>CM053764.1:58683242-58760031 GCA_028658305.1 Pachyuromys duprasi
GGGGAGGGTAGGAGGGAATGAAGGAGGGGGCTACGCCTGGGATTCAAAGTACCTAACCTGTGATTGAGATAAAAATAAATAAATTTAAAAACAAAAACAAAAAGCCCAACTTGCAAGGATCTGAAGCAGGACTGCAAACTCAAGGCCAGCCTGGGCTACAAAGAAAGCAAAGGCCCCATCTCAAGCAGGACGCTCTACGCTGTGTGATCCGGCTGCATCACACACGATAGCAGCTGGAGACTAGGGTGCTCCCTAACCCTCCCCTGAGCACACCTGTCAGAGGAAAGATTTATTTCCACACAGTGTGTTGCCATCCACAGCCTTGAACGCCACTCATTATGGGTCCTTGGTGAAAAACAACATCATGGAAGCAGCACATGGAAGAGGCTACTGCCCCGTGGTATCTAGGAAGCAGAGCGAAAATGCCTGCAGTAATGAACCTCTTGCCTTCCTCCTCCCACTTCACCTCTGACTCCCACCTCAGGCGGCAGCTGCCCACATTCAGGATGAATGTGCCCTTGTTTGGTCCTCTTTGCAAAGTCCCCCAAAGACACACCCAGAGAATCTTAGGTACTTCTCACCCCAGCCACACTGACCATCAAAACAGCATCACAATCCACTTCTTGACAGGTACAATCAAAGTGTGTTCCATGACTAATCCTAATCTACAGTCCTAATCTACAAATGCAAAGTCTGAAATGCTCTCAGCTCCAAAGCATTTTGAGCACCATACATACACTCACTGAAAGTTGTTCTTTTGGGTTTCCGAAATGTGAGGATTGTTTAGGGTTTTATTTGTTTGTTTTTTCTCAAGACAGGGTTTCTCTGTGTAGCCCTGGCTGTCCTAGAGCTCACTCTGTAGACCAGGCTGGCCTTGAACTTCAGAGATCCGCCTGCCTCTTCCTTCCAATGCTGGGGTAAAAGGTGTGCGGGCGGAAGTGGTGATGCTGCTGCTGCATCGCCGAAGCCACCACCACCACTACTCAGCAGGATTTCGGGATTTTAAGATTAGAAACGGCACAGCTTAGATTGCAAGTGTTGAAGGATTCACTCCCAGCTGGAGGCAATGTTCAGAGTAGATGGAAGCCTCAGGAGATGGGACTTGCTGGAGAACTGGGTCATCCAGGTGTGTCCCTGAGGACACTGATAGCCTATTTCTCTGCTTCCTGGTCACAATGGGGTTGGTGGCTTTGCCCCAATGCCTCCTGTCTTGAAGTTCCACACCATCATAAGGCCCAAAGTAATAGGTCATGCACAGGAAAACCTCTTAAACCATGAGCCAAAATAAGCCTTGTTCCTATTAAGTCTTCTCAGGTATTTCACCACAGTGTCAAACTGACTAACCTGGGTGTTCAAAACAGCGAAGTTCATTTAAGCATTACAGAGCCCAAGGGGTTCCAGACTCTGAAACACTTCTGATGGCAAATACTTGAGATAGGGATATCCAATTTCCAGCACAGAGCTACTACATACAAGTGTCTCACAGTTAGAAAAGGGCTGGAAGGTCTGGAGAGATGGCTCAGTGGTTAAGAGCACTCATTACTCTCCCAAAAGTCCTGAGTTCAATTCCCAGCACCCACAAGGTAGCTCACAACTGTCTGATACCATCTTCTGGTATGCAGAAGTACATGCAGACAAAGTACCCACATACATAAAATTTTAAAAAGGAAAAAAAAAGAAAGAAAGGGGCTGGGAGTCCAGCAGTGCCTGGAGTGGAGGTGGGGGAAGCCTTGTGAGTGTAATGGCCAGGGGCCCTGAAACACTTAACAAATAGGTGAAATGTGTGTGCACGCGCTCAAATTCTTCGTTCCTCTGTCCCTGTTACTGCCCCTGTTCTTTCTGGCTACTTACAGGCTTTCTATAGAATTCCACCTTCCAGTGAAGCTTTCCTCTTAGAGCCTCACAGCACTGCCAGGACTTGCTTAGTTTTTTCTAACTTCCTGGAAACTTGCTCTTCTCCCACTCAAGGGTCTGTTCAGTCTCTTGGCCACCTAACCTTATACAGAGGCAACCTCAGCAACAGTGCTCACACAGGCACTCACACCTTCCTGTGGTCAGCCATAGTTCTACCTAAGAGCCCTGCTACCAACTACCATTTTGACACTGCACCAAGCTCTCCCACTTCCATCAGCTCTTGTGTGCCCACCTGTTCTTCCTCCAAGCCCTGCTTGTGTTTTGCCAGTGACATTTACCTTCTCTAGAAAACCAGTGAACCCACCAGCTGGCTTTTGGGATCAAGCATGCATGGCTTGAATCAGAAGGATGCTTTGAGGTTTTCACAAAGACACTGAGATCTACAAGAGCAATGCTCAATCTTTCTGAGTTCATCAGCTTTCATTCACTGCCTCTATTATGCTCCTGAACGTTATGAATCTCCCTGAGAGGCATACCAAGAGCTCCCTGATTTGGGTTGCACTGTCAGTCATCTATCCATGTCCATAAGCATAAATGCCAAAATGACTTCCAAAAAGGCTATAAATGGTCGCTGCTGCCAGCGTGCATCAGCTATTTTCAGTGTATCTTGAACCCCAACTCCCAAACACTGATTAGCTAATGCCGAAGGCCACAGAGGATACATTCTATTTCAATCCCCATATCTTTACTTGTTTAAACTTGGGCTGCTGAGATGGCTCAGTCAACAAAGGCATTCATTCGACCTGCAAGCCTGAGGACCTGAGTTCAATACCCTGAGTTCAGACCTCACATAGCGAAAAAGAGAAAAGCAAATCCGGCAAATTGTCCTCAGACCTCCACACCCACAGTGTGCCCAATATAAACACACACCAAAAAAAAAAAAAAAAAAAAAGAGAGAGAGAGAATAAATAAATATAATTTTTTTTTTAGGAGTTAAAGGTTTCCTCCTAGCACTGGCTTACTAGCTATAAGAGGATTATTTGTTCAGGGAATAAGCATGCTGAGTTTCCTGTTTGCTTCATTTCTGTGGTTCAATAAAGCTTCCAGTCTATATGCCATCACTCATCAGATCAGTGCAGTCCCAAGTGTCTAAGGGCAAACCCTCAGACAGAGAATGAACACTGAATGTCCTAGCTACTGACACACAGCAGGCAGGTGCCAGGGCCCAGCACCCCTTCCTATAAGATCCCACTCCAATACCTCCTTACCCCTTGACTTGCCAACCAAAATTTTTTACTTAAAAATTATGATTTTTTTTAAGGCTTTTGGATAGCTGGGCATGGAAGCCCACAATGTCATCCTGAACTAAGGAGGCTGAGGCAAAATTAAAGTTTGAGGCTAACCTGGGCCATAGAACAAGGTTCTGTCCCTAAACAAGTAAATACATAAACACAAGGGGACTAAAAAGATGGCTCAGAGGTTAAGAGCAGGCCACTCTTATACATGGCAGCTAACAACTGTCTGTAACTCCAGTTTCGGAGGATCCAACTTCTGACTTAAGACAGGCACCAGGACCAGACATAGCACATATATACACATGCAAGCAAACATCCATACGTATAAAGTAAAAATAAGCAACAAGGATAACACTAAACATTGCAACACAGAGATAGATTAATGGTCTTTGAAGGAACCTGTTCTGATCAAACATATACAATAAAGACAGTAAACATAAACCTCAAACAAAAAAGACCAGTGGTCAGAGATTTTCAAGGAGGCTGCTACTCACTTCCTTCATCCCACAACCACAGAAAGAACAAAGCCTGCAGTCAGAGATCTGGCTTTGAGCAAAGAAGTAAAGTGGCTCCAGGGACATCACCCTCATATGGGGAGACTGGAACTGAGACCAAGAGGAGCATCATGGGAGCCACAGCAGAGATCAGAAAGAAAGGCTGTAATACAAAGAACCAGGCTGCCATGTCAGACCAGAAAAGTGGAGAAAGATGCTCAGACAATGGGTACAGCAGAGATCCAGTCTCTGCAGCCCCGAAGCCACCATCAAATCACAAGGTTACAAAGGCACAAAGAGCACAAAAGCTGCAGCAACAGGCAAGCAGGGGACGCAGACACACATGTAGGCAAAATACTCATACACATTTTTAACAAGTACTTAAATCCACCACCACCTCCCAAATACAAAAAACCTACATAGGGAACATAAAAGGCAACAACTTGGACCACAATGAACGACAAGGCTACAGTGGATTACAGCCCCAAGTATGCGGTAAGGAGCCATTGAGTCCACATGACATAAGTGACTGAGGAAGTAAAATGAGAAAAGTAAATGAGGACAAGATCACTTAGCAGGTCAAAAGGCACACTGTGCAAGCCAGACCAGTTGATTTGCACTCAACACCTTGAGGCACGGTAGGAAAAAAGAACTGACTAGTAGAAGTGTTCTCTGTAGTCCTCTACATGTGTGCCCCCACCCACCCCTAGCCCACAGGATGCTCACAAACAGTAATCATTTTTTTAAAGTGAACTCATTTCATATACAGAATTACAGCCTGTAAAAGAAACCTAGGTTCCATGTCCCACACTACCAAAAAATAAAAACAAAACATTAGGCTTGGTGGTGCATGCCTTTAACACTGGCATTTAGAAAGAAGAGGCAGGTGGACCACTGTGAATTCAAGTCCAGCTTGGTCTACACAGCAAGTTCCAGGACAGCCAGAGTTACACAGTGAGACCTTGCTCAAAGACAAAACCAAACAAAAACTGCCAAGAAATAAATAACATGTTTACAGTTTGTCCTTTTGATATGATAAGAATGGTACATTATCTCCTAGAGCGCAGTGTTTAGCCTGAGAATCAGACAATTGCCAACAGAGGCATTCACAAAATCCCTGACCATTCCACAAAACTGTCATTGTCATCAAAATCAGGCAAACTGGAGAAACAGCCAGGAGTCTACAGAGACTCAAGATTGGGCAGCTCCAGGAACAAAAAGAGTATGAGGTTAAACACACAGTAAATCCACAGAAAGCATGGGCTTTGGCTAACTCTTAAGCAATATGGATGTTATAAATAGTTGGGACAGGGAGCATGAAAGAGCAAAAAAAAAAGTCTAGGTCAAGCAAAGTTAAAACCACAACATTCTTTCCCAAGAAAGATGGCCAAAGGGCCATGGAAATAAGCAACCACATCTAGAGCCAGGCACAGCTGTACTATGCCTGTTCGTAATGCAGAGGAGGGAGAGACATGGACTAAGAGTTCACAGCAGCCTTGACTAAACATATAGTGAATTCAAGATCAGTGGGCACAGCATGAGACTAAAGGAGGCCAGGTATGGTGGCACAGGCCTTTAATCCCAGAACTCCAGAAGGCAAAAGCAGGCTGATCTCTCTGAGTTTGTGGTCATCTAGACATACATAACAAGTGCCAGGACTACACAGAGAGTTCCTGCCTTAAAAAGAAGCAGAGGAGAGAGAGAGCGCCAAAGGAGTGGAGCTGGAGAGATGGCTCAGTGGTTATCATCAGCACTGGCTGCTCTTTCAGGGGACCTAGTCTAGTTCCCTACACCTATATGGTAGCTCACAACTGTCTGTATGTAACTTCAGTCCCAGAAGATCAGATGTTACCTTCTAGTCTCCACAGGTACCAAGTATACGTGGTATAGAGAGACATAAATGCAGGTAAAATGCCCATACACAAAATAATACACACACACAAACACAATTTAAAACTAAGAGAAGGAGTGGAAAGGAGAAGGGAAAGGAAAATGGAGAGAGAGGAAAGACAGAGAAAAAATGGTTTCTAAACTATTTAAATAACAGCTGATTAGTTTTGCACCTCCTCTTCTTACCAATACACTCCCTCAAAGTCAAAGAGAGGAATGAACTCATGTGTTCCTTCTTATCCCTGAAACCCTACAAAAATAGCATTAAAAGTATTTTTTTTAAGACATAAACAAGGAATTGGCAAGGTGGCTCAGTGATTAAGAGATGTTCTTCCAAAGGACCTGGTTCAATTCCCAGCACCCATACGGCAGCTCCCATCTGTCTGTAGCTCTAGTTCCAGGGGATCAGATGCCCTCTTCTGGCCTCCAAAGGTACATGAACATGATACACAGACATGCATACATACAAAATGCTTATATGAAAAAAACATTTTTTTAAATTTAAAGTATAAACAAGGCTGGGTATGATGGCACACACCTTTAATCCCAGTGCTCAGGGGATAGCAAGTGGATCTCCTGAGTTCAAGGTCATCCTGGTCTATATAGCAAATTCTAGACCAGCCAGAGTTTACATGAGAACCTGCTTCAAAAAACGAAATAAAATAAAGATATAAACAAGTCAATGTGGCAGCTCATGCCTTTCATCCCAGCACTCAGGAGGCAGGAAAAGGGGCAGGGGATAGGAGATAGCACTGTGTATCTCTGGGAGTTCAAGGCCAGCCTGGTCTACAAAGTTTCAAGACAAGCCAGTTACACGGAGAAACCCCATTATAGAATATAGAATAATAAATATATTATATATTATATATATAAAGTGTGGGGCTGGGGGATATAGCTCAGGGTACAGCACTTATACCTAATATGGATGTGGTTCTATACCCAGCCCCACAAGAAATAAAAACAACAAATAATTTTCTTAATAGTTAGTTATTTAGGAGCAGGACCTTGGGAGAAGCAGCAGCAGCAAAAAGCACTGATTTTGCAAGCCGGACATGGTGGTTGGTAGTCAGGCAGAGGCAGATGGATCTCTGAGTTCAAGGCCATCCTGGTCTACAGAGTGAGTTCCAGGAAAGCCAGAGCTACACAAAGCACAGGTGTTCTTCATGAGGCTATCATTAAAAGATCCTAATGTCCTAATATTGACCATAGTGATGAAGAATGTGCTGAAAACCACTGAACACACCTTTAAATGAGCTATTGAATGAGAGTGTGAATTAAGTCTCTAGGTTGTGAAGGACATGGCAATAAAAATGAAGTCATGAGCAAGTGAGGCATGGGATTACTCTGGGAAGAGATCAGGAAGCAGCAGCTGCTTCCACAGGGTTAGAAGCTTCATACCAGCCAGAGCTCAGAAAGGTAAAGGATGCTGAGACCCTTGATATTACAGATACAGACTTCAAGGCCTCAGTGAGCAGAGGGGGAAAAAAAAAGCATGGAAGGAGGGAGTGAGAGCAGCTGAGGGCTGAGCTGGATTGAAGTAAACGGACTAAGCAGCCCATTCCTGCACCCAAGCAGACAGAAAAAAGTAGGCCCTCCTCACGTCACCAATACCAAGGAGGCTCTACAAGACAATGACATGAAAAATAACATGAAGTCACCACTCATGCATTTTCTCTACAAAAGCCAAAGCCATGGCAGGAACCTTAAAAGTGTAGATCCTAGAAAACACAGCTCTGGTGACGACACTCCATTCTCCAGGTAAGAGAGGAACCACAGACCCATGTAACCAAGCAAGCAAGCACACCTGTGCGCACACTCACACTCACACACACACTCACTCACACACACACACACACACACACACACACACACACACACACACACACACACGCATACACCACCCAAGGACAAGCCCCACCTGTAGGTGTAGCTCCTAGCAGATTTTCAGAGCCCAATCCCTGAAACTGATCAACAGGAGGAAGCCTCCACTGAAAATTAGATGAAAATAAATGAAAAGCAGAAGGTAAGAAAAAGAAGAGGACAGGTGCTCCAGAATGTTGATCAATACTGCACACACAATAGTATGGGTGGAGAAAAAAACAAAGCTATGAAGGAAATTTTGAATACAACTATTCATGACTGAAGAAAAGATAAAATGGGGGAGGGAGCGAGGGCTCAGGGAAACAAGGATCTCTCTCAGGGGTAGAACAGTCTAGTGGCTTGAATGAAATGTCCCTCACAAGCTCTGGCATCTGAACTAGAGTCCCCAGCTAGTGGCACTGTTTGGGAAGGCTTAGGAGAAGTGGCCCCGTTTTAAGAAACACAACCCTGGGGGCAAGCTTTGAATATTTAAAAGATTCACTCTCTCGGCTTCCTGTTTGTGCCTGAGAAGAGATGAGTCCTTAGCGCTCAGCTTCCAGCCCCAGCCTGCCTTCTACAACACTCCCCCGCTGTGATGGTGATGGACTCATCTTTCTGGGGCTGCAGGCCCAAAACAAACCCTTCCTTTCCTAAGCTGCCTTGGTCATGATGTTTCACAACAGCAGGAGAACAGTAACACAGACAGGAAGACTGAAAAAGGCATCATTTCAAGTTAAATTCCGCTAACCTCACTTAGAGTATCCCAGACAGGTTATTGCAGAAATTAAAGAAACTTCGAAGCCAAAAGAACCAACCTGAAGGGGTGGGTCACCATGGGGCCACCACAGAAAATGCAGGGGGCCCGGCAACATGAGCACTTCTAATACACAGTCATATGAACAGTATGTGTCCTGTCATTCATCTGGGTATCTTTCCCTCTTTATCTGCCCAATGTGGCAACCCTGAAAACAAATACAGCACATGCACAACCTCATGGATCCCAGACTTGTCCCTACACAACTGTAAGGGGCGCTCAAGTGTTATCAAGTTGTCCCTACAATCAAGCCACATGGAACCCCCCACCCTACCCCTGCTCTGGACAATCCACTCATCAAAAGCTCAAAGACAGGGTGTTTTTCAGTCTCCTGGGAAATCTTACTCTTTATTTGTCTAATTTTACTTTCTTTGAAGGGGAAGTTGACTTGGGGGGTTACTATCTGTTTCAGTTTTGAGACAAGAGTCTCATTATGTGGCCCTGGCTTACCTGGAGTTCACTATGTAGGTCAGGACAGTCTGGCCTGGAGAGACCCATGCTTGCGTCTGTGCCTTTTCCAGTGCTGTAATTAAAGGTGTGGCCTGCATGCCTAGCTGTTCTGGTTTTAGAAATTAGTCCAGCAAACGGGTGTGGGGTTGGGGTTGGCTATGTATATGGGGCACAGCCTGTCCTGGACTACCAGTGGAAAGAATTAGGCTTCAAGGACCACAAGTGCTGAAACACCCCTATGGTCTGAAGACGCCAAAGAGAATACAGTAAGTTCCAAGGTGGCCCAGTCTACATAGCAAGTTTCAGACCAGGCAGAGAGAGCTACAGAATAAAATCTGTCTGGAAAGAAAGACATTAAAGTTTTTTGGGGTTGTTTTCTTTTTTTTTAAGTGAGGAAAAGAAAAAAAGAGAAGAAAGAAAGAAGAGCTGGCCTCCTCGGCATGTTGGGAATCCCACCTAAGTGAGCTTGTGAACTCGATTCTATGAAGAATGGAGTTGGAAGTGGGAGTTCAAGGTGTGGAAACACAAGCAAGCTGTTCTGGATGGAGACTCCAGCCAGCCAGGCTTCTTGAAGGCTTGTTCTGCTCAAAGCCCTCTGGTCCAACCCCATGGTCCACTGCCCCACTGTTGGTCTAGCTCACAGGATGCTATCCAAGCCATTGGTGATTAGGCACTGGAATGGAGGAAGCTGCCTGGGAAGGAGGCTCTAGTCCCTAAGTGGACACCAGGCTCAGCCAAACAGAGCCTGATTTAAACCTTTTAAATATTTAGGCATATGGTATACCTTTTAAATATTTAAAGATACATTTTAAATATTTAATTAGCAGCATTTAAATATTTAGCCATCTGGTCTCCATTTATGCTCTTGCCCCAGGTGGTAGGTAAGAAGACCAAGCTAGCAGGGAGACTATTGTTCTCATTGTTCCTGTGATTCTTACTTAACGCAGCAGGCACAGGACACACAAGGCTAGTAAGACATCGGATGTGTTAGGACCCAGGTCTTTCTCTTCAGTCCAGCTTATCACAATAAATCAAAATCAAGTCCAAACAGAAGTATACAAGTCAATAACAAAAGAAGAGACAAAAAGTTCAAACTACCTATGGAGGTTATGAATGAAATGTTCTACTCATATTTTAATATCCACACATGTATTAGTCCTACCCAAAAAATGTGTTGAAAAGGAAACCTAACAAGCTTAACTTCGTATGCAAAAACCACGATGTGGAACTCTTGTTTGTTCCTAGCACAAATGCAAATCCAACCTGTGAGTAATTCCTCCCTATAATCCTCTAAGCACCTGAGTGTTGTGGCAAAGCTCTCACAAGGAAATAAAGCAAATTCTGTTATTTGTCAGACAATGTTAAGTACTCCACATCTCAGGAATAGAGATTTTAGGTTGCAAAATCAAATTTCATCGAATATGTGGAAAAGATTATTAGACATATTTTCCCTTCCAACCTCAATACATCTAAAATCCATTTACCCAGAGAGGTTTTTTTTTGGGGGGGGGAGGCAAAAGGGAGAGGATAAAGAGATGGGGAGGGAGAAAAACCCTTAAAGATCTAAGTATTAATTTTAGATTATTTATAACCCAGAAAACTGCATAGTTGAGAATCATTTATTAGTTCAGACTCAGGAATTCTCTGGTGTCAAACTTACTAAATCTAAAGCCCAGATAATGAAACCTGAGTAAGAATCCCCTTTTAGGACCAAGCCCAAATCAAAGGGAAAAATCCAACCTAGAGAATTTTTTTGTGTATCTGCTCAAGCCCTGAGGGGTTAAACAGAAAGGAAAGAGAAAAGGGCTTACAACCTAAGAAGTGCTCCCAGAACAAAAGCCAGTCTGCATCCTTTCACGGCTGCACCAGGCCAGGCTGGCAGCCAAGGATCAACAGCCACAGAGCACTGGGGTCTCTTCCCTCACAAAGTCTGCTTTTCCATCATCTGCTTCATGTGTCAGCCTCCTCCCCTTATCCACAGCCTGTGACATCACCCTTTCCAACAGACTAATTGTAACCTACTCCAGGTACTTTCAACTTTCAGGTGATTTGAATATGATATAAAGCAGGCATTGCTGTCATTTTATTTACTAAATACCTTTAAAAGAACTTTAGGTGGTTTGGAGTGAAATCAGTGAGGAACAAAAGAAAGTCAGGGAGAGTGGTACGGAAAGCTACATTTCCACATTGAGGTCAAAGGGTGAGTGGACAGGTGGATAAGGTGTACACCAGAACTCTATCTCCTTTCCACCTGCTCACATAAGCAGTAGTCTGGCTGGCTGAGTTACAGGAAACCCCAGCGAGGCTGGTGGAAAAGGAGAGGGAGACTGATGGTCTGTTTAGCTCAGGGTTTGTTAACATGCCCCCCCAAAAAAGTTTATTGTTAGAAACTTATATCATATTATTGAACTATATTCTTATGAACGGTTAAATATCATGAGTATTACATTATATATGTTTGACTACCTGAGCTGGGCAGTGGTGGCACACGCCTTTAATCCCAGAACTAAGGAGGCAGAGGCAGGTGGATCTCTGTGTTACCTGATCTACAGAGTAAATTCCAGGACAGCCAGCACTACACAAAGAAACCACATCTCAAAAAAAAAAAAAAAAATACAAAACAAACAAACAAAAAATCTCTATAATTAAGGATTTACCAACTTGCTTAAGGCTCTGGGTTCAGCTCCTCAGCATTGCAAATACTTTTAGAAACAAACAAAAACCACTAAGGGAAGCCAGACATATCGACACACCCCTTTGGCACTCAGGAGGCAGACAGGCATGCACTAAGTTTGAGGCAAACCTGGTCTACATAGTAAGTTCCAGGCCAGCCAGAGCTACACAGTAAGACCTTGCAAAATATGAATGAGTGAATGAATGAATGAACGAACAAACAGGCAAACAGAAACTACCCAGGGCTAGAGGTGCAGCTCAGTGACAGCTCATTTACCTAGAACATGGAAGGAGTGGGGTCCCGCCCTCAACATCACAAAACCAAAACAGGGCTCTGCCTAGAGGGGCCTTGTTCTGCCTTCTGGTAATACAAACTTACAACTTAGCACTGAGAAGGCTGAGGCAGGCAGACTGAAAATTCAAAACGAGAGCTGAAGAAATGGCTCAGGTTAAGAGCACTAGCTGTTCTTCCAAAACACGCAGGTTCAATTCCCAATACCCACATGACGGCTCACAGCTGTTGGTAACTCCAGTTCCAGGGGATCTGATACTCTCACACAGACATACATTCAGATAAAACACAAGGCAAATAAAATAAAAATAAGTAAGGTAGTCATTTTGAAAAAGAAAGTTCAAAGCCAGCTATACTACACAGTAAAACCCTATGCAAAAACTAGAAACACCAAAAAGCCACCACTGATAGATAAAACAAGAGGGGAGATGGTACTTTACTCTGAGTTAAAACTGAAGACTGGGGGTGCAGACCCAGTGAAGTGCTCACCTGGAAGGGGCAAGGACCCCTAGTTTTGATTCCCTAGCAACACAAAGAAAAGATGTCAGAAATGCATGCTGACATCTGGTCCCAGCCAGCTTCCACCACCAGTCACCTGTTGGTTCCCAAAATGTCTTGACACTAAGGAGCCAAGGTCCATTTAGGCTCAAGTGGCTCAATAACGTTTAAACTTAACTCTTTACCACCAGATTTCCTCAAAAAAAAAAACAAAAAAAAAAAACCTTAAGATTTATTTTAGTTTATGTGTGTGGGCCTGAGTATGTTTGTGTACAGGCTGTTGGTATTTATATAAAAATGCAATGCATACAACATATCTTATGAAAGAGTTTATTCCGGGGAAGGGAAGCAGAAGAAGTTAGGGCCTCAGTGGGCCATGAGGGTGGGGGCAGAGACAGAGAGACTGAGGATGGGGAAGGAGGCGCCCCTGACACAGAAAGAGGAGAGAGAGAAGGAAGAGGCAGGGGTCCTTTTTTCCAGGGCCCCTGGTAGTGGCAACCAATGATGACATTACAGGTGGCTACATAATCCAGGAGTGGGCTAGTCCATATGGACTTGTGAACTAACACAGGCACTCTGAGAGGCCAGAAGAGGACACTGGATCCTCTGTAACATGAGTTAAAGGCAGTTGTGATCCTGACACAGACTCTGGGAACTGAACCTTTACAACAGCAAGTGCTTTTCACAGCTGACCCATCTCTCAGCCCTGGTCTTCCCTTAATGTTTTCCCAACTCCCTTTTGGATCTTCGAATGTACCAATGTGCAGTCTGATGGGCATGAAAAAGTGGGATTGAGATGTTTAGTACATCTAACTACCTCTGCACCTTTCCATTCTCTCTTTTTTTTTTAAAGATTTATTTATACATTGTTCTGCCTGCATGTACACCTACATGCCAGAAGAGGGTACAGGATCTCATTATAGATGATTATGAGCCACCATGTCACAGCAGTTAAGAGCACTGTCTGCTCTTCCCAGAGGTCCTGAGTTCAATTCCCAGCAACTACATGGTGGCTCACAACCATCTACACTGTAATCTGATGCCCTCTTTTGACCTGAAGGTTTACATATGCAAACCATTCATTTTATATGTATGTATATATATATATATATATATATATATATATATATATAATAAAATAAATATTAAATCCCACAAAAAAAAGAAAAGAAAATGCCCCATAAGATCAGGCTGTAGGCAAACCTATAGGACATTTCATTTGTGCTTGATGGAGGGCTCACCCCTTTTGGGGTGGTGCTATCCCTGGGTTAGCAGTCCTGGGTTCTATAAAAAAGCAGGGTGAGCAAGCCATGAGGAGCACTGGTAAATAGCACCCCTCTGCTTCAGCTCCTGCCCTGTTTGAATTCCTGTCCTGACTTGCTTCACTGATGAACAGTGATATGGAGTCCTAAGCCAAATAAAATCCTTTCCCTGACAACTCGGTCCCAGTGTCTCATCATAGCAACAGAAACCTAACAAGGATGGGGGAAATACCACCTTCCAGAAACAGGTCTGCTATGAGGCCAGCAACACCTTCTGTGACTGGTACCCCCCTGTGGATGAGTCAGGGAGAGCAAGCCAGTGTCAGGCAAAGCCTACAACCATTCACAGAGAAGCTTCTGCAAATGGCCTCATGCCATCCAGAGGCAGAAGGAAGGCTCAAGCACTTTCCTTGACCTTTCCTGCATATGCCCTTTTCTCTGACCCTGAGTTTTGTTAACACTTAAAAGGCCACAAGCTCCTCGGATTCAAGGGGTTAAAACCCCCAACTAAGGAACATAATTGAATGAGAAAAAACAAAATACAGCTAGTAGGCCAGCTCTGTTTACAGAAATTCCAAGGAATGTCTGAAATCTACTAGGAGTTAGTGTCTAATGAAAAAGTAAAAGGGAGATCAAGAGCCAGGTGCAGAGAGTGGTGCAGGCCTGTAATCCCAGCACTCAGGGAGGCAGAGGCAGTCAGATGAGGCCAGCCTGGTCTACAAAGGGAGTCTAGAAAAGTCAAGGCTACACAGAGAAATCCTGCCTTGAAAAACCATAAATAGATAGATAGATAGATAGATAGATAGATAGATAGATAGATAGATAGATAGATAGATAGATAGATAGATAGATAGATAGATGCATGAATGAATGAATGAATGAATGAATGAATGAATGAATGAATGAATGAATGAATGAATGAATGAATGAATGAGATCAAACAGGGCTGCGGCAGTAAGAATGGTACACATTATTCTACTACTTGAACTCCTGGGCAGAAAGCATTCTTTTTATTTTCAATGGCAAGATGAAAGTCACTTCTATATATTTCTGTGCACAAGGGCTAGGCAGGTATGATGGTGAATATCTGTAGTCCTAGTACTCAGGAAGCCACGAGGGCAAAGCTAGCCTGATCTACAATCTGAGTTTCAGGCTAGCCAAGCCTACACAGCAAGACTCAACCTCAAAGAAGAAAACAAAATGCACAAGGACACCATAGGGCTGAGAGGCCAGAACAGGAAAGTAGTGCAGAAAGCAGGCCCTGGGGACAGAAACTGCAGGACACTCCCTTCCTCCGGGCTTTGAGTCAAAGCCCAAAAAGGGATTCCTCTATCCCACTCCCAAAGACTGCAAACACAGGCCAGAAAAAAGCCACAATCAACCCAAAGAACATTTTCTTGGTGATCCTGAAGGAACAGAATATTCTGGAATCAAGGCAACCATATGTAGCAAGTTAGGTCTTCAAGCAATATCAATCTATTAAGCAATAAGCACTTGGACCCCAAACTGGATGCAGCTTCCCAATTACCTCAATTCTAAAAGCTAATCATTAACTTAATAATGGGAAAATAGTCACTGGTGTCTAAAGCAGATCACAGAAACTTCTAATTATTTTTCTTGCCCTTTGAAGTACAAATCAGAACCGCTGGGCTGATAAGCTGGGGTAGCCTTGCGATGCCATGTGCACTGACACTACAGAAACCACAGGCCACACACACCTGCCTCTGGCAGGACCCAAATTCTGCATCTTCATTCCACTGCGGCTAGGAAGAGCCTGTACCTTTCCCAATCCCCAGTTTGGGACCACCTCACCGATGGAACACAGCTGTTCTGTTAGCCACTCTCACTTCAGTAGCCATGCAGCAGCACCACAGAGAGCATGACTTACCCATTTATTCAAAGGTACCGAGCTTTCTGAATTTAATGTATGGTGTGTTCTTTGCCAATACTGTAAAACCCAGCATAAGGCCCAGGGGATGCCAATTCGTGTGAGAGAAGCTCTGAACATCTGGGATAGAGAGCTCTGACCCCATCCGTGGAGCAGACATATGCATGCTCCGAGTAACCCTGAACATCACAAGCTTCTGTGTTGTTGCTTTGTGTGAGACAGGATCTCTCTCCATTTCAGTGGCTAGCCTCTAATACAGTCCTCCTAGCTCAACATCCTGATTACTAGAATTATACCATAGGCACAGTTTGTGTGTCAGTGTGCTGCACAGAGAAACCCTGTCTCAGAAAAATCAAAAAGTAAAATAATTTGTTTGCCCTTAAATCATGACCTTTAGAGCTAAGGAAGTAGCCTAATGGCAGGGTGTTTGCCTAGCATGCATGAGGTCCTGTTTACATCCCAGTGCCATACCAAAACCAAACAAATAATCCTAACATGTATGCTTACCATGTCTCAAGGAACAACACTGAGGAGTGCCATCCCAAGAGACAATGTGCTCTAGACTTCAGAGTGAAAAGGGTGGGAAGAGGAGCCTGCCATTTTCGAACTTCCTCCCTCCTCAAGGATCTTAGCCAAAGGGAAAAGTCCTAAAGTAGCTAATGAACTACTTCCAAGTCAAGAAAAGCCACAGAAGAACTGGGTTTCATCACCAGTAGCAGAAAAGGGGAGAGTGTGGGAATGCAGCTAGCTTTCTAAGGTACCTCTGTTCTACGTGATTCCAATACAGTCTTATGTTAAAGGAAAACCCTTAAGACACTTGGAAAAACCAAATCATGAGACATCTTTTTGTTTGGTTTTTGAAACAAGATCTCTCTACATAACAAAACTGCCCTGAAACTCACTCTGGAGGCCAAGTGGCCTTGAACTCACAGATATAGGCCTGCCTCTGCCTCCTGATTGCTGAGATTAAGTCATGCACCACCACGCCTAGCTTTAGACATCTTTTTAAGCTTGGTCGTAAAACACAATCCATATTATTTGATGATTTTTCAAAGTTCATAAGCACAGAAGTCTTAGGTCCCCTTTAAAGGAAAAGAGAGGAGCCACTTAGCTCATGGAAAGAAGAAAAAGGGAGAAAGAAAAAGAAGACAAGCTAGAGAGAGGGACAGGGCTCACAGAACAGTGGCTGGAGGTCTTAAGAGATGACTCAATCGGGAAACTGACCTGCTGTACAAGCATGCGGACCAGACCCAAGTTCAAATCCTCAAAGCTCCTAGAAAAAGCCATGTATGGTCATTCTCATTCTAGTGCTGTGGAGGACAAAGACAAGAGGATCACTGTGGCTTTGTGGCTACTAGCCAAGCTGTAAACTCAGTGAGAGCCTAGCCCCCACCGCACCCCAAGGGAAGGAAGAGAAAGGCCAAGCAGGGTACCAGCACAGGGATGTGCTTGGCACACACAAACATGATGTTGTAAATCCAGTGGCTGCTGGGAATATGGGAATATAGGCAGCCCCCAGCAAGCAGCTTGTTTCCTTCCCTACCTTCTATTTTACATTTCTCAAAATCACACCTGGAACCCTGGAGACCTGCTGATAGACCTCAGCTACGTATGGAAGCCAAACCCAAGCAACTGGAGGGCACCAAGAAGTTAGTAACCACCTGTTCAGCAAAGAGCTGGGAATGGGGCTTCAAGATGGCTCAGAGGGTTTGCCACCAAGCGTGATGACCTCAGTTCAACCCCCAGGACCCACATGGTACAAATAGAAAACTGACTACTACAAACTGTCCACACACATGCAGTTTGGCATGTGTGCAACTACACAAATAATAGATAGTGTAACTTTACAAAAGTTAGCCAGGAATACACTAGGTCCATAGACAGAATAACTGCCCTTAGGAAGAAGAAAAGCACAAGCTTTGAGTAGCCCAGGTGCAGCAATTAGGTAGGGACAGGTACTTAATTTAGATAGCAGTTTCCCTTTCTTACGCACCTGCTTCTCCTGTGCTGGGTTCTTTCTAACCGGAACTTTACAGGAGACATAGAGATATGGATATATGCCACATAGACGAACAACTTGCTGGAATTGGTATCCATCAGAGACAGGTGTATCTCCTGTGGCAGCCATGCTGAGTTGATCCACCTCTTCCTAGCTAACCCCGCAGCTTCCAACTCACACACCTTAACTACTAAGCACTTAGCTAACTACAAAGTAGCATTAACACTATCTGTCTTAGGGAAGATAGGACCCTCCTTACATTAAAGCAGGAAAAGAAAACTCTAAGTAAAAAGTTAATTTCATATTAATCCTAAAAATCAGAAAGTATGTAGCAGCGAGCCCAGAGTTCACTGAAGATTCTCCCACATGGAATACACTAATTTAACATTTGACTTTGATGTGTAGCATCTAAAAGGCACATGCAAGTTTCAAAATGCTTTATTTTCCTCTAATGAGTCATCCTGTGGTTTCACCCTGACTCTGCTTACAGAAAATACTCCATAAAGGCTGTGTGCTATTAGTCAATTAAGTTGATTTCTTCTAAAATATTACATTTTCAACAGTCATATCAGAGCATAATCCTGAAAAACTCCTTTTCAGAGACACAAAAGTCCTCCTTCTATTGTCTGAAAGTAGAATAGCAGAGCAGTTGGAGGTAATTAAAAAGCCAAGCACTGACCCAACTAGAGGCTTTGAAGAAACCCTTCCAAACCCAGCTTCAAAGAAAGCTATTTGCATAGTATTTCTACTTCCCACCTGCCCCAGGGGAACACAAGGATGCAACTTCACAGAGGCTGGAGCCTCAGCCACTTCCTCAGGAAGTGGTACAACCACAGCAGCTCCCCCAGACAGGTCCCTAACACCAGATTAAGAAACCGGGTAACCAGAGCTGTAATCCTGACTAGGCCTGCTTCAGCACACAGCTGTGGGAGGTCGGCGTGGCTGGCCCTGGGTCACAGCTCAGGTGGAATATGACAGGTCCTACTCTGTGCAGTTTCCCTTCACCTCAGACCACACCAACACACCCACCCAAAGCCCATGAGAGACAGGGTCAGCATCATGCTGCCATGTTTTCTTTTTCTGCTCCAAAATAAGAACTATGCTGACTTACTCTGAGATCAAGGTTCTTGAACACACATTATCTACTCACTGAAGAAACAGTATGCAAAATATACCTAGTCAGTGTCCTCCTGTAGAAAACAATGAATTTAAAGGGCAAGATCACCCTCAGGTTAGCACTTCACAGGGAACAGTCAGTAAGAAAAACTCAAATACAGAATTAAGAGTTTATAGTTAGGGGTTTGGAGACTGCTCCGCAGTTGTATGCTTTTGCTGATCTTCCAGAAGAAGGGAGGGGGGTGGCCTGAAATCCCAGCCACTCAGAAGGAAAAGGAATACAAGTTTGGGGCCAGTCTGGGCTACTGAGTAAGTCCAAGACCAACCTATACAATTTATTGAAACTCCTGTCTCAAAAATTAGAGGGGGTGAGTGAGAATGCTCTGGAATCAGCTAGGTAGCAGCAACCTTTCTTATGACCCTAACTGCAATCCCCAGAACTGGACAATAACTTATTACTATTAAACTACAGCACGGAAGCAGAGGAGAGTCCTGGGTCTGCCCAAGCCCCTAGGTTCCTCACTAGCATACTGTGGAATAGCATGAAGCCCAGCCATGGGTACCTATTAACTCTGCTCTCCCAAAGGCCCTTCATCCTGCCTCTATGAACTAGCTACCTTCCCAGAAAGACCACATCTGCACACACCTGGCACAGAACCATTAAACAGTACACAGGGCAGGACTTGCCCAGACTCAGAGTTCAATAGCTAATTAAGAAAAATCCTCAGGTAAGGAGGTTACAATAGGGTAATCTCTGTCCCAGCAGCTTCTAGAAACAGTAACTTCTTAAAATCCAGGAAGGAAAAACAGATTTTCTTTTCTTAAATACTCACATGGAAAGATAGGTAACAAGGACCCTATGAAGATGGAAAACTGCTGATCTTGTGGCACAAGGACAATATTTAAAATCAAACTGAAGAACATCTATACAGAAATATCTGAGGAGAGCCAGGTAGCACACGGCTGCAGTCCCAGCACCTGGGGAGGCTGAGGCAGGCGGATCTCTGTGAGCTGAGTTAGAGGCCAGCCTGGTCTACAAAGGAGTCCAGGGACAGCCAGTGCTACACAAAGAAATCCTGTCTCAGAAAAAAAAGAAAAAAAGAGAAGGGGCTGGAGAGATGGCTCAGTGGTTAAGAGCACTGACTGCTCTTCCAGAGGACCTGGGTTCAATTCCCAGCACCCACGTGGCAGCTCACAACTGTCTGTAACTCCTGTTCCAGGGGCTCTGACACTCGCACATAAACATGCATGCAGTCAAAACATCAACGTACATAAAATTAAAATAATAAATGTTAAACAAAGAAGAAATATTTGAAGAAAAACACTACAAAGTATGCAAATTTCCACCAGTAAAACAAGAAGTAAAAACTTAAGACGCTATGGTTTAGCTTGTTACAATGTTACAAATAACAGTATATATTTTTTTCTTTTTTCTTTCCACCCAAGATAGGATCTCACTATGTAGCTCTGGCAGTCCTGGAATTCACCATGTAGAGCAGGCTGGCCGGTCTGTCTCCCAGATGTTATTTTGATGGTGTTGAGAACTGAATCAAACTCGCCTGCTCTCTAACACTGGGCTTCATCTCCAGCACATCTGAACCAATTTTGTTTTGTTGTTTGAGACATGGTCTAAGTAGCTCTGGCTAGCCTGGTGCTCTCTGTATGGAGACCAGGCTGACCTCAAACTCAAAGCCTACTCAGATGAAAGGCACGCAGCACACCTCTCCCACCTGAGCCATTTGTAAGCAGTTGAAGTGCTAAGCTCCTTTATATTCTGCCTGTACTCTTATAAAACTTAAAAAACAAAAACAGCCAGCTGTGGTGGCTCTCAAGATCCTCAGGCAGGACTGCCATGAGTTAACAACCCACACTCAAAACAAAGAGAAAGCGTGTTCACATACATGTACCTTTGCATTTAAAAGGAAGCAGGTAGGACTTTCAATTTCCTACAGCCATGGCCTCCCATGAAGGTGCTTCTGTACAAGCTCATTTCCACTGATGGACCCACATTCCTTGTGTTTCTCCACAGTTTCAAACACTGAAAGGGTCTGGCTAGACCTGCTTCCATGAACAAGCTTCAGGAAAAGTCATTAAGACTATGTGCCTGGACTCATGTGTGTTCTTGCATACGTGTTTGGGGTGCATGTGTATGGGCAGGAGTGTGTGAGAAATCCATGTCTAGTGTCTTCTCCAATCACTTTCTACCTTCTCTTTTGAGACAGAGTCTCTAATTGAAGCTGGAACTAAGTATTCAACCAGGCTGGCTGGCCACTGAGCCCCAGGTATCTCCCTGTCTGCCTCCAGAGTGTGGATGACGGGGATCCAAACTCAGGTCCTTACATCAGCTGAGCCATCTCTTCACCTTGAACTTGCAGCAATCATGCTTGCCCCCACTTCCCAAGTGCTAGTCACCAGGTCCACCCAGATTCTTCAAGTGGGTTATCAAAGCGGGCCCACAGTGAAAGGACACTTTCCCTAAGTGCCTCCATACTCAGCCAAGAACCTCCTTTGAGTTAATAAAACCCGTTTCGCGAGTTCTGGTACTGAATAAGTAAGTGAACAGGAGCCGGCAGCACACTCCTAGTCGCAGGCAGCACACTCAGACTCCAGATGCACTCCTCTGATGTCTATAAATGTCATGCTTTTTTAGTGGCTTCTCCACAATTCTGCTCTGAGGTAAAATACAGATTTCCTAAATTAGAAGTGATATTTTGAGTACAGAAATGAGAGCTTCAAATAACTCTCCATTATCACCTGAACAGACCAGACCATCCAAATTTCTGCAGCTAAGCCCCAAGGCCTGCTTGGAAGCCGCTGCCCCTCAGCTGCTCAGATGGCATGCTCACGTTTCTTCTCATCTGCTTTTCCAACTTAGCAATTCCAACATTAAAAAATACGGACAAGGGGGACAGGAGACAGCTCAGCAGGTAAAGGCATTTGAGTCCAGGATCCACACAAGAAGAAAGGCCCAACCTCCACAAGTTGTCCTTTGGCTTCCACATTCGCATAGTAGCACATGCACACAAAATAAATACATGAAAATATAATTTTTAAACAAATTTGAATTAATTTATTTGTATATGCATGTGTATTTGTGTATGCACACATTTACACATGGTGTGTGTGTGTGTGGTGTGGGGGTTGTGCATGCCATGGTGCATGTGTCAAGATCAGGCGACAACTCTGGGAAGTCAGTTTTCTCCTGCCACCTTTATGGGGTGATAGGGCTTGAACTCAGGTCCCTAGGCTTGCATGGCAAGCACCTTACCCACTGAGCCATCTCAGAAGCCCTGTGAAAAGTTTGAGCAGTAAAAATTCTATCAATAAAACCTCTGCTGAGAGAAGCCAACAGGTATGTGCTTTTGTGAACTACCAACTCTCCAGAAGTCTAAAGTTCCTATCTTCCTCTGTCCTCTTCTTCTCCCCCATCCCCTCCCCTCCCTTCCTCTGCGCTCTTTCTCTTTTCCCTTCTCTTTCCCATACCCATGTCCAATGGCTCACAACTGCCTAAAACTCCAGGTCCTGGGATCAGATGCTCCTACCACCAAGGACACCTGCACTAAGGTGCACAGACAAATGCACATAATAAAAACAACAAAACAAATCTTAAAAAGATAAGTTTAGTAATAAAAATTGTTTTTCTGAAAAGATCTTGTGTGCAGTTCAACACCATAGAAATGATTTTTTTAAAACCTCATTTGAGGCTGGAGATAGGAACGTACTCCTTTAATCCAGCACTCAAGGCAGAAGGAGGCAGATCTTCTCAAGTTTAAGACCAGCCAGATCTACGTAATGAATTTCAGACTGCTCAAAGATACATAGTGAAATCCTGTCTCAATAAAGTAAGATAAAATAAAACCATCGCTTGGCTGGCTCTCTAAGAACTGCCAAAAGCAAGATCTCTGTCTTGTAAGACTCAAGTGTGCATGGTAAAAGAAGACAGGTGAGAAAAGCTGGCAATGGGAACACAGTACCCCTTATTCTGAGGAAGGCGGGGTTACTCACAATACCCAGGACCCTGCACTTGATCTGCAGGTACTGTACCACTGAGCTGCACCCAGTCTTTGTCACATCATTCTTCAGGACTTCACTCCTGAGGCCAAGCACCTGGGATGCTGATGCAGGAGGAGTGCTGCTCAAGGCTGACCTAGGCTACACTGCAAACCCAGTCTCGACAAACAAACAGTCCACAAATAAGAATATCTAACTCAACCAGGGGCAATGGCACATGCCTGTAATCCCAGCACTCGGGGAGGCAGAGGCAGGCTGATCTCTGAGTTCCAGGCCAGCCTGGTCTATAAGTCAAGTCCAGGACAGCCAAGGCTACACAGAGAAACCCTGTCTCAAGAAAAAAAAAAAAAATCCATAAATGTAAAACAAAGATAAGAATATCTAACTCTTGGGACTGGAGAGATGGCTCAGTGGCTAACAGTACTAGCTGCTCTTCCAAAAGACCACACAGCAGCTCAGAACTGTCTATAATTCCAGTTCCAGGGGACCTGAAACATAGACACACAGACATACATGCAGGAAAAACACCAATGCACATAAAGTAAAAATAAATAAATCATTAAAAAAAGAGTATCTAAAGAGAGTCATTAGTATGTTTGGAGGCGTAGGGTTAATATGATCAAGTATATTGTATGATGTTCTCAAAAACTAGTAAAAATGTATTCTTTTTAAAGAGTTACTCTGAGGGTTAACTAAATCAAGAAAGTGGGTTCTGGAGAGATGGCTCAGAGGTTAAGAGCATGTGCAGAAGCCCTAGACTCAGTTCCCAGCACTGACACAGTGGCTCACTTGAGTTCAAGGAGATCTGACCCTCTTCTGGCCTGTCTGCATACCCATGGTGCACTACACACAGGCAAATAGCCATACTCATAAAATAAAATCTAAATCTAAATAAAAGAAATCAAGTATGTGCTCATGACAGTACCCAGACCATAGCCCTTTCTAAATATGAGTTACTGCAATATCAGAACAAGTGGCCAGGCTGGGTGACCCTCAACTAGACAGAGGCAGAAAGACCAGGAGTTCAAGGCTAGCCAGAGCTATATAGAAATACCCAACAACACACTGGAAGAAAGAAAAAAAAAAAAAAGACAGACATAAAAACAAAAGTCAGTGTTGGGATTCTAACAGAGAGTACAAGAACAAACTAAACCACAAGGGTGACACTCTCAACAGACAATACCATGGCAGATGCTACCAGAATTCCCAGCAATCCACGGGGTAACAAAGAATGTTCTTAAGCCCCTTAACAAATAGGCACTTTGGCAAGGTCTTCTAAAAAGTAAAACAGAAGAAAAATTTTTCCTACCCTCAATGACCTGAAACTAGAGCACAGTGTAACCAAAGACACTACAGCTCAATTTGAAACTCCAGCAGGGCCAAGGATATCCTAATGCTCAGGACTAGAGGAACAATTTCAATTCTGATCTGTCTCAATAAAACCATCAAGTCTAATCACTGTTGTGTCAAGTGAACTACCACCAAACATGGTTTTACCAGATACTGTGAGTGCCTGTGAGGACTCCAAGCATACATACATATAAATGACTATAAGAGAGGAGTAAAATGTACACTGATATGCTTGTGCAGGACGCTAAACACGTTGAAACAATTTTCCAGTGATTCAGACAAGTTTCCTATCTAAAGCCAAGTTTCCTGCCTCCAGCATTCCAGGACAAGGAACTATTAGAATAAACCAAGCATTTGTGGAGCAAATACTGCTCCAGCTTCTCACACAGTTTGTTTGTGTGTAACATCTGAGGGTAGGAGAGCAACCTGGAGGACTCAGTCCTCTCCTTCTACCATTTGGGTCCCAAGGATTGAACTCAAATGGTCAGTTTGGTGGCAAATGCCTTCTCTGAGCCATCAGTTGAGTAAGAGACAACAGACTCTTTGGTTTGCTTTCTGTAGTTGCAGTTCTTGTTTGGGGACAGAGTCTCATACTCTAGCCCAGGCTGGCATGAAAGGCCTGGAACTCTCTATGTCCAAGCTAACCTCAAACTACGGACATTCTACTCACCCTTTGGACTGTTGCGATGTATAGGCATTGATCCATCATACTCAGCTTAATGTAAACTCAGTTCCAGCTCGGCACCTCAGCTCCTGAACTAGGGTAAAGAGTTGAGCTCCGATCAGAGCAGCCAGTCTGATGCCAGCACACTCTCAGCTAGCTGCTTCAGAGCCTCCACTTCTTAAGCAGGAAACAGAAGAACACCCACCCACCAGAACTGCTGAGAGCCGTAACAACTCCAAAATCAAGTGTCCCCAACTGGTTTTCTTAGTTGCATTTTCCCAACAGGATGAAGTCACCTCTTGTTTTTCTCTCAGGCAGACAGCTGTGCTCAGTGACTGCCACACATTTTCTTCTATTTCTCTCTGGATCACCCTTCCTTTTTTGTCAAACTCCATCCCTTACCTTCTTCATAATTCCACCAAAAATTATCTTTTTCAGAATCCTTTCTTTGCACCTTCACTTTAGAAACCAAAGGAGCATTTCAGATAAAGTTTCTTACAAATTAAGAAAATTCAATTTTGTCATGAGGAAGTTTTGGGGGTTTTGGTTTTTGGTTCTGAGACAGTCTTATTACATAGCCAGCTTCTAGATGGCCTAGAGCTGTGTCTTTGTCATGTGACCTCTAGGCCACACAAACAGCAAACCAATCAGATCTTTCAGTGTCTTCCACCATGAACCCCCTACAATAACTGCTGCTGCTTCCTGTCCCTACGCCCCACTTCTGTCACACCAGTGTCCCCTGTCACCATGCACATGGAGGCAGTAGATCCTTCTAAGAGCCTCACTCACTCACCTGTTCAGTTACTGGCACCAGGGAGCCTCTCCTATCAGCACCATGTACTGTTCAGCCCAACCCCTACTGTCTTGCACTCTGAGGTAGCCACTCATCCTGCATCCTACACTCTTGCTTGTTTTACTGCACTGTGACCATCTCGGCCAGGCCTTCTGAGGTCCCTGTGGGCTCCTAGCTCACCCCAACTCTTGGCATACTCCAAACCAGGCGAAACTTCTTCCAACTACATTCTGAACTCATCCACAGCTCTGACACTTATAATTTCTCTCCCTTTCTGCCCAGCCTTGTCCCCGTTTCACCAAACCTCAGTCCAGTCCCACTACAGTAATGTGCGACCCCATAGCAGTCCTACCACATTCCAGCCCAGAAGAGACGCCTGACATGCAAGGAGCAGCACTATGAGCTAAACTGACAGATGACAGGTTCAGACAACAACATAAATGACTGTCAACCCAGGGTCATATTTCACAGAGTGGCAGCCAAATGCCAACATGGTATAAACTCCACTATGATTTGTGTGTTAAGGCAGGCTTCTGCAGGAACGGGGTAAACTACATCTGACACAACTGTATTCCTATCTCAAAGTCCAGCAGTGTGTCTTCCCAAAGTAAGAAACGCACTCGTCCAGTCTCTCACGGCTCACTCACTAATCAGCTCCTTCCTCCAGCTCAATTTCCTGGCTGGCTAGGACTCTGCAGTGACCTTCCCAGGAGAGCTGGTTCCCCCGGACCAATTGCTGGTAGACTTTTCTCACATACTAGAAGGGACTGTCAGCTTTCTTCCACCGTGAGGTGGCTCTTACAATTCACTCACAGAGGTCATCAACTCCCCATCAGGTATAGAGGCAGAAATGGTGACTGACTATAGATTCTGAACTGTCTCTCACTAGATCCCAAATCGCTGAGCCAAGTAAACTGGCAGGCACTGGCCATGTGCTGACTTAAGGCCTGACAGGCCTTATGGCAGCTGCCTTATCAGACCACAGGTGCTAAAGGGTTAAAGGGGAGCTGGGAGTGGTGGCTCACATCTGTAATTTCAGCACTCAGGAGGATGAGGTAGGATTGCCATAAGTTCAAAGCCAGCTTGGACTAGAATTCAAGCTCAAACACACAAGAACAAAAAAGGGGTTAAGGATGCAGCTCAATTCCTACAGTGAATAGGTAAGTACAAGGCCCTTGGTTCAATCAAGCACTTCCCAAGATCCCTATATTATCTGTGTATCAATTAAAGAGTGAGAAGTGACTTTAGACAACCAGCCCTAGGTAACAGATACAGAACACCACGAGCAAGCAGAGATTTTACATACAAAGACAGGAAAAGGCAGTACAGGGGTACAGTGGGGTTCAGTATATAATGACTTGACCCTGGTTCAAATCTACCATCCATCACTTCGGAATAGTGCATAGGAGCTTTCTTGTTTGTTTGTTTGTTTGTTTGTTTGTTTGTTTGTTTGTTGAGACAAGGACTAACTGTGTAACTCTGGCTGTCCTAGAACTCACTATATAGAACAGGCTGGCCTCAAACTCAAAGACACCCACCTGCCTCCCAACTGCTGGGATTAAGGCGTGTACTACTACGCCCAGCAGAAACAGTGCAATTTTAGCTAGTCACTTTGTGCTGAGTCTTCACAGGCATGCAAGTACACCTTCCAGCGTATTAGTCTGAGACATGACGCACAGACCTAGTAAGCTACAGCAAGCCACGCTTTCTTTCCTGGAGCTCACACTGAGCTGTGCAAACCCCCTAGCCGAGAGGAAGCAGGAACACCAGGCAAAGAAAAGCTGGCTCCGTCTAGGAAAGGGCAGGCTTCCCTAACAAGGGGACACCAACACAGTTGTTGTACTGTTTTCCAACCAAAGGATCACTAAATAAACATGAATGGCATGGAGGGCACCAGGAGCTACAGCACTAAAACTATTTTGATAGATGTCCATCCAACATTCTAGACCACTCTGCTCAACAGAAACATGAAAACCATATATAGTTTTAAATTTCCTATGAGGCATATTTTTTGAGAAGAAAAAAAGGGGGTAAAATGAATCTGAATACCAAGTCATGGGACATTGCAGACTGTGGGCTGAATGTATGAAGATATTTAAACACAGGATTATTCACTCACTGCGTAACCAATACAAAAAATTAATGAGCTATTTCACATTTCCTTTAGGTCTTTCAATCCCGTGCCTCTCTCTGTCACTCTCAAGTAGTCCAGGCTATACCTGAACTCTGTACGACCTTGAGCCACTTACTTCAGCCTCCAGTGGTAGAATTACAGGCAGGCATTCCAGGCCCATTTTCTGGATGCATCTTATATTTATGGTTCATGTGCAGACACGAACATGTAATTGCTGTCATATAAAAATGTAAAGACATTGCCAGAGAAAGACATTGCTAAGCTGGCCTTCTTATTAGAGACAGCCTCACTGTGTAACCTTGGCTGGCCTAGAACTCAGAGATCAGCCTGCCTCTCCCTCCTAAGCCCTTGGACTAAAGGCCTGAGACACCACACCCAGCAAATTTGGCTCATTTTCGTATACAACTTTTCTTCCCTTTCAAGCTAAAGTCTTGACCAGATTCAGTGAACTAGCCGAGCTGTTCCATGAGTGAAGAGAAGTGAAACACAAGGTTTAACTATAACTAAAACTGAAAATTTAACCAAGCTGGGCCACACACACCATCCTCTTGCCTATGTTTTGCCCACTTTTAAACAGATACTGAGGCAACTGGCGCTGAGTGCCAGACACAGCAGATGACAGAGATTCGCTGTGTTTTCATGGTCAGAATTAAATGTCTTCTTGCAGCGAGGTAAGATAGGTCATAAACAGAAGACTCTCCAAAACAATGTCATTTTCCTCACATGGGAATACCAGGAAACAGAATAACAGCCACAATCCGGGAAGGATACACTGCACGCACTCTGTTATGCATAACCACACTCCGGAAAACTCCGGTTTGAGAGTTTAAGAAACTAGCAGGTCCCACAGCCAGTAACAGCAGAACATAGGCCTGCATCATTGAGGATTACCAAAATAGGACATTTCAGAGAATCTGACAAAGGCATCTCAATACGTCCATAGCTGTAGCACCCAGAACTAATCAAACATTCAGGATCACCATTCCCATCTACTCTCCTGGCCCTACTATGTAAGACATCAGCAGAATCTGAGAGATTTAATATTGCTCACATGTTCTTCCTGAACCTTGGCAGGCCTCATACACTCAAGGGCTCTCCAGGGTCAAACGCAAAGCCACCTCCTAACAATAACAGTAAATGCAGTCACATTTCTATGACAGCTCTGTGGGCTACTTCCTACTCTTTGCTCTCTGGTTTCCTCTTTCCTCAGCATTCCCAGAACCTGGCAAGATGCCTGCTGCTCAAAAAACAATATAGACCCTGGTACCTGGCAGCCAAGAACCCTCACATGACATAGCTTAGCATTTCCTGGGCTTCCTCCCCCTGTGCCACCATTGCCTGGGCCTATTCTTCCAGATCTAGAAGTGATTTTATCCTCAGCCTCCCCTTTCTCCCTCACGAACTCAAAGGATTTTAACCAAAATGGGGGGAGGGGGGAGAATTTAGCACTAAGGGTTACAGACCAGCCTCAGTTACATAATGAGTTTCAGGACAGTGTGGGCTACAAGAGGGAGACTCTGTCTCCAAAAAAGCTTATTCATCTCTCCACTCCATTGCCATGACAGTGCCCAAATACATTCCTCTCCTTTCAAGGTATCCAATGACTTCAAATGACAGGTACCAACAGTATTTTTAAAGAAACTATTTATAGACACCAAAATTTCAACATAGCTCTATAGTATCATTTTCCGAAATTTCAAATCTATTACTATGTGGTGTTTCGCTGAACTGAAAACAAACGAAACTGCCAAACTCGGCCTGAGATTAAAAATAACTGCCGGAAGAGATAGAAGGCTGCTTTACCACTTGCAGTTTTTTGTTTCCATTTTGGCTAATTCCGATTAGTTCAGGGTGATAAAGCACGTCATCCCATTAGAGTGTTCCATTGTCACAATCATCTCTGCAGTCTCCATCAGCACCAGCTCTGTTTTCTGGGAAGTCTTAACTGCAGCTGCCAAGGCTGAATCTCTTCTGTATGATACAGTGACCTGAATTTATTTCATTTAAGCTTCAAATTAAATTCACACATATGACCAAATAATGCCTAGTATTTACAAACAATGAAATAAAAGACAATGATCTGAAAACCACAGATATCTGTGGCAGGTTTTTTCTCCACAATCACCTGGAATGGGACTCAACACTTCTTCAACCAGAGAAAGGATGAACAAACTGTGGTACATCCATACAGTAGAATAGTACTCAGCAATAAAAAGGACAAAGAATCGATAGACAAGAATTGCTATATGGGCACATCTTGACATTTATAGGACATCCTGGGAAAACTCAACCAGTACAGACAGAAAAGACTACAGCTATGGTAGGACGGCAGCTGCCAGGGTCTTAGGTGAGGAAAGAGTTTGCCTCAAAAGGGTAGCAAGGAGTTCCCGGATGATGGAATTATTCTGCATGGATTTTATCAACTCATATATGGCTATATACACATGCCTAAACCTAATGTACTGTATACCGTATGTCACTGGATATAAATTAAACATTTTAAATTCTCTGACCATACCTTTGATTAAAGATCATCCCTTAAACATACTTAATACCAACTTATGGACTTCTGGGCTGCTGTCTGTGAGGGCTGCTGCTCATTTCAAGGGTTTTGAGAAGTGTGGGGGCACTCTGGGAACTGAGGAAGAAGCAGCCACAAATGTTCTTCAGATCCATCTGTCACCTTGTACTACCATTCCTTCTTGAGGTTCCACATCAGGGGAACTTCTGCAGCAGACTTAGCAAGGCTCAGTTCTACCAAGGACATGGGCAAGGTTACTCAAAATCCCACAACACAGAAGCTCACAAAAGGATTTCAGAGAAATGGGGCAGGGACCAAATCCTAACATTATAACGTGAATGTCCTCTACTTCCTTCCAAGACTATCCTTAAAAATGAGGCAGGTTCAAGATGAAGTTTGGGGACAGCCTGGGCTATGTATCAAAACCCAGTCTCTGAGGCGGGTGGGGGTTTTTGAGAGGAAAGAAGAGAGGGTGGTAAGAAGGTCAGGAGGTAAGAAAAGTGAAAGGGACTATGAACACAGAATGAAACTCTAAACCAGGTTAGACTGAGCTGTTTAAAAAAAAACAAAAACAAAAAAACCTTGGATTGAGTGTTCTCCTTAACATGGAAAATATGACTCAATTTCAGGCAAAAGATGAAAACAAGCAAGTGTTCACCACCCAGTTACACTTTCTTTCCAGTGCACTCTCGCCAAACCCGCACATTCCTGTTGCAGACTGGGAAGGCCCGAAGGTCCTCCTCAGAGACTGCCTCAGGAAACAGCAAGCAGGAGCCTGCTGCAGCTCCAGGATGGATGCCATGGTGCTCCCTCCTGGCTCTCCCAAGAAGAAACATGCCCTTGCTTTTTTCCAGAACACTTTGGCTCACTCTTCCCCAGAGACGAGGGCCTGCTACCTTGTTACAGCCCAGCATGAGATCAACACCTGAGGCCAGCTCCAACCCAAGATGAGCTCATGACTGCTGCCCGGGAGAACCAGCTCCCCAGCCTCCAACAGCACTTGCAGCTGGAAAGACTGGCCTAAATGCAAAACAAATGCTATTTTCAGGAGAGACTTCTTGGAGGGGGGGAGGGGAAAGAACAAAGCTAAAGCCACCAAGAACATTCCATGACACGCAGCACCTAAAAAGGGCTTTTAAAACATATTCTCAAGAAACGGTCATTGCAAGGGGTGAGCCATAAAAGTTAAAACCAAAACCCCTGACCCTGGAAAGATGAGAATGAAGGACTAAATGATAGAATAGCTTATTGTATCAAGCTAACTAAGGCTTATCACATTAGCCATCTGAGTTTTGGTTGGCACCAGAAGCGCAGGGGCTAACACAGCACGCAGTATAGATTTGAATATGCTCGGCAAGCATTATTCCTACCACAGTCAACTTAAGAACCTCCAGCAGTCGAAAATGAGATAGATCTGAACATCAGTTTTAGCACTGAGATTTGCAAAGAACCTTGTTCCATCGTGGAAACTATCTGCTGGTATATCCAGTCTGAGATCATACTTATCTCTATTAAATACTACATAAAATATTCCACACTAACCACGCACTCTAGTCTCCCCCTTTTTTTTTTTTTTTTTGCCAGTGCTAGCACACAGGCGACTCTCTGCAGCCCAATGAAAAACAAAAACAAAAACATTCCAACAATAAAAACCCCTGCATACTTCATACTTAACACCCTTCACTGCAGATAGACTGCCCACCAATAGCACACAACTTCACCAATTCTAAGATCCTCCGCATTTCTGAATAGTCTATTCAGCTGAACCCGAAGAGGAACACGATACGCACTTCAAAGGGAGAAAATGTATTTGCAATCAGGTCTCCCATGGGCTCCTCTTGACTGTGCTTTTACCAAACCAGCAGAAAGGCAGAACCAGCTCTGTTGCTGAGATCATATTGGACCTGACTCTGGTGCGACTGGTTTCCTGTTTGGGGAAGTTGTAGTTCTTTGCCCCAGGAACCCCAAGGCAAAATGTTCAGTTCTCCTGGAAGCTTCCCAGCCTTTGTTCTTCACCAGTTTGCTGCCCTCCTCTGCTTGCTTCTCTCCTCTCCTTCCCAAGCTCTAGTTTACTTTTATTTTTTCTTTTTCTTTTTCCCAATCCAGCTCTGACTGCAGTAAAGCATTAGGTATTTCCACCACCCACTACAGTAAAGCTGTAAGCGACCAGTCATTTTTGCCCAGATGAAACCAGACAGACCTGAGACCTGGGTTCCTCTTAGCCCTTCGTCAGGATTCCACAGTAAAATGTATGCCACAAACAATCCAATGGCAAACTCACTGTTGACAGCCCCCAAAATCAATAAAAGACATTCCACCACTTGACTGAGAAACCCTTCAGGTCCACACGGAGAGCATGGAAAAAGGAGAGATGATGAACAAAAGACAATCTCCCTCCAGGCTACTCAAAGCCTCAAAAGCTGGCTGGCCTGCTTCGATTTGGTGAAGCCCTTCCTTTTCTTGCAATTGTGGGCAAAACGAGAGCTGTGGACTGCTCCTATGCAAAAACAGTGCATTCTCCACAAGGCCCAGCCGCCTGCCACCCTCTAAACATGCCTTTCCAGGCCTGACTCTTCCAAATGTCCAGGCACATGCGATTTAATGAAGGCATTCAGATCTCTCCTTGATAGCAACACAGTCAAAAGTCACTGGAATCCATTAAACATGGGTAACAGGAAAGGTACTTGGTCTCCACTCTGAACCCCACTCTTCTCCAGGGTGCCGACACACTGTCAGTCTGTGTCAGAATGGATGTGCAAATTAATATTTAAATTCATGCTAAAAACAGCATATCTCACCTTGTGAACCTTGACCTTTTGAAAAGACTTTGGACCAGTGTTCAGTTACTGTCACACGGTTGCATTCTCTGCAAATATGAAAGGGTTAAAAGCAGCCCCAGTCAACAGGCCTACAAGGAAAAAAAAGACAGCATGTATGGCTAGCATAACTGGAACGCATTTATGTTCATTTCCTAGAACAACATTGTTACCTTTTGGCCTTCATAATAGTCCCAAGTAGCCCCAACACCCTTTAGTAGCTTCTAAAAGGAAAAGCAGAAAACAGAACATAGCCTGCAAGAGAAAAAGGCATGCAAAGTAGCATTCTCCAGCAACAGACTACCATTTCAAATCCATCACTTCACTCTGGTTTTGTTTCCTTAAAAACCCAGAGAGAGACTGACAAACCAAATGTCCCCACCCTAATAAGGCACATACTTTTTTTTTCTTTAATAAGGGTCATAAATCTCAGCTCCTTGTCCATCCCTTAAGCAAAAGAAAAAGGCAGGAAAAGCCCAAGAAATCTCAGCTCCTGCAAACCTGCACCTTTCCCCCATCATCTCTACACAGGCTCTTTTAGGGCTCCTTCAGTCACGTACCAGTGCTGTGTGGTGTCTAAGTGTGCGTTTACATACTGTGTTGGGATGGTACCTTCCTGCAAGCTCCTCTGCTTTTGGCTGCCATGAAGGGAGGAAGCTGCTATCCCACTGTAGTAGCTCAGTGACTGCATTGTGTTCAGGAGCTGATCTGCCTCAAACCAGTTTCAGCCGGTTCTGGTCACCCTACATAAAAAAGCTATGGCAACCCTCGCTGAGTTGCCAACAAGTCCCTGAAAATCATCACCACAGGGTGGGAGCTCGCTGGGGGATGCCTCTCCCTCTTAGGGCTTCCTGAGGAGGGAAAGGTCATTGTGTGTGCCCCCTCCACACAAGCACAGAACCCTTGAAATGCTCACCTCACCAGCCCCCCACAGCCCCTCAGGGCTCATCCCCCTCCTCCCCACCCCGAAGCCCACCGCAGCAGACACTGTTTTCCCCCTCCTTCTCTTTCCCCCACTTACCTCCCACAACCTGGCTCAGATCTTTGTGTACGTGTGTGTCAGTGTGTGTTCCCTGTGTTGGTGGCTGACAAAGAGCCCCCAAGAAAGCAATCTATGTGTGCCTCCTCACACAGGATGCGTCGGCTGCAGGAGCCGGCCTGGCCTCCTAGCAGAGTGCTGCTGGCTTGTTGACCAGGCTCCTCTCTGCCTGTCACCCCCACCCCACCCAGCCCCCTCCTCCCTTCCGTCCTTCTCTCTCCCAGCCCTGTCACCACCACCAGCAGCCCCCCCAGTCTCCTCCTCCTCCTCCAACCTTCTCTTCTTTCAAGCACCTGGGGGGGGGGGGGAGTCCAAATCCCTTCACCTCTGGGTAGTACACTGATGAGGTGTGGGGCGCTAGGGGACAAGTCAAGGGGCAGCAGGGAAGAGGGGGCACCCTGGCCTTGGGAAAATCCTCTGTGCACAAGCAGCTCTGGCGGGGGAGGCGAGCCCGCGCTCACGTGGCCCCCTCTGCAGTCGGTGGGGCCTAGCAACACCGGCCCGGCCTCGGGCCCCCCCTCAAGAAGCTGGCTGGGCGCGAAGGCCGGCTGTCCCCAGGGCAGGGTGGGACAGGCCGCCGCACTCAGGCCAAGGGGCCTGCGCCTCGCGCTCGCCGTGACCCGCGGGGTGGCACGAGGGGCCCGATGCCCCCTCCCGCCCGCGTCCGCCCGCACCCCCGCGGTCCCTGTCCCGGGCGCACACCCACCCCCTGGCCGGGCGGGCCTCCGCAGCGCTCAAGCCCGGCTGTCCGGGCCGCGGCTCGGGCGACCTCTGCTCCGCGCGCCGCCGGCGGCTGCTGCTGCTGCGCCCGCCGCGGTGCGAGCGGCGGCGGCGGCGGCGGTGGCTTCCATGCTACGGGCGTGTCGCGCCTCCACGCCGCCGGGGTCTGTGTGCGAGAGCCGAGCCGGGCCTCGCCCGCCCTGGGGCTCCTCGCCGCCACGGCCTCGCCGTGCGCCCGGACGCCGGCGCCGCTCCCGGGCGCGGGCTCTAGGCCGCGCGCCGGCGGCTCGGCCCGGGCCACGCCGGGGCCTAGCGCTCGGGCCGCCCGGGCGGCGAGCGAACAAAAGGGAGCGCGGCGAGGGGGAGGGGGCGCCGTGGGGGAAGGGAGCCCGAGCCCGAGCCGGCGGCGGAGCGCGAAGCCCGCGGCCGCGACGCCCCGCCGGCCCGCGGCGCCTCGCCGGCCCGGGTGGAAGGCTGCGGGCGCGCGGGGCGGCCCGGCCCAGTGGTGCTAGTGGCGGTGCTGGGGACGGGGCCGAACGGGGGCTGCTTTTGCTGTCTTTTCAAACGATACTTGAGACTCTCACCCAGTCCTTTTTCCATGGCCCCAAGCCGCGACTTACTGGAGTGGAAGGAAGCAAGGCCTCGCCAAAGATGGTTGAAATAAATGCCCGTGAGCCTCTCTACCCAGGATCTTGAAGCCAAGGTGGTGGTGTGCTGTCCTCCTCGTAATGGTGGCAAATAAGTAAGAAAAGAGCACGCTATCTTCAGATAAATTCAATCTGAGATTCTCCCAGGAGGTGGAAGAAAGGGCTCCCTTCTGTTAGTTAGTGGTTTGGAGCCCTTTTCGCCTTAAACTGAGCCACAAAAGAATGGAAGACACCCCTGGGGTGGGGAGAAAGCCCTGGTGTAAAAGACACACGTTTTGCTTTCAGAGAAAAAGCCACTGGGGCCAGAATGAAGCATGGCATGTTCGGTTCATGTAGGGTGTTTTTTTTTTCCTTTTGGTTTTTTTTTTTTTTTAACTGGGGGAATGATACTGAGTAAACACGATCTAATAGCTGGGTCTTTACGTTCTATAAGGGAGATGGTGCACAGATGTAACAAGCACACGTTGTACGTACAGCAGGTGGTCAAGGCTTACAGAACACTGGCAAAAACATACATAAACCCAGCCAAAGGCTAAGAAAGGAGATAACAGTAAACCCATCCGTTTCTTTCCATGCCAGATGAAGTATACTATTTTCCAGCCCTAGGTCTAGTGTCCATATTGTGAACAGAGAGAGCACGCCACTGAGAGGTTTGGGTTTTGTTTTTGTTTTTAGAACAAGAGAAACCTCCATGTCGAGCTAATTGTGCTGACTGGAAGTAGGACAAAATGGAAGGATCTGAAAAAAAAACAAAAACCTGCCACAGTTACCTCCCCAAAAGGTTCCCTCCTGTTTGCTTGTACTCTGAGGACAGTACTACCGATGGAATGAATAGCAATGAAGACTCCCAGCAGACCACAGTATTCCCGTGTGTTTTCTTTTAGATCAGACTGGTAAATGTCTGCAAACTGCAGAGAAGTTTTCCTTTTAAATCTCAGCATTCTCTTGCATTAACTTCCGTTGAGGAAGCCATTGTTCTCTGATAGGGCGCTGTTAAGATGTACACTGTAAAAGATCTTTTGCCCTTTAAGACTTTTCATGCAAATGTCTTGAATTATTGTCTCACGAGAGAGTTCTTGAGTTTCAACCTGCGGTTGGGCCAGGATGCACACAGTTGCAGTGCATTATCTGCACGGGTTTAGGAAGACCTGTGCAGTCTGCAGATCTTGCCAACATCACGTTTGCCAGTGTTACAAGATGGTGAAACTGAAAAGCTCATCTTCTTGGAGCCAGAGAACAATGCCACCCAACACAGTGTGTGTGTCGAGTTTCAACCTTACTTGGGCTTGATTTCCTTTGAAAGGACGCCTTTTCCTTCTTCTGAAGGTAGGCCATTGTTAATATGCATGTAAAAAAATTATGTGCGCTGGAGAGAATGCAAGGACATGCTAATCTGAGATCCTGATAGGTTAACACTGTGTTACAATAAGTGGAATTTGAGCATGCAGACGATATAGGAAGGTTGTTAGTTGATGTGAAATCTTTTGTACTTCCGATGCTCTCTTGCCCCTCCCCCACAGGCTACGCCATAGCGCTGAGAGCTCCGGGAAGCAGCATTTAAATGGTTACAGGAGTTGTGCCCCTTAAACCGAAGTCTAACTTGCTTATCCTAGGAATCCAGCTGTGCAACTGCCCCACGGATTTGTAATGCCAAAGACTTTGTGAGCAGGGCTCTGTCAAAGGCTGATGTTTTGGTCAGCCCTTGGCTGGGGGAATTTGGTTTCACATCCCCACTCATCATGTGCACAAAAGACAGGAGCTAACATTGCATCTGCTTTTAAACCAGAAACAACCAAAAAGTAAAAGATAACAATTTCTAGCAAACTCTCTCGTTTCTGTTTTTACAGTGAGGGCTTCAGAGAAACCTCTCGGCCAGATAAATGGATAATTAAAAAAACAAAGCACCCATTTGAACCTATTTTGCAAAATTATTGAATTATTGAATTTCACAGCTGAAAAGACAGCTTCTGAGTTGGGGGTGGGGAACACGACCCTTCTTCCAAAACAAGCACAACAAAAAGGTAGATTCTAATATGCTACATATATATGTAAGACTAAAAAGGTAGATTCTAATATGCTACGTTGCAAGAGTACATTGTATACTGTCTGCTTTGAGCAACAATAAAATAGTGTTCTGACTACAAGAATGAAGTAAAACTATCATCTGAGTACAGTAGATAAGAGCCGGACAAGGAAAACATACCCTTCTCCTGCCAAATAAAGACTAAAGGAATTCCAATTCTTATGGGATTTTGTTATTGATGTTTTTATTGCTCAACACTGAATGCCTTGGTGTTTCCTCCCTCATCAGAGAATTCCAGCTTCGTTTTGCTTTTTGTTTTGATTTAATCTCCTGTGGTTGGAAGCCAGCTCTGTAAAAATCCTGTAGCCACAGAAGTACGGAGCCATACTTTCCCTCCTTCCACTCTGAAATTGGGAAATTCCTTTGTTAGGCAGAGCACAAAAAAGGTGTGCTCCCTCCTGGAGGGAGGAGGGCGTGGACAAAAGCCCTTTCTTTATCTCCCCATCAAAGGCCTTGCAGACTAACTCCTCAATTGTGGCTGAAGGTTTTGAGCTGCACTTTATTTTTTTAAGCTCAAAATCAAGATAGGCCTAGGTATGCATAGCTTGTAGAGGGTTTAACATGTAACATTTGTCAGCATGTTTTTGAAGGATTCGATACAATATTTGACCCTAGATTCATAATTTAAAGATTTGTAGCAGCTGTGTAGTTGCATAGATGATCACATCAAAAGCAGGAGTGGGGGTAGTCGTTTCTTTTTAAGGACGGCAAGCTGTTCTTAAATTTGGGATTTTCTTTTTCACACATATTTCCAAAAACATACCCCTAAATGAAGACAGAGACAGTTTTTCATTGTTATGGGCCAGAACGGGACTGAGAAGCAGATCTGTCAGTGATTTCAGAACTACGGTAGGCACAGCTCCTCCCCTTTCCAGAGCTTCAGTTCAGACCCTGCCAAGGCCTTCTTTTTTACTAGAAGTCTTGAAAGGGGGGCAGGGGTGGCTCCTTCCCTGCGGGCAGCACTTAGGGAGGTCCTAAGTGCTTGAATGGCCTCCTAGGCCTTGAGAAGTGACTAAATATATTAATTGTTAACTCCACTCGTCTGGCAAATAAATGCTAGAAAACTGGCCTTATTTAAGGGGAGAAGAGGGTGGGGATAGAGAAAGTGGGTGATGTCTATGAGCCAGAGTTGTGGGGTTCCTTGAAGAATCAGGGAGCCAGAAGTGTGGGGTTTCAGAGAAAGTTAAGAATTCTGTTTAGAAATGGTAGTGGAAAGAGCTCTGTTGAGAACTGTAAGAGTTTCTCCAGTCCTTACATCTCACCCCCTTGACATGAACCCCTATTGTTTCCAACTATTAGGGCTCCAAGGAGCTCCATCCCTTGAGATCTGATCACCTCCCATCCCCCACCACCACACCACACACCCTCCCCTACAGCAGAAAGCCCGTGCCAGGGCTTTGAAGGGGCCGTGAGGACCATGTCTGGACAGCATGCTGTATCTTCATCTTAATCATCCTGCCCAATCCCTAGGCCTACACCATCTGCAGATTCAACAGTGCTCTGTGCTCATCCCGTGGGTGGCGTGAACTCATTTAATACTCATGCACAGAAAAGCAGATTTGTCCCCAGTTCAAACTAAGGTCGTTTGCCGATGGCCTGGATGTTGCAGAGTTTTGTTGTTCTCTTCAGGGTGTAAACTGAAGCTACTGAGAATGTGGAAGGAGGAGAAGGCATGAGTGCCTGTGGCATCTGTGAGGAGTCAGGGGTCAGAGGACAACTTTCAGGAGTCTGTTCTCTCCTACCCACTTTGTTCAGGCTGTGTCTCTCACTCCTGCTGCTGTACTCCATACACCAGGCTAGCTGGCCCTCAAGCTTCTGGCCCATTCTTCTGTGGGAGTGCTGGAATTACATGTGTACACCACAATAGTCAGCCTTTTATGTAGGTTTTGGGGGTTCCAGCTTGTCGGCAGGCTTACACAGACAGCACATTTAGCCCCTGAGCCATCTCTCTAGCACATTTCTGGGAATTCTGACTTCTGGTCACTCACTGCAGAGTCCCTCACTGCAAACTGCCTTGGTCTCTGTTTAATGGCACTCCTTAGGAACCATCTAGCCCAAGTGTATAACACAGTCCCAGGAAAAACCAAGTCTGACTAACACAGGGCTAGGAAGATTTGGCCCTCTGCCTCTATTGGACCCCTTTCTGCACACCATCTAGTTCCAGAGTGCTGTCCATTGAGGCCTTTCACCATGGCTAGCACTAGTAGTCAGCTTCTTTCTAATCCTGCCTTGGGTACTCCCCAACAAATGTGATCCAGGTATTTCCACAAATGTATTTCCAAGTGATATATTACCTCAAGGCCCTCATCAACAATACATCCTCAGACACAGCTCTCACTGAGAGTGTTCTTATCTGTTCCGACACCATTCATGCTTATCCACTCCATCACAAATGCTGGACGAATCCCCACCCCCACTCAGTTGATCACAATCCTACTTTCCAGCTCCATTGCCGACCTACAACCTCCAACTCCCATATCAGTTTAGCTATGGTCACTACTGGGTTTCCTCATCTCCAAACTAGCCAACTTCCATGGCATCCACCACATTACTCTAGGAAACTTTCTAAAGATGCCACCCATCAGCCCTCTGCTCAGACTTTTGCTTATCTCCTCAATGCCTTCTAGACTCTGTAAACAGGACTTAGGCTTCTGTTAGTAACCCATTTACAGGGCCTGGCTTACCTCATCCCCTGAATGCTGTAAGAGCCAGGCTTGGTAAACATTCTGTTCTTTGAATGTGGCCTACTTCTGCTTGCTGTCAAGTCTATACACGTTCTCTCTTCCTGGAAGAGTCCCTGGCCTTCTCTAAACACTTCTGTCTATGCTATCTATCTTCAGGTCTAAGTATATGTCATTCAGAGAAGGGTTCCCTGACATCTCAGGTTAGAGGTAGCCCTAACATGCACTCACTCACTCATATATTGCTTTTTTTCCCTTCAGTTTTGTGTGTTTTCTCTGCTTGATGTCTGTGCACCATGTGTGTGCCTAGTGCCTATAGAGGCCAAAAGAGTGTGTCAGATTGCCTAAAACTAGAGTTATAGATGGTTGTAAATAGCCATGTGGATGCTGGGAATCAAACCTGTTCCTCTTGAAGAACAACCATGCTTTTAACTGCTGAGCCACAGTTATGTACAATTTGTATGGCTCTGTCATCATAAGACAAGAACCCTATTAAGGACAGAGATGATGACATTCTGAGTCACATTGGGTCACACACACACACACACACACACACACACACACACACACACACTCCCCACAATTCTCTGCAATCACAATTAGCTTGACATTTAAACGGAGTCATTTGGAGCATTAGACTAGGACCTATGGAAGTTTTGCTCTTTGTTTTTGTTCTTCCTTCTCTGATAGCATTTCAAAGATAAAAGCTGAAATACTTTATGATCTTCTGCTAAACTTTAGATAAATATCTGAAGTCTATTTTGAGGTCCTTCTTAAACAGAAGACCAAGAGGTATATATCTCTAAGGAAACATTGGCTATTTCTGGAATTTTTTGTTTTGCTCTTGTTTTATATTTTTCCCCCGGGGTCAAACTGTGGGCTGGGACAATGTTAAAAACCAGTAGTAATAAGGCCTGTGGAAATACCTCAGTCTGCAACGTATCTGTCACATGAACACAAGGGACCTGAGTTTGGTCGCCTAGCCCACAGATACAAGCTGGGTTCTGTGGCATGCATCTGAAACCTCAGGGCCGCTGGGATGGGGTATGGGAGCAGGGGTCTCCGAGGCTCCGTGGCCGCCAGTCTAGCCAAATGGGTAGATTCTTGTGCAACAAGAGACCTTGTCTCAGAAATACATAAAAGCCAATTGTGGTATTATTCATCTTTAATCCCAAAACTCAGGAGACAGAGGCAGGCAGATTTCTGAGTTTGTGGCCAGCCTGGTCTACAGAATGAGTTACAGGCCAGCCAGTGAGAGTCTATGCTGCTAACACAGTAATGAACCATGTGTAACACCAAACAGCCTTTCTTCTTTTCCGGTTCTAAACTTTCATTTTTCTAGGACTCTCATAAGAAACCCCATTTACAGTAAAAGAGTTGTCCCAACCCTGGGTGCAACCTCACCACCATGGTTTTTTTATCTGCTTTCAGTTCTATCTAAGGTGTTTCCAGAGCTGCTCTACAAAAAAATCTCTTTTCTACAGAGAGAGAAAAACAGAGGCAGAGGGAGGGAGGTACATGTTGGCTCAGTGTGAGGGTGCAGAATGTCATGGAGGAGAAAGCCTGGCGGCAGAGCCTGAGGTAGGAGGCAGGGAGCAACACTGGTACTTTCTCTGCTCCCACAACCCATGGGATGATGCGACCCACAGTGAAGATGGGTCATCTCACCCTAATAAACCCAACCTAGTTTCCCCCACACCCATGCCCAGTGGTTTGATTGTAGGCGATTGTAGGCCCTGTCATGTTGACAATCGCAGCCATGTCTGATGGTTGACCTTCATTGTCAATGTGACTGTGACTTGATTTAGAATCACCTAGACCCACTGTTCATGGGACACAGTCTGTAATCCCTGCATTTGGGAGGTGAAAGCAGGGGAAGAAATCCTCAGGTGTTCAGTGTGTTTAAAGCCAGCCTGGACTCTGCATAAGACTTTGCACCCCACCCCACCCCGCCAAAAAAAAAAAGATAGAAACCAGGCAGGGGACTGGTAAGGGTCTCTACGGAGGACTAACTGGAGTTGGGGTACTCACTAAACACGGGCGTATCCTGGGGCCTAGACAAAAGAAAGTGGAAAGAAAGGAAGACAGCTGAGAGTCAGCAGTTTTCTGGCGTTGCTTTTTACCAATCATTCCATCCTAGCACTGAGAAATGGAACTGACACACCGCTCGAACTGACCAGACACAGGAAGAGTCTAGGTTTTCCCATGGCGGAAGGCTTCTGGGTTGTCCTCTTTGGCTTCTTCTCTCCCTCTTCAACCCTCCTCCTCTTCTCCTCCTCTTTCTCCTCTCCTCCCCTCCTCCTTCTTCTCTTATTAACTCTCCTTTGTTCTTCTTTAAAAAAGGGTCTGGGGCTGGAGAGATGGCTCAGTGGTTAAGAGCACTGGCCACTCTTCCAGAGGACACTGGTTTAATTCCCAGCACCCACACATGGCATCTTACAACTATCTGTGACTCCAGTTCCACAGGATCTGGCACCCTCCCATAGGCATAAGTGCAGGCAAAATGCTAATGCATGTTGAAAGAAGGAAAGGAAGGAAGGAGTTTCAAGTAGCCTAGGCTGGCCCGACATTTATTATGTAGCAGAGAATTACTGTTTGTCTCACCCTCTAGAGTGTTAGATTATAGGTGTGGTGTTTTCATACAGCGCTTGGCTCAAGCCCAGAGCATCATGCATGCTAAGCAAGTATTCTACCTATGGAGATACATCCCCCAGATGTGACAGTCCTTGAAAACATACCAATCCTACTGCCTCAACCTCCCAAGTGCTGGGATTATAGACATGAGCCGTCATGCCCAGGTTCCCATCTTTGTATGAGTGTGTTTGTTTGATACTAAGTCAACTTGACTAAAACATTTTTTTTAATGCATAGGTCATACCAGTTAGGCTACCTTAAATATTTCTATCCTGAATCACATATAGTCCTCAGGAGATTGGCAGAGGACATATTCAGTAAGGGTTGGCTGACGCTGCCCATCTGTCTACCCCTGTAACTAGTCCTTCCTACTCCTATGTTCAAAACATAAGTTATGACATTCAAAGGAATGCAGCAGCTGATGAGACCCTCAGAAGTTAAGAGCATGTACTGTTTGCTTTCAAGCATCTATTACTACCTATAACTCCAGCTCCAAGAGATCCAACACCCTTCTTGCCTCTATGACCACTGCACTCATGTGCACAAAGCCGCACAGGCACACACGTACACACACGCACACATCTACACATAATTAAAATTAAAAAATGTTTCAATAAAAAGGAATAAAACCCCTTGGTACCTGAGGCAAACCCTCTGCCTTCCTTGATGATATGTCATGACTCTCTTATCTGGTGGACGCTGCGTGCCTGCGGAAGCCCCTCGCATCTCCCCTCTTAGCCTCTGGGACATCTTCCATGAAGTTATTCCTGCCCCGCCTCGGCTCATTTTCTGCATTCCTCTCTGAAATACACATTTTGCTCAAGGCTCTATCTTTGGCTCTCTTCCTTCCTAAATCTGTACTTCTTAAAGGAATGAGTTTGCTCTCCCGGATTCAGATTTAGTCAGATGACTCCCAAAGCTGAATATTTAGATCTGATCTCCATTCTAATTCCACACTGGTAAGGTGGGAAAGTCACACATGTGTTCCCCCACTGCACATCTCAGGAGGTCCAGAAGGGGCCTCTTGCTCCATCACAACCTGTCATTCAAGGACATTCACACACTGTTCTTCCCGTCTCCTCCTCCCTCCACACTCAAGGGGAGAGAACACATCCCTTCTTGCAGCTTTCTTAGCACTATGGCCCTGTTCCTGGCCAAGCCAATGTCTTTGTTGTTTGTTTGCTTTTCAAAGCAGGTATATCTATAGTACTTACTGTCCTAGAACTTACTCTGTAGACTGAGGCTAGCCTTGAACTCAGAGATCCCATGCTAATCAGTCTGCCTCAAAATCCTGGGATTAAAGTTATGTGCTACCACACCCAGCCTCCAAGTCAACCTGTCTTAAAGAAGGCATTTTCCCCACCTGAGTTTTGTTTTTTTTGTTTGTTTGAGACAGCATTAATAGACTGGGCTAGCCTGGAACTCACAGAGATCCGCCTGCCTCTGCCTACTGAGTGCTGAGACTAAAGGTCACTCTGCGTAGCAGCCTCCCTGACTTTTGACTCTTTAACTATCCTACAGTTTTCACCCAACTATTCTTCATCAAATAGCCATTAAGCAACCAGAATTTAAATATTAAATGTGGGCTGAGACTGTGGCTCAGTGGTACATCTTTAGTATAGAGGTAGCTCAGGGGCCAAACATCATACAAGGTAAAACAGAACAAGAGGCTGGGCATGGTGACACATTTACATTATCTGAGCTCCCAAAAGCTAGGAACACACCAGGGGTTGTGTGTTTGGTAGAGTGTTTGCCTAGCATGCTCAAAGCTCTGGGTTCAATCCCCAGCACCACATAAACTGGGTATGGTAGCCCATGCCTGTAAAGGCAGGTAAAGGCAGGAGGATCAGGGGTTCAGGATCAGGATCACAGAACTTCAAGACCAGCAGGACTACAGGTGACTCTGTCTCAACAAACTTGGAATATACTTATATATTATACTAAAAAATCATTTATTGTTTATTTGAAATTCAGATTGAACTGGTCATCTGGGGGTTTGTTGTTTGTTTGTTTTTGTTAAGTATAGAAACCTTAGAAAAATTTTGCATTTAGTTCCTTCTTCTCCCACGTGAGGGCAAATGGATGCAGACATGGCCTATTAGATCCGTTGTTATGAATCCCCATTATCTAGCGTTGGGCCTTGTCAGGTTTGGCCAACCATAAGTACCCATAAACTGTTGAGAATCAAAGGTAGAATGCAGAGGGCAATCCATACTAGATGAGGTTATCAACCACAGCCAGGCAATCCATGCCACATTCCTGTCTAGCCTCCACTGTCTCCTTAGAAATTTCTCCGTTGCCATAGAGATTGCCAAGGACACACAAGTATTATTTTCTGATCTACTACCGTCAACACGTGGAACAATTTACAATTTATAATCCCACCAGGGCCGGTCAGAAGAGAGCCAGAAAATTGACCATGAAAATAATTTTAATACCCCTTTCCTCTTCCATGTTGCCTTGCTGAATATTCTCACCTAGAACCACTGCATTCTGGAGCTTCACCTGTCTTCTAAGCTATGAAACAGAAATATGACCATTTGATACTGTCCTCTACAGCTAGCCTATCAAACACATGTGTGCATTGGGGCCATAGCCAGGACTGCTTCATCCAGTATTCTAACAACTGAGTATTGTTAGCTGGGACTCATTACGTAGGGAGGGCTTTGGAATCTTCTCCCAATCATTCCTGGGTAGTCAGCTAAATAACTCCTATGATTCATGGTATTCTTCCCATAGCCATTTTCCCCAAGGCAGGGCGCCAGAGAGGAGGCAAACACTCCCCCCGCCCCTTTTGATTCCTTAGCTTCTTGCCACGTGAGTTTTTAAGAGTCTCCATACAGAAGGAAGTCAAGTTTTCTTTTCTTCTTTCATTCCCTAAGTTGGGGAGCGGGGGCAGGCAGAGGTCGGGAGAGGATGCTACACAGTGTCAGCCTTTACAGAAATTAATGCCATGTGTACCACATGTGCTGTGATTTTTTTTTTCCGTTAAAAATCTTTTTGTGTTGCTTTTTGTTGTTGTTTTATTTTTTGTTTTCCAATATACTGTGTAGCCTTGGCTGTCTAGAAACTCACTTGGTAGACCAGGCTGACCTCTGGCCTTGAACTCTCAAAGATCCACCTCCCTCTGCCTCCAGAGTGCTGGAATTAAAGGCTAAAAATCTCACTTAAGGGCCTGAAGAGATGGCTCATTAGTTAAGAGTACTGGCTGCTTTTGCAGAGGACCTGGGTTCAATTCCCAGCACCCAGATGGACTTGAAACTCTCCGTGATTTCATTTTCAGGGAACCTGACATTCTCTTTTGGCCTCCATTAAAGGTGTACACTTTTAATACCAGAATTCAAGAGGCAGAGGCAGGGGGATCTCTGAGTTGAAGAGTAGCACAGTCTAAGGACAGCCAGAGCTACATAGTAAAACCCTGTCTGGAAGAAAAAAGAAAACGAAAATGTCAAGAATCCAGCCCTACTCCAGTGGCCTTGCCCTGCCACACACAAACACAAAATGTCAAACTGGTGTCAAACTGGCACATTATTAAGATGTCTGGGCTGAGCTGTACACGGTGGCACACCCCTGTGATCCCAGCACTCAGAAAAGCAAAGGCAGGCAGATCTCTGTGAGTTCCAGGCCAGACGAGTCCAGGTCAGCCAAGGCTACACAGAGAAACCCTGTCTCGAATAACCAAAACAACAACAAAAGGATGTCCAGGCTAAGCTGGGTGGTGATGGCACATGCCTTTAGTCTCTGCACTTGGGAGATAGAAGCGGGCAGGTATCTGTGAGTTTGAAGCCAGCCTGGTATATACAGTGAGCTCCAGGACAACCAGGGTTACACAAAAAAACCCTGTGTCGAGAGAAAAAAATAAAAAAGAAGATGACCAGGCTGGTTTAAACTGTAGAGGTTCCATACACTGGGCTATTTTTCACTAGGACTATTGTGAATCTATTAATTTCTGTCCAATCTATCACTTCTTTGCTTCTTTTTTTTTTTTTTGAACTCTATATGTAGACCAGGTTAGCCTCAAATTCATAGAGCTCTTCCTCCCTCTGCCTCCCCAGTGCAGGAATTAAAGGTATGTGGTACTGTACCTCCCTCTAACCCCATTTTTTTTTCTGTTTTGTTTTACATGTATTTATTTGTGTGTGTGTGGGGGGGTATTATGCAAGAGCTATGATGCACACATGGAGGTCAGAGGACAACTTTGTGGTGTCTAGTCTCTCACCTTTATGTCTGTTCCAACTGAGCTAACTATGTTCAGTTGTCAGGCTTGTTAGAACAATTGCCTTTACCCACTGAGCCACCTTTCTGGCCACTACTCCTTTTCTGAAGAGTCATTGAAACATGGTAGTTTGCAAGAACTAAGACTGAGTCAACAGGAGTAGCTGAAAGTCTGGAGTTTCCAGCTTGAAGTAGTTTGCAACTGACACCCAACCCCTCTTCCATTCCCAACAGATCCCAACAGGGCATGGCTTCTGGAGGCTGTAATAGTGATAAGAAAGTATAAAAGTACCTTTTATTCACCAGAAGGAATTGTCTCTGAGGCTCACTGCCTCTGTCTGCTAACCTAGGCCCGGTTCTGGAAGCTTTTAGGACTACAATCTAATCTAAGCCTAGAATGGTTTCAGCCTCTGAGACTTTCTGCTGAATAAGCTTACTCTTTTTAGCTCTTCCTGAACTCAGGCTGGCTGGTTCAACTCAGCTGTCTGTTCTAATCTTCTGGCTCCTCCTCATTCTCTGGCTCGTTCTGTCTTCACCTGTGTCTAACTTGTTCTCTACCTGCACCCTGTCTCTGTACACTGCCCCAGCAAACTGCCTCCTCTCTTTCTCTCCACTGCTCCAAATAGCTTCTCTTTCCTGTGCATTCTCAAGAGAGCTGGGCATAGCCTATTCTGCCATATCTTTCTCTGATTTGTCACTGTTTCTGCCACTCAATTAGACACTTTCAAACACAGGTTCTTCCTTCTACACACTAACTTTACCTTCATTGTTTGGGATTACAGGTGTGTACACTCCTAGAGCTAAGCTTTTTCTTTGCTGAAACTTACTCTGTATCTGGCTGGCCTTGAACTCAGAGATCTGCTTGCCCCAGTCTTCTGGGTGCTGGGATTAAAGGTGTATCTCCGTACAGCTGGATCACAACTAGAAAGTCTTTGGATGTGATCTGTTGCCAGAGCAGCCATGTTCTGAATTAAAATTGCTCTATAAGAAAGTGAAGAAGGTTTGCTTGAAAAGCAGTTCTAGTTGCTCTGAAGTATATCTCATTTTATTCACAGTCTCTCAGGTAAGCCATTGAGTCAGATATACCAGCTTGCAAATGAGATTAAGAACTGCCATGGTTTGTCCTCACTCAAAGCCAGGTTGAAACCTAATTGCCAAAGTGAAAATATTGAGAGACAGTAATGCCTTAAAATGTCTTACACTGTTTGGCTCAGGGGTGTCTGTCCTTACAGGTGACTAATTTGGTTCCTACAACAGTGGGTTATCAAGAAAGCAGTCATAAAGTTCCTGGCCCCTTTGGTCTTCCTCTTTTTGCACTCACTCCCTTACTATTCAAATTTCCCAGCATGCTTGGAGCAACAGAAGATTCTCATCAAAGGCCAAGCTGACACAGCTACCCAGTCTTAAACCCCCAACCTCAAGAACTATGACCTAAAAACCTTAAGTTTCTCTGTCTTGACGGTTCTGTTAAAACAACAGTACATGGACTATGTTAGTTGTCAACTTGACAAAACTTTATAATCACTTAGGAGATGGGCCTCTAGGCCAGTAGTCAAGGAATCATCTTGTGTTAGTTGATGTGGACCGGCTGGGATCCTGGGCTGCAGCTATGGAAAAAGGAAGCTGAGCAGCAGCATCTGCTTATCCCTCTCTGCTTCCTGGTTATGATGTCATATGACCAGCTGTCTCAAGCTCCTGATGCCTTGACCTAACCACTGTGATAGACTACACCCTTCAACTGTGAACTGAAATAAGCCCGGTTCTCCTTTAGGTTGTGTCTGTCAAGATATTTTACCAAACAACAGAAAAAGAAACTAAGACAGTACATGTCTCCCCACCCCCACCTCAGACAGGGTTTCTCTAGGGTCCCAGAACTCACTCTGTAAACCAGGCTGAACTTGAACTCAGAGACCCACCCGTCTGCCTCGGCCTCCCCAGTGCTGAGACTAAAGGCATGTGTGCCACCACTGATAGGCCACAGTACGCGTCTCAAGCATTCATAGCAATCGAGTGAGACACGGAGAACCATGGTCCTTCCTGTCTCCTGCGGAATTTGAATCTCCAGTTCTAGAAGTCCTGAGTCAGTCAAGACTAGTTGCTGTGCTCTGTAATTCTGGCTACTTGGGAAGCTGAGTCACAAGTTGAAGGCTTTCCTGGGCTTCAGAGTGATTTCAGTCAAGTCCAGCTGAGGCAACTTAGTGAGACCTTGTCTTTAAAAAGCTCAGGGAAGGGGTGGAAAGATGGCTCAGAGGTTAAGAGCAGTGGCTGCTCTTTTTTTTTTTTTTTAATTATTTTTATTTTTCGAGACAGCGTTTCTCTGTATAGCCTTGGCTGTGCTAGACTCACCTTGTAGACCAGGCTGGCCTTGAACTCACAGAGATATGCCTGACTCTGCCTCTCCAAATGCTGGGATTATAGGTGTGTGCTACTGGCTTTCTTCTTCTTCTTCTTCTTCTTCTTCTTTTTAAAGACTTATTTATTTTATGTATATGAGTGTTCTATCTGCATTTACACCTGCCAGAAGAGGGAATCAATTCACGTTATAGATGGTAGTGAGCCACCATGTGGTCGCTGGGAATTGAACCCATGACCTTTGGAAGAGCAGACAGTGCTCTTAAGCGCTGAACCATCTCTCCAGCAACCACATTGTGGCTCATAACCATCATTAATGAAATCTGGCGCCCTGTTCCGGCCTGTAGGCAAAAAATTATAAATAAATAAATAAATAAATAAATAAATAACTCTATCTTGAAAAAAAAAAAAAGGCTCAGACAAGATCTGTGGTTATACCTCAGTGATGTGGTGTGGCGCTTCTTCCTGGGAGCCACCAGGACCCCGTCACTGAGTTGGCCCTTCCGAGATGCTGGGGGCTCCTCCAACAGTCCTTCCTCCTCCTTTCCCAGCTTGTAGCGTTTACTTGGAACCACTGGGATTGGCGAATTTATTTCTATCTTTCAGAGCTTCTAAGCTCTGTATGGGGATAGTTCACCATTCAAAACCCCAAAGCAGCATGGTGGCATGAAAAACACTATTACAGGTCCAGATTTCCTGAATCCCCTCCCTTTGTGCTGATTAGCCATTCTCAGATCATGAACTTAAGCTCCTCCCATGGTAAGTGAGATAAATTTACCACCTGTAGTTGGGATAAAAGACAGAGGCCATTTGGGGCTGTGGTGCACATATTTTGCTAAAAGAAATGGCCTTGCTGGATGAACTACTTTCCCTTTGAGCGTGTTTTTCTTTTCGGGATGTGGAGATTGTTCTGTTCCCAACATGTCTAAAATCCCAGCACTCAGAAAGGTGAAGGCAGGAAAAGCAAGAGTTCCCGTGGTAGATAGAGCACTCTGAATTAACCAGAACCAGGATCAGCAGCGGCTCAGTGGGTGAGGACACCTGCTTTAGCCCTGATCACTTGAGTTTCATCCCTACGTGACAGAAAGAGAACCAACTCCCCCAAGCTGTTCACCAACTTCCATATATGTTTTGTGGCAAGCCTGGGTGCTCCCCCCCCCCCACACACACACAGGTGAAGTCCTAAGTGATACAAATAAATAACATTTAAAAAGAAAAAGCAAAACCAGACCTGGAGAGATGTCTCAATGGGCAAAGCCATGCAAACATGAAGACTTTTGTTGGAATCCTCAGAAGCTATGTAAAAACTGGGCACAGTGGTGTATCTATACTCGCAGCGCACCCATGGAGAAATGGGAGATGCAGAAAGGAGAATCCACACAAGATTGTGGGCCGGCCAGCCTGACATGCACGGGGGAGAACAACAAAGAAAGGCATGTACAGACAGCGGAGGTTATCCTCTGATAGACACATACATGCCAGCAAGCTCACACGTACCAACATTTTCACTTTTCACACACTGTAGGTATATATCCCCCCCCCAAAACATACAAAGAGTTCCAAATCCAAAACAACAACAACAACAAAAAACCCTCAGGCACAGGGCAGGCTGGCACATGCCTGTGTTCCTAGCATTTGAGAGCTGCACTGAGGAGGATCAGGGGTTCAAGGTCATTTTCAGCTACATGGTATGTTTGAGGCCTGCATGGGACACAGAGATCCAGTCTCAAAACAAACACCAAGCAAAACTGAAACAAGAAAAGGTAATTGGGGCCAGGGAGATGGCTCAGCAGGTATAAGTGCTTACCAGACAAGCCCTGAATTCAGATTCTCAGAACCCAAATAAAAATCCAGATGTGCAGTCAGATGCGGTGGTACACACCTTTAATCCCAGCACTCTGGGAGGCAGAGGCAGGCAGATTTCTGTGAGTTCAAGGCCAGCCTGGTTTACAAAGTCCAGGACAGCCAAGGCTACACACAGAGAAACCCTGTCTCAAACAAAACAAAGCAAAACAAAACAAAAAATCCAGATGTGCATCCATAATCCAGCGATTCTGAATTGAGACGGGCGGTAGAGACAAGACCCAGTTGGAAGCTCTCAGGACTGCTCGCTTGCAGTGGTTGGTGGGAACAAGAGAGATCCTGCCTCAAAATAAGGTATGAAGCAAGAAAGTTGTCCTCCGGCTTGCAGGGGGCCTGGCATCAGGTAACAGTAACCAGTCACTAGTGATGCCTGTCTGCGACTCAGACAGCATCCAAGGCCTATGACCCAGTGTGCACTCCTGGAGGCTTCACTTACCTCTTCCAGGATTATTTCATGGACTCTTTTTGTTATTGTTGTTGTTTGTTTTGTTTTTGTTTTTTGAGACAGGGCCTCATTATGCAACTGTGGTGTTCCTGGAACTCACTCTATAGACCAGGCTGGCCTTAAACTCAGAGATCCTCCTGCCTCTGCCTCTGAGTGCTGAGACTAAAGATTTGCACCAGCACATTGAGCATTTCATGGACTCTTTTATATAGATGTGCCAGACACACAGTTCATAGTTTAGGACAATGAGATGTAACTTTTCAGGTAAAAAAATAACACAAATACACTGACCTCTGGATGAGCCCAGGTGGGGTCATCTAGACTGAGCTACCCAGGAAAGAACATACTCAGAGACAAGGTTGGAAATATGGCTCCTTTCAGGTCAATTGCTAAAAACAAACAAAAAAACAAGCTCAGTACACAAGGCCCGTGAAAGCCAAAGTTCCCTTAGAAGACAAGGCCTACTGGCCAAGTTAAGAGTAGACAGTGATGTAACTGAAGGTATTACCATAGCCGAAAGAGAGAGAAAAAAGAAAAAGAAAAGCAGAACAGGGGGACGGGTCAGTATGGGATCTGGGAAAACAAACTCAGGGTTGGAATCTTGCTCTTGCAACTCCTACGCAGAACTTTCCCAGGCAGCAGGGGCAGCCTGATGTGGCAGGTGTGGCCTGACACAGGAAGGCTGCACTGACAGCTGACTCACCCGCTTGCCCCCCCAGTTCCGGTGGAGCCGACAGGTCCTTTGCCTTCGCTTCCGCCCCCTAGGGATTGCCTAATAATAGCTCCCACATGTTGTGCGGTGTCTGTGGTAGGCCCTGGCCTATACCCCTCCTTGTCTTTCAGCCCGCTTGGGGTGGGGTTGGGAACCTGGAAGGCTACCAGGCTTGCCCAACAGCAGCTCCAGGAAAGGATAGACCGCAATTTGGATTAATACTGGCTAGCTGCTGGCACAAGATTAATCTAATCTCTTCTGGGCATGCGCTGTCCCCCTCCCCCCAATAATGCCTGGATGTTTTATAAGAAATAACTAAGTTGGCTTCCTTCTGGTTTATGCCTTTTGTGGGATGGTTTCTCAGCTGCCTTCCCTTTCCAGTATGTTCTCCTCCTCTGTCCTCAGCTGCGCCCTCCCACGGAACAGCTCCCATCTATCTACCCTTCTGGTATCAGTCCCCTCAAAATAACTATCATTCCTTATTGGTACCTGACACCCTTAATCCTGCTTGCCAACTTGATAGGATATAGAATGGCTATGGAGCCACATCTCTGGATATATCTGTGTTTCCAGAAAGTGAAGAGGGAAGACGCACCCTGAATGTGAATGGTCCCATCTCAGGGCTGGTGGGGAGGGCAGGAGCAGGGTCGGGGTGCGGGAGCACAGACTGAATAAGAGGAAGAAAGCAAGCTGAAATTGGCATTCATATCTGCTTCCAAACTGTGGATACAGCCAGACTAACTGCCTCCTGTTCCTGTTGTCATGGCTTCTTATTAAGTTGCTTTTGTCCCGGTATTTCATCGCAGCTACAAGAAAACGAATACAGGACTGAGGGTGAAAGGAATAAACAATTGCTTTCCTCCGATCATCGAGCAAACGGAAGGGTTTACCATCCCTGCTGCTCTACTATGGAGTATGCCTGTGGCAAGCATTACTAAATTACTAATTAGGACAGGGCCACAGAGGCCAGGACCAACCCCAGCAGAGGAGACACACTGAACCTAGGCCCTTGGAAGAGACCTGAGCAGTGGCCTTGACTCACATTAGACAGCGCTGTGAACTTGGAAACGGCATTTCACGTCCTTGAAATTCAGATGCATCAGCTTGGAAACCATAAAGACTGAAATGGGAGACAGAGCATCCAGATGCCCTTGTCTTCCAGGGCAAACGAGATTCAGAAGAATCGGGAGCCAGTTTCCACTTAGGCATTATTAGACAGCACGCACATGATTTTAGACCTTTCCCCCGACTAGCTCTATGTGGACAGCGTGGCCAGGGATGAGGGGGGCACCTCGGATAAAGGTGTCTAGGGTAATGGTGATGACCCCACTGCATCCCCTGTCTTCCCTGCTCACACTCTCTCCCTAGCTCTTTAAAGACCGAAAACCATCCCATTAAGTGCAAATGCATGGAAACATATTCATGATTATTCAAATGAAACGCTGCAAAATAATCAATGCCACTCTCATAAATATTCATTGTCACCGGCTAATCACTAGCAATCTCACAGGAAGATATGCTCCTGCAACCTTGCTGTCCTCCCCCTCGGCTCCCCTCCCTTTGTCCAAAACCAACAGACTCCAGCACCACCACCACCACCTGAATTCAAAGAAAAGATACTACTGCTCAAGAGCTAAAGCTTACTTTATTCATCTCCATCCCATGGTGGCTCTTCCAGGAGGCTAACAAAGGGTAAATAATCAGGTTTCAACAGCTACAGATTCTCAGGCATCTACAGCGTGTGTGTAATTTTATTTTATTTCTTCTTTGAGACAGAGTCTTAGTATGTTGTTCCAGGTCAGCCTGGATAGACTAGGATGGCCACAAAAACAGAGATCCACCTGCCTCAGCCTCACAAGTGTTGAGGAATGCTTTTTTTCTTAATTAATTAGCTTATTTATTTATTTATTTATTTATTTATTTATTTATTTATTTTCAGGAAAGAATTTCTCTGTAGTTCTGGATGTTCTAGAATTCACTCTGTAGACCAGGCTAGCCTCAATCAGTCTGCCTCTGCCTCCCAAGGGATTAAAGGCCTGTGCCACCACTGCCCGGCTCCTTCTTTTTCTTTTTGAAGGCAGTGCCTCACTGTGTGGTTCAGGCCCACCTCCATTTCTCACTCCTCTGGCCCTAGCCTTCCAAGTCCTGGAAGCACAGGTGTGCGTCACCTTGCCATGCTTAGGCATTCAAACTTCTAGGTACTCCCTGTGTTCACCATAAAGCATTTTGGTTAAGCATGGTGCTAGGGTTGTGGGCCAGCCAGAAGCAGGACACACTGTGGAATAATGCCCAGGAAAGACAAGGGAAGCAGCAGGTTGTGGGCATGGTGGCCTGTAACCATATTCCCAGCGATAGCCCCGAGTTCCAGTGCAGCTAGGAGTTCCAGCCACCCTGAGACACGCCAAGATCCTTCTCAAAAAGATGGGAGCACTGCTGAACAGATTGCTCAGCATTTCAGAGCAGCTGCGGCTTTTGCAGATGACCCAGGCTCCGTTCCCAGCACCTACATGGCAGCCCACAACTGTCTGTAAATCCAGCTCCAAGGGGACCTGATGCCCTCTTCTGGCTCCTATGGGTCCAGCATATCATATGGCTTACAAAAGTAGCACAGCAGCACAGCAGGTAAACAAACACCCAGACACATTCAAAAAAGAAAAATAAAATAAAAAGACGAGGGAAAGTGTTACAGCTCTATCGGCAGTGGGCACCTGGGAAGTGGAGCCTCATGCAACAGTCATCATTATTCAGGGCACCAGACAATTTATGTTCTGAGGATGTTCTGAGGGTTAGGCAGGTCAAGTGAGCAAAGTTCACTTAAGTTCATGTTTTATACAGTCACAAAGGCAAGGTGACATGAGTTTGGGCTTACACAGTAATGAGGACAACTGTACTTGGAAGCATCATTTCTGAATAATAATGAGGGTAATCTAAAGTAAACCCACTCCTATTTATTATATCTGGGAGGGGCGTGGGTACACATTCCAAGAACAAATCCCTGTTATGCAGGAAGAGAGGTTACAAGACTTTTGCCTTGTTGACTTGGCATGTTCTCACAAGCTCAGAATTCTCACAGAACTTTGCTCGTGGACCGTGTCCCTACAGGAAATAGTGTTCTATAATAATGTGCACAGCGAACTGTGCGCACTCTGTGTGTGTGTGGGGGGGGGGGGTGCATGCATGAGAGAGAGACACACAGAGAGAAACAGACAGAGAGAGAAAGAGATTTGCTCTGTAGCCAATGAAATTCACTGTGAAACCCAACCTGGTCTTGAACTCATGGCTGTAAACCATCATCATACCCAACATCCCCCTCAGCCCCAACCCCAGCACTTGGGCACCAAACACGGAGTCCAGTTGATGTTAGGCAAATGCTCTACCACTGAGCACTGCTCCCAGCTTCACAGGCTGCTTCCTTCTTCAGGTAGCTGCCTGTAACTAGATGCAGCAAAAAGGGGCAAAGTTAGAAACAAACCTGGATTCGGGGGTGGGGGGGCGGGGCACAGGAGCACAAAGATCACCTAGAGATTGATGGATCTGTGACAATTATGTGCTTAAACGAAGCCCCCCGGGGGCTTGATCAGCCACCAACACTAGGTGTTGCCACTCAGTGGCAAGAAAGAGCCCTGACTCAAGTGCAGGAAGACCCGGAGAAACTCGGATGTATGCAAGGTTGGCTAAGACTGTCAGCCTTTGTCAGAAGTGGGTACAGCATTTCCAGAGAAGTCATTTGAGAATTTTATGATATGGAAGGTCTTTAGGCATTAAATCTTTTCATGAAAAAAAATAAGGGAAGAAGAGAAAACTTTGTACAGGGACTTTTATGGGTTTGGTTTTCTGTTGTGGTTGTTGTTTTTGGTTGCTGTTGTTTTGGTTTGATTTGGTTTTCTGAGACAGTCTCTCTATGTAGTTCAGGCTGTCCTGAAGCTCAACCAGGCTGGTTGTGAACTCACGGAGATCCTCCTGCCTCTACCCAAGAGTGCTGTGTTTAAAGGTATGCACCATCATATCACATCTGGCTTTTCATTTGGATGTGATATGTTTTTCACAAGTTCAAGTGTCTGAACACTTAGTCCCAAGCTGGTGGCAATGTTCTGGATGGTCATGGAAACTGGGACGTCGGGCCTACCTTGGTCACTGAGGGAAGGTCTTAAAGGTTGTACCTGACTCTAGTTTCAGTTAGAGCTTTCTGCATTCTGTCTGCTACCACAAGTGCCCCTGAGCTCTACTGCCAATGGATGGAACAGCCCCAGCACCTTGACCCCTTCCCAGCAACAAAGACTGTTTCTCTGGAACCGTGAGCCAAAATAAATTGTTCCTCCCTTAAGCTGTTCTGTCTGGTATTTTGTCTCAGAAACAAGAAAAATAACACAAGGACTTTAGAAATCCTCGAATGACAAAATTTAAGGTGGGAAAAATACATAGCAGCTAAGCACAAACTAGGCCTCAGTAAAACTCAGGAGGACCTTCACCATTAAGTCAATTTAAACTGTTAAGTTACATTTTATTTTGTACATATGTGGGCATTTGTCCCCCCCATCACCCCCCGAGAGAGAGAGAGAGAGAGTACAATGCCACTTTGTCCAGGTAAAAGTCAGAGGAAAGCTTGAGGAGAGTTTTCTCCCTCCACCATGGGAATGCTAAGAATACACTCAGGCTATCAAGTTTGATGGTCTGTGCCTTTACCTGCTAGATCACCTCACCAACCCACATTTTGCTTTTCAAGGTTTAAGAAAAACGAATTCTTATGGTTTGGTGAAGAATCATTTTCTTTATCTATGAAAAGTAGATGACTCTTAACAACCCAAGATGTAGAGGATGAAAATAAAGTTTCATTTGTTTCCATAAAGGTCTGACAGTGAAACAGCCTTTCAGAGAAAGCCGTGTGTCTCCCTTTCAATGATGACAGAGAACTCTGCCAGGACAGAGAAAGGGCACGGTGACAAAAACCATTATCAATTTCTCATGGTTGATTTGCTAGCGGCTCCAGCGAGAGAAATAATATTACTTTCTAATCCAAAGTGGTGTCATACCTATATTTGCAACATTATTTCTTAGATCAACATAGCTTTTTCTTGCTGGAAATTATCGCACACACACCCCAAATCAGCAATCCTTGGTTTGCTTTAATGAGATCGACACAAAGGGGCTGTCAGTACCATAGCAACCCGGCAGGGCTTTCATAATGATGGGGCTTGGATTGCATCCCGCCTGAAAAGAGCCTTTTTAATTATAGGGTTTGGGATGGGGGCAAATGGGCTGGAGGAGAGTGGAAGGGGCCATGGTGGATGTAGTCTTTTATCTACTTAAAAGGATAGCAGGTGGGCCCCTCTAACAAGTCTTAACCTCAGGATTTGGCTTAAAAACCCTAGAGAAAAAAAATTTTTTTCCCATTTTAACCCTATGTTATTTGCTCGTTCTTCCCTTCCTTAGATGACAGGGTCTGATTCAAAAGGGGCTCAGGAGGGCCACAGGAATAGTCGTGATGTCCACTAGACCAATTCAGAGGTTTGCGATGCCTCCTAAAGACCGAAGTCCTGCCCATGTGGGTGAGTCTGCAGTCTGCCCTGGCAAGCCGCTTGCAACACAGCCTGAAGCTATTTTGAAGCCGGTGACATTAAAGTCTGTGACAGTCTCTGGAATATTTACAGTGTTAGGTAATTTTAGCCCCTCTCAATTTCTCATGTCAAGTCAGCAACTGTGCAACTCACTCTAGAAGGCAACACAATCCAGTTAAAGAAGCCGGCATACAACCAGGACTGTTGCTCAGGGCAGTGCCCGGAGCCCTCTCATGGTGGAAAGGAGATGCCATGGCCACAGACATCCCATCACCCCCTGAACAAGGGACAAAGGGGAAAGTCTGGAATGCCAGCTGTTCCCTTTCATCAGGAAATTAAGACCCTTCCCAGGAACTTCCTAAAGTTTCAGCTCACCTCTCACTGTCCTGACCTGTCTGGGGGGTCAACCACACAAGTCTGAACTTGTTTAGTGTCAGCTTGGCCCTGGATTCGATTCCTGCGCAGAGGCAGGCCTGGACACAGAGGAGGTGTTCCTCGGATGCCTGCCACCCCGACTGTTCGCCCATCCTGGAGTTAGTCCACATTGTCGTATTGTCTGGTGTGCAAGTATCTTTGAAATTTCTGGCATTGATGTCGCCCTGCACCCTCATTGGATCTCCCAAACACGTGATTCTAAAAATGCATGATGGAGCCATTAAGATGGCTCGGTGTGTAAGGGCACCTGCTGCCAAGCCAGGAGAGCTGAGTTTGAACCCCAGAATCACATGGAGAAGGAGAGACCTGATTCCCTCAAGTCGTTTTCTGACTCTCTCTCTCACACACACACACAGTGACATTCCTGGACAAATAAATGAATACAAGTAATAAAAAAATTTAAATGCATGGTAGACTATTTCACACAGCTGTCCTGCCCAGTATGTTATACAATTTGGGTTTCTTACTGATGTCATGAGTCATGTAGCTGAAAAATTGAATGTAATCAGGCAAACAATTCAGCAGCATCCCAGAAATGAGATGCCTTCAATTTCTTGTTGTGAGGTGACATTTACATTGCTCATTAGAAAGACGTCAGATCAAAGTACGAATTATTTGTGTATGCAAACAACCCACCTGAAGCTCCCACAGGCATTGCACAGTACACCCAGCACATTTCAGCTCGGTAAGAACTGCCATGAATGACCTCAGGTCTGAGCCACACTAGCTGAGGACAGTCCCTACAGGGGACTTAGGGACTCAGAGTAGTAACCCCTACCATGAAGGTTTGTGTCCCTGTTCTTCTGCCACAACTGCTTTGCTGTCTGACAAAACTCTTAGATATTTCAACCAAAAAGGAAGCACCGGGGCTGGGGAGGTGGCTTGGTGGTTAGAGTGTGTGCGGCTCTCGCAGAGGGCCAGAGCCTGGTTCCCAGCACCCACAGCTCACAATCCCTTCAACTCCAGGTCCAGGGGATCTGCTGCCCTTTTCTGGCCTCCACAGGCACCTACACACAGAGAGAAACACACACACACACACACTTAGGGCTGGTGATATATCTCTGTGAGAGTACTTCCTATTTTCTTGCGACCCTACATTCTATCCCCAGCTCTGCATCACAACCAAAATCCTTACCTGGCTTTTACACTAACCTGAGTTTGATGGATGGAACCTACATGGTAGGAAGAGAGAATGAATCTCCAAACGTGTGTCCTCTGATATCTACATGCCCACTATGGGGGGCACAAATATAAACACATAAAACTAAAAACTATATATAAATGTAATTTTTTAAAAAGTGAAGTCAGGATCATCTCAGCGCACAGGAGCAGAGACCTGTGAGTCTCTGTGAGCTTGAGGCCTAGTCTGCCAGAGCTGCGTAATAGACAAACCCTGCCTTGATAAACAAACAAGCAAATAAATAAATATAGAAGGAAGAAAGAAGGAAAATGAGACATTGTCTCCAAACCAAACCAACAACAAAACCACCATTTAAAAACCTTAAACCAGTTGCTTTCTGATAAATGTACAGTATTCCAGGCAACAACGGCACCTGAGTGGAAACACATGCAATCAACTTCTTTCTTATGAGAGGAAGTGGGAGAAGGGAATGGCCCAGGAATCTTCAGCAAGACAAAGGAGTAAACAGTATTGCTATTTCCTCCATATTGTTCCACAAAGATCTCATGGGTGTTTTTGACAAGTGAAGGAATTTCCTGGCCATAACTACAACAGGCCCGTTTCTAGATAGGGAAATGTTCCGTGGTCCAAAAGAAAATGTTCCTGTGGGTGTCTAGACCTCAATCTTACTATCACCTAACAGATTGCTGTCCAAATAAAGGGTGGAAACGTGCTTGCCACCTAGAGCCCACTGTTCACCCTGGCAAGAAGCAAAAGAGCATGCAGAGGAAATAGTCAAACAATGGCGCTCCTCTGTGTCCGGTGCCTTCTTTCGTTTTATTTTGATTTTGTTTTTTAAGACAGGGTCTCATGTAGCCCAGGCTATCCCCAAATTTGCCATGTAGCCAAGGGTAACCCTCTTGCCTCCACCTCACATATGCTGGAATTATGCATACAACATAACACCCGCTTCGTGGGATTCTGGGAGTCAAATCCAGTGCTGGGCAAGTAAGTTTACCAACTCAGGGCTCCATCACCAGCCTACACTACGGCTTCTTGCCTCGGGCCCTTTGCCTCCCAGCCGGCAGCCTGCCGATGCGTGCTCAGCTAGCATGCACACAGATGGAAAAGCAGCAGAGGTAAGTTCCCTGGAGCAACACACATCCACAGGCTTCGGGGGACTGGTAGGGTAGCCCAGTGGTAGGATGTGTGCTTAACATACTCCCCCCCCACCCCGCAAAACCCCAATAAGCCAAACAGGACACAGGAGTGGGTGGATACATCCTCTGGCTTCCTCTCCTTCCAGCGGACAATTCTTTTAGGAGTCCTCTACAGTCTCTCAGGAGGTGCCATACAGGATGAAACCCCAGTTGTGGAAAGAGATAACCCATCAGGAACACACACTGGTGTCTCTGTTATGGTCTCTGTCTCACTTCCCCATTCACTCAGAGTGCTTCCTGGATTCATCTCCCCAATAAACCACCAGTACCTGGGGGAATCAAAACTAAGCCACAACCCTGGGGGCCAGCCACTCAAGCCTGCAGAAAGCCAAGCAAACAGAAAGCTTGCCTTGCAAAGACAGCTCAGACGGAACTGGCTCCCCTTCCTTGTTCATCTTTCACAGGAAGGCACTTGAGTGAAGAGGTTATGGGAGAAGCTGATGGGAGGAGACCGAAATGGTACCTGGGTTTATATTCTAATTTATTCGTTTTGAAATTTCATCTTATGTATCCCAGTCTGGCCTTGAACTCCAGATTTGCCTGCCTCTACCTCTCTAATGCTGGGATCACAGGTGGGCATGGTTGTATCTGGTTTATGTGTCACAGGGTTGGAAGAATCCAGGGCTCTGTGCAAGCACAGCACAGGCTCTTCCCTGCTGAGTAATGTCCCTCCTCTGAGTCCTATGTCTTAGATCTACCCATCGGGAAGGACGGTAGCACCAGCCCTGAGCCAGGGGTTGCTGAAGGATGGGCAGTTTAGGATAAAGACCAGAGAGCCTGGGACAACATTCTCATTCATTGTTATGTGTTCCCCGCATGGAGAGCTACAGCCAGAACCTGATGTACGATTTTTGAGTTCCAGGGCAGGCTGGGAATAAAAACCTGGGGAGCAGGTAAAAGTGCTTGTCACCTAGCCCAACTTCCTAAATTCAATCTCACGTACCCACATGGTGGAAGGAGAGAATCGATCTCTCAAGCGTCCCCTGACTTCCGCATGCATGCTTGGGCATGCATCCCCTTCCTACCTCTCCCCTCCCCCCCACACACACCAAAAATAAAAATGTAATAGTAATAATAATAAAAAGGAAAATGGAAAGCACGTGCAGAGCATTAAACCAAGGACCCGAGCGCTGGGTTCTTTCCTCAAGCAAGGCTGCTTGAAGCTAGCCCCCCTTGAAGACAAGAGGAAGGGGCTAAGCTAGATTTTCACCCAGCTCACAGGCCCAAGGAAGCAAACTGTCCTAGTTAGGCCTTTTTGTTTCAGTGATAAACCCTGGCCAAGAACAATTAGGATTAGAAAGGATTTATTTCAGTTTACAACTCTCAGGTCATACTCACTGCATCATAAAAGGAAGTCCGGGTAGGAACTCAGGGTAGGAACCTAGAGGAAAGAACTGAAGCAGAGGCCCGGGAAGGGTGCTGCTTATGGGCTTGCTCAGCCTGCTTTCTTACCCGGGCCACCTGCCCACGGTAGGCGGGGCTTTTCCACATCAATCACCAAACAAGAAAAAAACGGCCCACAGGCTCGCCTACTGGCCAGCCTGTTGCAGACAATTCCTTCAGTGACATTGCCTCTTCCCAGAAGACTCTTGCTTGTGTAAAGCTGACAAAAATGACTTATAGCACTCCTTGTCTTTTAGAGACTCATGCCCAAAACTAGCAGATGAAACAATCCGATGTCTGAACTGTTGCTTTGAAGTAATTTGGGGGGGATAAAGGGAAGCAGAGAGGGGGTGTGCTCATCATTGACCATGCTGGGTGAGAGGTACATGAGAGAGCAACATAATGTGCTTTAAGATCTTATATATGTTTGACATCTTCTATAATTCAAAACCACTTCAAGCCTGGCATGGTGCCTGCGGTCCCAGCTACTGAAGTGGTCTAGGCCCAGGAGCCCAGGGCTGTATTTAACTTCAGCAGTATTAAGTAAGAAGGTTGAGACATCTTGTCTCAAACAAATAAAAACACCGGAGGCAAGGGTAGGGATTTGAATGAGAAATCCATATTTAAACAGTATTTGAACATTTGGTCACTTGTGGGTAAAGGAACTATGTAAACCAGGCTGGCCTTGAACTCATTGAGATCCCCCTGCCCCTGCCTCCAAAGTATTGGGACTAAGGCCTGTGCCACCATGCCTTCATGGTAGTAATACAAAATTTTGGGGAGCTGTGGCTAGTAAGATCAGGAGTCACAGCAGACTCCATGAGGAAGCAGATGGCTAGTGGGGCTGAGATCCTAGTATTGGCAGGGGAGAGGCCAGGATTATGTCTTGGGTAGAATTATATAAATTTTTGCATTCTCAAACTGAGGTTTTTACACAAAATAAATGCCCAAGTAACAGAACTTTATTTTATCATGCCTCTGGAAGCTTGAAGCCATTGGTCAAGTGTGGACAGGTATTTTTTCTCCAGGGCTTTCCCTCTATGCATAAATTCCTGGTGTCTCCATGTTCTCCTTTAACCTCAACTACTTCAGAAGGCCTTATCGCATGTTAAGGGGTAGGGTTTCAAAACATGAATCTTGGAGGGACACCACTCAGTCTCTCTCTGGACTTTGACTTCAGCATCACTGTAGAGAAATTATAATCAAGGCTGGAGAGCTAGCTCAGTGGTTAAGAGCACTCATTGCTTTTCCAGAGGACTCACGCTCGGTTCCCAGCATTCACATGGAGGTTCATAACCATCCCTTCCAGGGAATCTGACATCTTCTGATGCACATACAAACATGCAGGCAAAACACACACACACACACAGGTACATAATATATAAAAGAAATAAAAGAAAACTATAACCAGGAAAGTTATTAGAATAACAAATAAAATCTGCATTTTCTACTATACCTGTCATTGGCTCATAGAGCCAGACCAGGTGGTGAGGCCGGACAGAAAAAACAGACCTTCAGGCCAATGGGGGTGGTGGGGAGGAAAGGTTTCGGTTTAGAGGAATTACTGTAGTACTCTCACCCAGGTAGCTACTGCGAAGATCCAAAGAAGAAATGATTTGAAATTATTCAAACCATGCACTTTAAAAAGCAGGCCACCATCAAAAGTATTGTGTTCATTGCCTGCGTGATCCAGTTTCGGTTAGGCCACGCGGCGATTAATTTTGTCACTAAGTGCCACCTCCTCAGTTGCTTCGCCTACAGTATTTGCCACTGAATTAGTAATGATTTGGCTTGGCTGTGAGTGAAAGAAAACCCCCAATACTTAGCAAGACGCACAAACCGAACAATAGCAATCTGCTTTGGAAAATCCTCAGGGACCAGTCCTTTCCAGTGACGTCACATTCCAACTGTAAGGATGTAGGAAAGGGACTGCGCAGGAGAGAAGATGGACAGACAACCAAACAAAGAAAAAGAACAAAGCAAAGGTTGTGAGGCACAGAGATTTCATATCCATCCATGCTGCGGGACCATGCTTGCCCGACAGGGGAAGGCAGAAGCTATGTCCATTCTGGGTGGCTCTGTCTGCCATCCAAATGTTTATTGCTGGGAAAGATAAGGAAAGCGAACGTTGTTGGAACTGGGATCTGGATTTCTGCAGTTCTATGAATCAACCAAGATGTTGACGGAGGGAGAAACAAACAAACAAACAAGAAACCAAAAATAAGCTTTTAATAGGTACAGTGTTATATTAAAAACATCCTTTTTTTTTTTTTCTTTTTTAGTGCTGGGGCTCAAATCCAAGGTCTTGAATCTGCTAGCCAAGCATTCCACCAACAAGCCATATCCTTAGCTCTTTAAAGAACAACTTAGGGCTACAGAGATGGCTCTGTGGGGCAAGCGCCTGCTGAGCTTTGAATTTGGGTCCCTATCACGCACTGGCAGGCACGGGTAGTACATATAGCCCAGTGCGTTCGGTATGACAGACATGGCAGGTCATATAGGCTCAGTGGCCAGCCAGGCCAGCCAAAACTGCGAGCTACAGGTTCAGAGCGAGACTCTATGGCTAGAGAGATGTCTCAGTGGTAAATTTCTTGCTATCCTTTCAGAGCACCCAGGTTGAGTTCATAGCAACCCCGTGGATGAAAACAGTCCAGAACTTCAGTTGCAGGTGATTGACACATTCTGTGGGCCTCTGTGGGTACCAGGCACACATGTGGGACACACGTTCACTCAACTACACACACGTAAATATACATGCACATTTTTGGTTTTTGAGGGTTTCTCTGTGTAGCCCTGGCTGTCCTGGAAATTGCTCTATAGACCAGTCTGGCCTCGAACTCACAGAGATCCATCTGCCTCTGCCTCCCAAATGTTGGGATTAAAGGTGCGTGCCACCACCGCCCAGCATAAAATAAATGGCTCTTAAATACAAACCAAACAAAGAAAACAAAGAAACAAAAACAAAACAAGGTAGAAAGGCCAATAAAATGGCTTATTGGGTAAATGTGCTTCCTGCCAAGACTGCTGAACTGAGTTCAATCCCTAGGGCTTACACATCACACAGGCAGGATAGCTTCCCATGAGCTGTCTTCTGACTTCCACATACATGCTATGGCACATGTGCACCACCACGCATGCATTCTTTAAAAGTAAACAAATGTAATAACTAGAGAGAGAGTCAGGGGGAGGAGAGCCATAGAGGAGCACACTTGGCACTGAGCTCTGCTGTCCTGTAGGTACAGGCATGAGTGAGTACACCAGTACACACAGATGCACACAAACATACCACACATGCATCACAGGAGATTATTTTCATGCTTTAAGAGGTCACAGGTTCCCAGATGAGTGGAAACAGGCAGAATTGTGCATGATGTTGTGAAAGCATGGCTTTTATCCTATAGGAGGCCTCCTAAATCGGTTCCTCCTGGATTAAATCAGATGGCCAGACTCTAGACTCCTTTGAGACGGGAGTCTCCTTATGTGGGCCTCACCAGCCTGGAACGCACCAGGTAGGCCAGGCTGGCTTCAAACTCAGAGAAATCCTCTTGCCTCTTTGTCCCAAATGGAGGCTAAAGGTACACATCATCAAGCCCAGATGACATTTAATTTTTTAATTTGTTTTATTTTGGGTTTTTTTGTTTTTTTTTTGAAACAGGGTTTCTCTGTGTAGTCATGGCTGTCCTGGAACTCTCTTTGTAGACCAGGCTGGCCTTCAACTCACAGAGATCTACCTGCCTCTGCCTCTCAAGTGCTGGGATTAAAGGCGTGTGCCCCCACGGACAGGCCTTAACAACTTTTTCTTAAAAACAAACAACAACCAACCAAAATACAACAAAACAAAAACAGGATCTGAAACAACCCATCTTCTCTTGAAATCCCTGTGGCTGGACATGATCTTGAACTTCTGATTCTTCTACCTCTACCTCCTGAAAGCAGGGATTGCAGGTGTGTGCTCTGAGTCCAATTTATGCAAGGTTGGGGACTGAACCCAGAGTTTTGTGTGTGCCGGATAAACACTGTATCACAGGAGCAACATCGTCAGCTCCCGTGTTAGAAATTTGTACCCATGGGTTTATAATGTGGCACACTGTGCCCAAAGAGATAGGGGTCACTTAAAGGGGACAGAAAGGAAATAAACTCCGAGCCCTTACCTTAAAAGCCCAATGAAAGCATACTTTCAATAGCTTTCTGATAAAATGGTAGATTAGGTCACAGAGCTGGAATGTTTACAGACAAGGGGCCCCACATGCCCAAACCTAGCTAAAACTGTGTGGCTCATGGCGGTCCCACAACCTCCCAATGACAGCAGGGAAAGCTATTAACTAGAATATCCTTGTCTCACAAAAAAGCCCTTGCGACTTCAATATCAACCTGTCAAAGCTAAATCACAGCATTTGCTCTTTGTTGACCTGAAAACTCCTAATTTTGGAGGTTCCAAAGCTGGGCAATGCATTGTTGACTTCCCACTGGTCTGCAGGAGATAAGACCTCTGATGTGGCCTATGGTAATGGTTGCCTAGGTTACTTCTCAGAACTTGAAGGAGACCTTTGATAAACACTGGCTTTTCCCCTGTAACCTACAGATAACATCTGACGGATGACTAAAGTGACATAAAAGCCTTGGCATCTGTCTTTATATCACGTCTGTTCCCTTTGCTCCTTCACCTCGGGGTCAAATTCTTCTGAGCTTTTCACGGTGATCATGGGCCCAAGGGCTGGGGAGCTATCTCTGTTGGTAAACTGTCTGCCCCATAAACCTAGCACCTGAGTTCAGATCCTCAGAACCCACACAAGAAGCTGTGTGAAGAAACATGTGCTTGTAACTCCAGCACAGGGACATGGAGACAGGTGGTTCCTTGAAGCCAGGGAGCCTAGAGGATCTCAGAAACATGGATGGAGGAAAGACAGTTGATTTCAGCCTTGGGTCTTCACACCTGTGCTCACACACATGCATGCAACCTACATTAACAGAGTACATACAACATACACACATTTTTGACAAAGGCTATGAGACATTTGTTTTGTTTCTAAGACAAGATCTCACAGTGTAGCCCAGGCTGACCTATAACTCAGGATGATGCTCCTCCATCACATCCTGTGATCTGGGATTAACAGGCATGAACCGTCCTGCCCAGCATCCTGCCCAGCATGCTGCAAGATTAACTTGATCCTCATCCACTGGCCTTGGGCTGTGAATCTTAGCCTGTGCTTTCTTGGCGGTCCAAACAACAGTGGTCCCTCAGCCTTATCACTAAGGCCCAAACAAAATATAGGTCAGGATGTTTGTGAAAGATGATGACATCAACCACAAGAGATGCTCAACAGTTCCTGTGTTGAGTCACGACACTTGGCCTGTAAACCTGAAGGCAGGGATGCCAGCGCACAAGAAAACCAGCCATGTAGGCACACACACCTGTAAGCTCAGCTTTTGGGAGGCCGGGGCAGCAGATTGAAATTAATTGGAGATCAGCCTGGGCTACATAGGTGTTGTCCCTACGCGAGCATATGAAAAAGCAAACAAACAGAACAAATGAAGAAAAGGAAAACATGTGCCCATGCCCACTAGACAATCACCAAACTTAGGTGTGCTTGGAAAAAATCAGCAACTGTCTGCCGTTTCCTTGGTCCAGTGAGCAGCAGCCACTATCTTTCTATCTCTGCCGTCCTTTCAGTTAGAGCTGAACTCCTTCCAGCTTGGGTTTAAGTCCCAGTAAAGGAGTCTCGCCTGTCTTGGTTGTAATGAGTGGCTTGTTATGCTACAAATTCCTGCTGTCAGGTGACAATGACCACAGGAAGAACTCTGTGAATGAGGGGATAGAACAAAGTCAGGGCCTTTATTGGGGTTTTATCAAGGGGTAAGGCAAAGTGAGGCAGGGCAACCAGCTTAGGGTCAAAATATTTGAATAATTTCAGCAGGCATTGGGTTGTAGATCTGATAGCTAACTGGTACCTGGCTCCTGGATGATTTAGGGCAGATGAAACATTGGCTTTGTATGAGAGTCAGATAAGAGGCAGATGGCGGCTGCAGACTTGGGACTTCCAGGTGTATATGTGAAAGACACACTCAAGGACTTATTCCTAATTGTGTGTGTGTGTAGTAGTAGTATGTATACATATATATATATTTACATGTGCTCATGCATACTAGAGCATGGGTACATGAGTGTGCAAGGGTATTTAGAGGACAGAGGTTAATACTCAATGTGTTCCTCAGTCAATCTTTTTATTTTTATTTTTGAGGCAGTGTCTTTCACTTGAATTCACCAATTAAGCTAGTCTGGATGGCCAGTGAACTCTAGGGATCTGCCTGTTTTTGCCTCACCAGGGGTCAGGGGTGTGTGCCACTAGGCCCCTCTTTTTTACATGGGTTCTGGGGTTCTAAACACAGGTCTATACTTTCGCAGTAGCTAGGACTCTACTGACTGAGACCCACCCACCCACCCCATACCTCAATTCCTAATTTATTTCCTTATTTCATTTTGGTTTTTCGGGACAGGATTTCTCTGTGTAATCTTGGCTGTCTTGGAACTCACTCTGTAGATCAGGCTGGCCTTGAACTCAGAGATCCACCTGCCTCCGCCTCCCCGAGCGCTGGGATAAAAGGCGTGCAGCGGCAGCACAGTCCAGCTGCGCCGTGACCTCTTAGTGTCCTTAAGAGCGCAGGCTTTAGAAACCGGGCCTGCGCCATACAAGCTTGCCGATACATGACCTCAGAAAGCATCTAGACCGTATCTGAGGTTCAGCTTTTTCACCCACAGCCGGGGCGGAGCATGTATAACTCTCAGAAAGTTTATGAGAGTGCAGAAAGGGATGTGTGGCTTTGGGAATCAGCATGGATCTCTTCATGGATCTCTTCTTGAGTCTGTCCTAGCTGAGCAACTATATCTTAGAAAGTGGTCACTTGATTGATATTCACCAACATGGGTAAAGCACCTTATCCATTGAAGGAGATTTGTTATTCTTCCTAACTTGGAAGGGGGTAGGGCAGAGAGATGTCTCAGTGGGTAAAGATGCTTGCTGCAAAGCCTGGTAGCTTCAGTTTGAGCCTCGAGGCCCACATGAAGGAAAGAGGGAACCAATTTTCTTAATTTGTCCTCTGAGCTCCATGTGTGTGCTAGGGTATGTATGGAATCCATGCTAGGTGAGCATCATACTATGAGCTATGTCTTGAGTCCTGGAAGCCTAGAAGCATATTCTAAACCTCCAGCTATGAATACCAGCTCTGTATTGTTTTCCGCTCTTGAGTCCATAAGCTGCCCATGGCGCTTAATGACCACTCCTGACTCTCTTGTGAGTCACTTACTTTGCTTTCCATCAGAGACATTCAACTGACAGATTATTCAAAGACTCCTGCTTGAAGTTCTTCAAGAAATAGAAAAAAAATCTGAGAACTCACTCTGCATGAAGATTATCTGTTTTTTTTTAATGGTTCATTTTCCTCAGGAAGTCCTGACAGCTATTATAAAAACATGTTCACTGTCATACTTTTAATCCCAGCACTCAGGAATCAGAGGCAGGCAGATTCTGTGAGTTTGAGATCAGCCTGGCCCAGATAGCTAGTTTCAGACAAGCCTGGAACTTTGTCTCAAACAAATAAACAAACAAATAAAAAGACCCAGACAGACAACAAAGAAACAAAGCACACACACACACACAAACACACACACACACACACACACACACACACACACACAAAACCAAACCAAAACCAAAAAACAAACAAAACCAAGTCATAGTTAAAAGAAATCTGGCCAGGTGTGGTGTTTGTATCTCTAATCTCAGTATTTAGGAGGCTAAAGCAGGAGGATTGCTGGAGTCCAAGGCCAATGTGGACTCCATGATGAGTTCTCACCAACAAGGGATCAACAAAGCCATTTCTCAAACCAAACCACCAATACCCCTACAACAACTAAAAAAAAAAATAGAGAAGGGGAAGAGAGAGAAAGAGATCTGTTTTCCTCTGTAGTTCCATGATCCACCTTTGTTTCTACTTCTGTCTATTGGCCTCTGAGGAGGGCTAGGACTTAAACGGAAGCAGAGAACAGAAAGCTGTAGAGTAAAATCTTCCATTATACAGAAACAAAGACCTCCCCAAAGGGTGCCTGGTTTTTAGCTCCAAGAATCCCACGCCTTTGTAGTAGAGTGTGTTTCTAATCCAATGCTTGGTTGTATTGTGTTCTGCTCCTGGCAGAGCCTCAAAGATAAGATTCTCTAAGGCTGGAAAGTTCTTCCCATCTGAGCGGACATAACTGTGCCTGAAGTTTCCATTGTTTCGTTCTTGTCTTCATAAATGAAAAGTTGCTCCGGAGGCAGAAATTCTCCAAGTTCCTTGCGAACTTCTCACCTTTGGGCTGGCTCTGGGAGTGCTCACATCTAAAGACCTGCTTCTGGTCTGGATGACGTCTGTGAAGTGCTTCAGAATGTGGCTTCACCTTCCTTTCAAAGCACAGCAGAAATCACAGTCCGTTTCCTTCCTGAGAAAAATGACTAGGAAGAGCAAGATTCATGGCTATTAGGAGAGGCACTGGGAACTTCCATTCAAAAATTGCTATGGAGAAGGACAGTGGGAACCTGGCTCCAGAGGACAATCCGTGTTTGTGATCTCTATTCGCTTTTTCAAATTTAAGCCTAAATACAGTAACTGTGGCCTGGTACACATGTTTCCAATACTTTTCATTCCCAAACTTGGATTAATACTAATTCCTCACAGGGAGTTTAATAATAACTCTCAAATCCTTATCATAACTGCAAATAACAAATTAAACGTATTTACTGAACTACAAGGATTCTTTTTTTTTTTTTTTTTCTTTTGCTTTGTTTTGTTTCGAGGCAGGGTTTCTTTGTGTAATCCTGGCTGTCCTGGAGCTAACTTTGTAGACTAGGCTGACCTCCAACTCAGGGATCCACCTATCTGTGCCTCCTGAGTGCTGGGATTACAGGTGGGCATCACCACTGCCCTGCATTCAACTTACTTTCTTTTTTTTCTCTCTCTCTTTTTTTCCCCAGAGCTGAGGACCGAACCCAGGGCCTTGCCTAGCAAGCGCTCTACCACTGAGCTAAATCCACAACCCCTCAACTTACTTTCTTATACCACCCAAGACCAACTGCCCAGGGGTGATAGTACACAAGTGGGCTGGCTCTTCCCACATCAATCACTGTTCAAGAAAACACCCCACAGGCTTTCTTTCCTACAGGCCAATCTGATGGAGCCTTTTCTCCATTCAAGTTCCTCTTCTCAGATGACCCTGCCTTGTGTCAGGCTGACAAAACCCCAGCTTGCACAACAGTCTAGTGACTACTTGTGTTAGTATAAGAACAGTGTTATAATTGGTGGTCGTGGCCACAGCGGTGGTGCACACCTTTAATCCTAGTACTTGGGGGACAGAGGCAGATAGATCTTTTTGAGTGCAAGTCTAGGACAGCCAGGTTTACACAGAGAAACTCTGTCTGGGGTTAGAGTTGGGGGGAGGGAACAAACAGGATTACTGAATGCTACTGAAGCTCATGGACTCTCAAGTTATATCTGTTTAGTGGTATCCTTTGCAGCTGTTCAAAGAGCCTATTTCTATATATTGAAATAGATGAACCTCTAAGATGTGTTGCTGAAAAATAAAACAAAACAATGTAAATACAATGGGTTTTGATGGATGTAGGGTAGAGGTTGATATAGGTTCTTGCTTGCCAGGTAGCACTGGCTGACCCCAGATTCAGTGGGTAGGCTAGGCTGGCCTGGAACTTGCTCAGTTCTCTCTCTGCCTCCCAAATGCTAGGATTACAGGTGTGCAGCATGATCTGCCTCTGCAGTAGGTCTAGACTCTGGATATGTACTAATAATCACCAGGGGGAATTTAAAAAAATACAGTTGAGACCCCCTTCCAGAAGGTTATAATTTATATTCTTTGGGCAGCTTCCTCCCTTGATTCCAATGTGTAGCCAAAGCAGAAATAAAGTATCACAGATGAAGCTGGGGACAGGAGGATGGTAAGAGATGAACATCAGATGGTGACTTGAGCCCATTTGTTGCCACGAGGACTCACATCTTATGAGCACACAAGGCTGACATTGTATCTATGTTTGTGGGAGGGAAGTCAATGGCAAAGGGAAAGGATTATATCTTTCCCTTATGAGGTGCAAAGGAGTGGGAGTGAGTCTAGAGAACTAGTTAAAGAGCTATTGCAGGAGCCAAGGAGATGTGTTCAGTGGAGAAAAAAAGCATTTGCAGTGAAAGCAAGACAGCCTGAGTGCAAATGCCTGGCACACTTGTGCATACACCACGCACCACCGCTATTGCAGCTGTGTGGAAATGCAGTAGAGATGTTGTGGTGGTTTGAATTAAAATGACCCCCAAAGACTCATGTGTTTGAATACTTGGCCCATAGAGAGGGGCACTATTAGGAGATGTGGCCTTGTTGGAGAAAGTGTGTCACTGTGGGAGTGGGCTTTGAGGTCTCCTATGCTCAAGCTATGCCCCATGTGAAACACATTCACAGTCTCCTGCTGTTTTCAGATCAAGCTGTAGAGCTCTCAGCAACTTCTCCAGCACCACGTCTGCTTGGATGCTGACGTGCTTCCCGCCATGATGATTGCTGGTGTTTGGTCTGGTGCTATGTATTTTAGTGCTAATTACTGGCCCGAAAGATCTGGTTGCTTCTCATGTACACCATTCCTTCTTGTGTAAACCTTGGCTCCATCTAATTTTAAATTTAATTAATAAAAAATGCTGAAGCTTGGGATTTAACAGAAGAAAGAGAGGTAGAGTTTGGTGTTCGAAAGTCTTGGGTCCAGGGATCATGAGGTGAAGAAAGAGAGGGGGAAGGGACAAAGGATGGATTGGGAGATCATGGCCAGATGGAGCAGACTGAACCCTGCAAGAATGACTTACTGACACGTAAGAGAGATAGCAAAATAGCACAGAGGGGTAAAATCTGACCAACTCTAATGCTTTCAGCTTGTAAAGTAAATCATAGTCTCTCTGTGTGTCAATTATTTTGGAGGCTAGCAGGATTAAAGAGAACTGTTGCTTACAGATGACAATGGACTAATCCTCTGAACTATAATCCAGCCCCAATTAAATGTTTTCCTTTATAAGAGTTGCCATGGTCATGGTGTCTTTCACAGCAAAGAAACCCTAGCTAAGATAGATGGTCTGACCAGAGCTGCAGCTGCAAGGAGGAGTGACAAGAGGTTCACTTGGAAGTGTTAGAACAGAGAGAGGGAGGAATCACAAAGATGACAGAACAGACACACTAGAGCAGAGCAGGCTCGAGAGGAAATGTAATTATTCAGTCTTTGATTAGGTTGAATCCGAAGTGTGGGTGAAACACCCAAAAAGAGAGGGAGTAAGAAGCTAATCTGTAAGGCAGGTGTGGTGGTGTAAACCCAGAACTCTGGGAGCCAGAAGCAGGAGATCGCTGTGAGTTTGAGGCCAGCCTCGAACAAAGTGAATCCAGGACAGCTAGGGATACACAGAGAAACCCTGTTTAGGGGGGAAGGGGGGAAGAGCTAATCTGCAGACATGGGGTTCCAGAGAGAGACAGAAACATTGATTCATATATTAAAGATGCTTTATTACAGTCATATGTTGCATACCAATGTTTTGGTCAGTAGTAGACTGTATACACGAAAGTGATCTCACAAAGCAATGCTGCCTAGTGACGTCACAGCCTTTATGCATAAGGATGGTCTATGATGTCTGCACAGTGACTAGATTGCCTAACCATGCTTTGTTTGTTTGCTTGCTGGCTTGAGACAGGGTGTCACTGTGCAGCCCGGGCTGGCCTGGAACTTACTATGTCGATCAGGCTAGCTTAGCATCTGCAGTTATCTTCCTGCTTCTGCCTCTCAAGTTCTGGGATTAGACGGCATGTGCGCTTCCACAGCCAGCTCTCAGCTTGCGTTTGTCAGAATGTGTCTCATCAATGATACATAATCAGTTGGGTGGATTAATGACATTTATTCCAGGAGGAAGGGGAGAAATCTCCCTAGAGTCCAATGTGAATCAGCCAAACTTAAAACTTGTGTCTCAATTTTGATGTGCGTGGTACAGACCTTCTCTTTCTGTTCACTGTCTGTTTAAGCAGGGAGAATCAGAGTCACAGGACAGCATAAACAGACTGCCTGCTAGACAGACAATAGGAACAGAACCTTCCTGCTTTCACGGGCATGCTCCTAAACCAGTAGTATAGATTGGTCAGGAAAGAGACCAAGGGGGGAGGGGGAGAATCCCTCAGACAGCTGGATTTGTAGGATGGCAAAAGAAAAGTAGGACAGACTGGGTGAGCGGAATTGCTCAGCAGGTGAAAAATGTTTGGTGTGCGTTTACTGTGACCCCATATCCCACGAAAAAAAAAGCTGGATATGTACCTGGAACCTCAGCACTCCTAGTATGGCCTGGGAGCTTGGAGGCTTGGGGGCCAGCTAGCTTGGAGTCTGCAGCACGACAGAAACAAGAGATCCTGCTTTACAGCACAGCAGGAGGAGAATGGAATCCTGAAAGTTGTCCTCTGACCACATACCCACACACATATCGAGGGGCATGTGTTTCCACATTCCCACATTACACTCATGAGGCAAAATGGTCACTTTTTACTCTCAATATACCCGTCCCCCTGTATTCAGTTCCTGTGAAATACCTAACGTGGGGGTGGCTTTCCAATGGGGCCAATTATTCCCTAAGCAGCGTTTCCCAACATTCCCATCAGCAATTTTCTCAAGAACACTTGTGATTTCTCTGATTTGTTTTGCAAAGAGCCACCCTAATAGATGAGGATGAAATTTTACTGTCATGAAGAAACTCAGTTTCCAATGTTACCCAAGAAAATGAATTAGACCTTCCTGTACTTGGCTAAAGTACACTTTCTCATCTCTAGGGAAGCTGGCCAGGGTTCTCATTGGAAGTGGGTTATATGTTCTATTCAAGAAACCTTCCGGCATCTCTAATGCCGTTCTTGGGAACGTGATATATGTAAATCACATAGGAAACGGGAAAAGAAGAAGCTAAGAACTAGCTCAGAGGGACGCCCATGTCTTGTTGGTTCTGTGTGTGCTTGCTCACATAGTTGTGTCACCAAGCCAACTTCCTCTCTGGGTTTCTGGATTTTTCCACATTCTTCCTTTCAGTGTTTTTTTCTTTCTTTTCTTTTCTTTTTTCGTTCCGTTTGCTTTTTGAGACAGGGTTTCTCTGTGTAACCTTGGCTGTCCTGGACTTGCTTTGTAGATCAGGCTGGCCTCAAACTCACAGAGATCTGCCTGCCTCTTCCTCCTGAGCAATGGGACTAAAGGCGTGCGCCACCACGCACAGGTTTTCCGTCTTTTGTTTTTCTACCAATCCTTGTGCACAAATTAGAAATAAGCTTTTGTTCTCTGCACTAAACTGTCCATTTCTATCATAAATTACACCAACTAGAGTTTCCACTTAACTGCTTTTCTCTGAACACTTTTACTTTCATAATAGGTTCGTTTATGAAATGCCAACTACCATGCTTCCGAGACTAAAAAGACAAAATCCGGTGGACGTGGTGGTGTACGCATTTAATCCTAGCACTCAGGGAGTTGAACTCAGGTTGTCAAGCTTGTACAGTGATTATTTACCTACGCAGCCACCTCAGCAGCCCCTCATCTTTTTCCTTGGCTGTTGTATTAGGTTATTAATATTTACTATTGATATATTTTTTAGTTAAGCATCGGTTATTCCTAAACAGCTGTATAACCAAATCACCAGACAGAGACTAGGATTTTTTTTAATTAATCTAGAACACAATGCTGGGCAATAGTTACTCCATCCTGAATCTCCAAGACCACATAGTTTCCTACCATTCAGATTCACCCATTATACTTGCTTTTAGTGACATCTTAGGTTCGGTTCATTTCTTCACATGGTTCCAAGACCTTGCTTCCAGCTTCTCTTCTCTCTCCTGTTTCCTTCCTCTCCTTCCCACTCCAGACCAGGATGTCTCTTTCTATCCTCTCCATTGCTCAGCAATGTGGCTGGTTGTTTCAATTGACAATTTAGAGAACAAATGGTGGCGTGTTTACACAGACTTAAGACAGATTCTAAGCATCACAATGCAATGTCCAGATTGAAACCAGATAGTGGGGGAGAGAAATCATCATTTGACTAAACAAGGGTAAATTGTATACATTCCAAAAGAACATTATACCAGCACTGCCCAAATACTCCCCCATCCTTCAATGTCCCAATCAGGCTCTTTTATGTCCTGGCGAGTCCTTGATGTTCTCTTCTTGTCTTTCTATCTGGATTTATTTATTTATTTATTTTTAGTAATATTTTTATTTTATATTAATCACAGGTTATATACTTTGTATCCCAGCCGCAGCCCCCTCCCACATTCCCTCCCTATCCCCCCTTCCCTATTCCATCCCTCCCTCATCTCCTCCCTGCTCCTTTCTAAGTCCACTGATAGGGGAGGACCTCCTCCCCTTCCATCTAACTCTATCTTATCAGGTCTCTTTGGGAATGGCTACAATGTCCTCTTCTGTGGTAGGCCTCTGCTCCTCCCTCGGGGGGCGGGGGTTGAGGAGCCAGCCATTGAGTTCATGTCCGAAATAGTCCCTGTTCCCCTTACTAGGGTACCCACTTGCATATTGAGCTACTATTTGCTACATTCAAGCAGAGGTTCTAGGTTATATCCATACATGGTCTTTGGTTGGAGAAACAGTCTCATAAAAGACCCCTGTGCCCTGATATATCAGGTCCTCCTGAAGAGGAGCACCTGTCCTCTTCAGGTCATACTATCTTCCCCCTCTTTCATATGATTCCCTGCGCTCTGCCAAAGGGTTGGTTATGTGTCTTAATATTTGCTTTGATACACTGCTAGATAGAGTCTTTTTGAGGCCCTCTGTGGTAGGCTCTTGTCCTGTTACTTGTTTTCTCCTACATCTAATGTCCATCCCATTTGTCTTTCTAAGTGAGGATTAATCCCCTTACCCCAGGTCCTCTTTCTTGTTTATCTTCTTTAGGTGTCTAGATTTCAGTATGTTTATCCTATCTTA
>CM053764.1:58760531-58782160 GCA_028658305.1 Pachyuromys duprasi
CTATAAGGGCCAGGCTAGCTTCAAATTCACACCAACAATTCTTCCTTACTTTCCTCAGTTTTTGGATATCAGGTGTGTGCCACCATGTACAGCCAACAGTGCATGTTTTAAGGCACAGATGAGTAGAATAACGAAGAATCCTGTATTATTTGATACCAGCTTCTGTTCCTCTGACCCAAGCTTAGCATCTTCAGTAATGGATCCTCCCACTTGCAGTAAGGGAAAGCAGTGCCACTTCCTGCTCTGTTGGTTGCCTCTCCAGGGCCATGGACAGTCGATGATACCCTGCCACAGGGTAGCTTCATCCTTCTGGTAGTTCCAAACAAACACATTTCTCTTTGCTACCCAACAGGCATCTCAGGCAGCCTACTCAAAGGTACCCTGCATCATCTCCCAATATCATCATGGTAACCACTTTCTGGATAGCTCATGAGTACCATGAAAGTCCGCACACGTGGCCTGGCTCATTCTGAGTGGAATAGTTGGGACTTACATGGTTGGGGAACACTAATATTCATGATAAAGCACCAGAATTCTATTTTGAAGACAGTTATATGTGCAGGTATTCTAGGAATTCTTTCCAAAAGGTCACTTGCAAATGTTGGTAACATCCCCTGGAAGTATCCGGCCAGAAAAAGGAGCTCGGGCCAGCTATCAATCGGGTGGTGGGCAGCAGGGGTGGGGTAGAATATGAATAGCTTTTCAAACCTCTGGAGTCTGGCGCACAGCGTTGCAAACTAAACTGCTGTCTGCTATGTGTCCCACTTAAAGGGAGACTCCTTATTTGTCCTAAAGCAAATGAGGAATGCTCTTCTGACAGATGCTTCAGGATGTGTCTGTGGAAAGGAGAGCTGGGGGAGTTGAAGAGTGTCCTTTCTGCCTTATCCTCCTTCAAGACATAGAAGTCAGGTAACAGTGGCTATCAAGAGGGCCCCAGCTAGACGGTGTAGGTTAGGAGCTCAAAAGGGCCAGCAGCTGTGGGACTCTAAAGAACCTGTGGTCTCCTAAGCTTCACACCTGTCCTTCCTTCCTTCTTTCCTTCCTTCCTTCCTTCTTCTCTTTCTCTCCTCATTCCTTCTTCCTTTCCTTCCATCCCTAACCTTTTTCCTTGGCATCTCTCATTATATAGTCCAGTCTGACATTGATCCTCCTGTCCCACTTCTTCCTGAGTGCTAAGATTATGGGATGTCCCACCATGCTTAACTAAAAAATAATTCTCTCATTCTCTTCCTCTGTTTCTGTCAGATAGGGTCTCGGATAGCTCAAAATCGATACATAATTGAGGATGCCCCTGTATTCCTGAGCCTCCTCCCTCTGCCTCTCAAGTGCTGGGATTATACACATGTACAACCGTGCCTGGCTCAAACTCTTTATTCTGAAATAATTTTAGGCTTTCAGGACAAATAACACAGGAGTTCCCACACACATTTCTCAAAGCTTCCCCTAGTGTTAACACCCTATATAACTATAGACAATGATCCAGACAATGAAATTTACAAGGCTACTATGCCACATATCAAACTGTGGATTTTATGTGGTTTTTGTTGTTGTTGCTGTTTTCCACGAATGCCACATTTGTGTCTCCAGGAAGGTCCCTCTCAAAAGCCCTACTTTCCGTCTGACTGTCAGGGCTACTTAGATTCCTCATCTCTATTAGAGTGCGTTCCTTGCCTTTCATCATACTGAAATATGACAGTTCCCCAGTCTGAGTTGGTTTGATGTTTCGCATGGCTAAATGAAGGTTCCACATTTGACAAGAATCCCATGGAAGTGATGTTGGGCAAACTGTCAGCAGGCTGGATCAGAAGATGAGATACTGACAAGGCTCATGACTGGGGACGTTCTTTGATCGTAAGACTAATGTGGAGTCTTCTAATCCGGATCTGGGCTGAAGCTTCCCCTAACCTGCAGGTCTCAGAGTGGCCTGTGGGTCCTCTGAGTCTGTTCACATTTCCAATATTGGAGCGTAATGTTGACTGCAAGCAAATTTCTAGAAGGGTTTAGAAAAATTCTTGCATGTCCCAAACTAGCCTATGCTTCCATGTCCTCCTGGTTGGCACCTTTGCAAGCATGAAGTTTAGGAGGAAACAGTTCCAGGACCAGCACAGGACAAACCACTGTGGAAGCTTTGTTTCAACAACACAGACCAGACATTGGGGCTTGGGTGCAGGACTTTGATCCAGGAGGCACTGTTTGGAAGCAGAATGAGGGAGCAGGAGGACCAAGACAAAGGAGGAGACCTTAACAACAGGTGATGTGTTCACAAGCTGATCCCTACAGTGGCAGATCAGAGTTTAATCCCATGGGAAAGCCAGAAAGGGATAGTAAAAAAAGAACCTCAATCCTAGCACTCAGGAAGTAGAGGTAGGAATATCATCAATCTGAGGCTAGCCTAGGTTACACACATTCTGAAACCGGTCTTAAAACAAAACAACCAAAAAAAAAAAAAACAACCAAAAAAACCAACCAACAAACAAAAGACAGTGGCTGGAGATGAAGCCCAGTGGTAGAGCGTTTGCCTAGCATCCGTCCTGAGCACTTCGAAATCGAACAATGTGTATCACACAGGCATCCCCTCTAGAACAGAAATGGAGGGATTATGCACGGCTGTCCTGGGTTACCCTAGAAATGGAGAATGTCCTTGCAGATGTCCACCGGTTGTGCCATGGACTCTTCTACCCTGATGATCTTTGGGACTGTGACCATTTTTGCTCTCAGTTGGGTGGCCCCCGTACCACCAAGAACGGCTTTAGGTCTCTCCCCACTGAAGATCCTTTCTCTGTGACACAGGCCTCTTAGGTCTCTTATTAGTCAGCTGCAGCTGACTGATATCTATCATCACAGTAAAGCAAAGGTTTCTCTTCAGTGGTTCTTGTCTCTTTTCTAATCCCAGCTAATTCTGTGGCTCCCCTTGACCAGGCTACAGATCATGTGACAGAGTCTTTAAGGGACTCTCAGAACTTCCCTTTGAGGCTTGCAGCCCTATTATCAGCCACAGCTGACATTCAGTGTTGGCCTTCCTCCCTTACAGCTTTGCCTCTGATTCTATCTGGTCCCCAGATGAGCCGGATGAAGGCCTTTTGGGAAACAACTCCTGGCATACGTGCGACCTGTCCCTGAGTCTAGTGTTACCCAGGGAAAAAGGTTCATGAGTCCTTCAGGCTTCAGACACATGCTGGGCCTTGGCTGCTTGCCAACTGCTCCGCCCATTTTTCAATAGCACCTTAAAGAGGCCTGTGTCACAGAGGTGAATCTTCTGGGAACTATTTACTGGCAGCACAGAAAGAAGATCAAGTCTGCACCTCACTCATGCTATCAACAATCCTGGTAAGGTGTGAGAGTCCCCCACTTGGTGGCAACAAAATTGTCATTACCAGTGGAGTTTTCCTTCCCGGTTTTATTAACAAAAGAATTCAGAAACAGACGGAGAAGGAAGCTAGAGGACAGTGTTATTAGACTTTGAGAGAAATTCAACAGGCAGGTAAGCCGTGGATCTTGGCAGCTGCCATGAGAGATGGGAGATGAAGAAAAGGAAGACAAGAAGCCATGCCTTTTGAGTTAGGCTCTGAGAAAGATGGCATATTTGGCAATGGAGCAGCTGGACAGCAGAAGGAGGGCTTCAGAGAAAGCGAGAATGTCCAGAGCTTCAGGATTAGCGTGCTTAGGCTTTGGGCAATATCTGAAGAGAAAAGACAGAAAGAAGAAAAAGAGAAAAAAAAAAAGAGCCTTTTTTTTTTTTCTGAATTAAAATGACAGTTTAGCAGGGGAGGTCTGAAGGTGAGTACTTGGAGTGAGGCGCCTCTGGGAACTGTAAGTTCACTCTCTAATTAAAGGGGTGATCACTCCTATTGCCTTAGCGAGTCAAGGATCTGAATCAGCTCTCTTGGGAGAGCTTCTGACCAGGTGGTCAGCCAGCACAGTTGGATTAACTTTTTATTTTTAGAATCATTTTTATTATTTCATGTGTATGAGCGTTTTGCCTTCATGTGTGTCTGTCCACCATGTGTGCTGGTGTTGAGGACGTGGTGAGCTTCCACATGGGTGCTGGGAATAGAACCTTTGCAACAATATCAAATGCTCTTAACCCCCAAACCAGCTCTCCAGCCCCTGCGAGTTATCTTAAGGGAGGAGACAATGGCATACAATGTTCTAATTTTTGGAGCAGGTCAGCTCCACCCAGTGTTAAGAAGTATTCCATTCTTTTGACCAGAAGGCCTCAGGAGGGGCAGTTGTGATGTTTTCCATTCTAGGTTACCAGGAAAATGGGAAATGGGGTTCAAAGGTGAGGGAGGGGCTCTATTAATGCCTTCCCAGGCAATTCACTGCCTAGCTACCGAATCTCCCCTAAGGGCCGAGACCCTAAAATCGTTTAGGAGACGGACGGAAATTGGGGAAAAGTAGAATCTGTTTTCACCACAAAAATCCAGAGCTCCAATTCCAAAGCGGGTTAGGCAGAGGGACTGGGGGCTCCATACTGGAATGGCGGCCATACCCTCCAGGCAGAGGTACTCACTTACTGGAAGAGAGACTAGGAGAACCCAAGCCAGAAACCAGCACTCCCTTCTTGCACTTCTGGCCTTTGGCTGGGACAGATCCAAGGACATTTCCAGCTTCTGGACAAGACAAACATTAGAACTGGTCACAGTGGAGCTCCTGCTCCTAAGAAACGCACAGCCAGTCTCTACTTCCTGGTCTTACCAGTGTGGCCTCTAGAGGTAAATTAGACATACTTGTCACAACTCTCTCTCTCCTGGCCATAGCTGCCAACAACAAAGGATGGTCTGATTCCTGAAGGCCAGGAGTGTGGTTCTCAACCTTCCCAATGCTACCACCCTTTAATACAGTTCCTCATGCTGCAGTGACTCCCAAACAATACAATTATTTTGTTGCTACTTTCTAACTGTAATTTTGCTATTCGTAATGTGACTATCTGATATACAGGATATCTGATATGTAATCTCCAAAGTGGTCAAAACCCACAGGTTGAGAACCACTGCTCTAAAGACATGGAAATAAATACTTACGTTGACCCAATAAGAGACAAAGAGAAAATCCCAAGACAACGTTCCCCAATGCCAGAACAGTCCCATGGTCCCTCATGGGTAAGACTTCTCACCAGAGGATTCTTAGAATGAGGTTCCCCACTGGGGAGACTTCCTGGCCAGAAGCTAGAGGGTAGGGTAGGTCATACTTCCTTCTAAGGTGGCCAGGGTAGGGTAGAGCTGACTAGGACATGGCTTACTCATTAATGAGGGACTTAAACTTCCTCAGCTACCTCTTACATGTGAACTCTGCCATAGGAACAACCAACCATATGCCGAAAGCTGGACGGATCCCTCCAGGCCCAGGTGAGAACACAGGCAGTCCCCACAGGAGCCACGAGTACCCAACACCTATGGAAACACTGCTGTCTACTCTGACACCACCCACTTGCACAGACAAGTCAGAACAGATTTCTATTACAAAATCCATAAATAGATAATAAAGGGAGGAAGAAAATGCATAGCACCAAAGCCTCAGCTACAAATCCATCAATCCCGGGGCCTGAGAGGCTCTTTAGTTTCATGGCAAGCACAGCCCACCGTTGATAAACACATGTCCCTGTCACTAATTAGATGGTGGCTGGTTCCCTGCTCAAGAGCTTCGTCATTCAAAATACAGTGGGCACAGGTTGCTGAGAAAGGTCAGAAGCAGGTCTAATGAACAGAGGGTGGTTAATTAAAGTGGTGCAGCTACCTGGTGACTCGACAGATCACCATTTAGAACCCTCTTATTTTTCTACCTTTTTTTTTTTTGTCTTTACTAGCTTGAAATATAGGTGTTTTAGTTATTAAAAATAAAACAAAAACTCACCTATTTTATATGGTACTTATTTTTACAAGATTGGACCTGTATTGTAGGGACGGGGGTAAGGCAAGAAAATTCTAAGTTCTAGCCTTGCATGGCCTGCAAAGCAAGTTCAAGGCCAGTTTGGGCAATGCAGATTCTTGTCCTCCCCTACCCCCAATGTCTGGAGAGATGGCAAAGAATATGTACTGATCTCCCAGAGATCAGAGTTTGGTTCAGTGCCCATACTGGGCAGTTCAGAACTGTTCCTAACTCCAACACATCTAGCTTCTGCAGAACTTGCACTCATGTGTACCCCCCACCACATACACACACATTAAAAAATAGTAAATATATATTTATACATGTATAAATATATATTAAAAATATACATGTTCAAAAGGCCTGGTGATGAAGTTCAGACATTGGACACTTACCATCTTCTAGGAGGGCTGGATCCAATCTCTGGTTACTTCCAGAAACCAGTCAGTCAGTCAACCTATCAACCAACCATCCAGCCAACCAACCAACTCAACAACCAGCCATCCAGCCATCCATCCAACCAACCAACCAAATAAACAAACAACAAAACCCCAAACACACACATACAGAAAGCAAAGCGGAATATATGAACAGGACATCACGCCTTATTTCTGGTTTTACATTTTTCTCTTTGTCCTTTGGCATCAAGAGATCTCATTGTTTCCAAGGATTGCCTCCACAGAGTCTCAGATCCATTCCAAAGTCCCTTAAAGAGCTGATGAGGAAAGTTAGGGTGGAGAAGGAGGAACAGGCAGAAGGTCCCCTCAGGTGGCCAAACAGCTGGAGATGTATTGAAGTACTGAGAAATTCTTGATTTTCTCAGGTGCTTTGTTGACCTAAAACAATGTCCTCCCACTAGGGTTGAAATAGAGAGTACGAGAAGGAAGAAAGGTGAGACAGTGAAAGAACAGTGGGAGGAGAGCTGTCAGATAGGTGAAATTAGGGACAACTCAGGGGTCCAGTTACTTCCCCTTGGAAAAAATGTGTCTTCCCTGTCCCAGTAGGGCAACACCCAGCATCTCCCTCCTGTGAGTAATCTGAAGTCACGCCCTCTGGGAAGACAGATAACAGGTCCATTTAAAGAGTACTGAGCACAGGCACTGTCGGGACCCTCCTCCCCCACTCTTTACCATCTCATGCATAGTCATGATGGGGCACAGATACGATTAAAATTATGGGCTGTATATGCAGATTGCCCATCGATCAGTCAAGGCAATTCCCAGTATTGGGGGCTGGCTCTTTCCTCCAACCAGTCTCATAAAATAGAACTCTGGAAGAGAATTTGGGGGTTTTGAGCCACTCGCTTGCTCGGACCCAATCCCACTCTGTGGAGTGTACTGTGTGCTTTTACTATCACTTCTCATAAATCTGTGTTTCACTGCTGCTTTTCTGTGAACCCACAGAAAATTATTTGTTCAAGACACACAGAATCTGGACATTATGTCAGAAGACCCCTTCAGCCGTGGCTGCACATACGAATCTGCCTCTGGCTGTCCCAGTGACCCCACAGAGCAGTTGCATGAAAATTTACCAGTCCAAGTGGTCAGATTTAGAACATTTCTGGCTCACCAAGACTCATGACTGTAATGTAATCCATCTTTCTAGCAGCTTCTGAGCCTCATGAGAACCCTTAGCTCACCTCTGTCCTGGGCTGTACATGGCCCAGGATACCCAGAGCTGGCTGTCTGCATCAAAATCCAGGCTCTGCCATGTAGTTCCCTTGTGACATGAGTGACAGTCTCCTGCTCTGTGACATAGGGTTAGGATAAGCATCTATGGAGTGTAGGCCTGAGTGACACAAACATGGCCCCAGGCCAGGCCTATATAGGAAGCACCTTCTGCTCAGAGCCACTGTTATCAGCAGGGCTCGGGTTCTGTCTTGTTCAGTTTCTGGCCCATCACAGCCACATACCTAATGCTTTTTTATTGCTTAAAAACTCTGGTCAGGGGCCAGGGAGCCAGCTTAGTTAAAGGTATTTGCAGTGAAAGTCTGATGGTTTGACTTCCATCCCTTCCCCACCCCAAGTTCAGCTTTTTATTGAACATGTTGATAAAAGAGGTTTGGTCCAAAAGACCAAAGACCATGTTAACACCAGACTTCTTGGATTCTTCCTTATTTCCTGTTGTTTTTTTCTCAGGGAGGGCAGCAGTGGTAGAGGGACAGGACAGCTTGTTGGTGTGGCTTCAGCTTCTGAGGCAGGCCCACCAGCCCATACATTGCAGATGACGTTCCCAGTGTTCATGTCTGCTAGGGCCTTTGAGAACGAGTCAGGCTGGAAAGGTTCCATTTAACTTTGACAGCAGCTGCGTTACCGAGAGCAATGATCTTATCCGCCCTCTCTATCTCTGTCGTCCTGCAGGATGTAGCTGTAGGCGAGCTGAGCTCCCAGCCACCAGATGGAGGGAGCAGCCCAAAGTGGCCTGAGCTCACTCAGGCCGGGATCAAGTACACTGGCTTGAGGAAAGGGGACTTCTGTCCTTGGGATTCACAAAAAGAAGAAAAAGAAGCACCTCTATAAAGTTGTTCTCTGGCTCCACACATGTGAGAATGTGCACACACACGGATGCACGCACGCACAAGTGCAAAGCTCAGGAGTTAAGTGTGGTTGAATATAGAGGCTGTGAGAAGAAAGTGCTGGTTGAGGCCAGATCCAGATAGGAATGTGTGGAGAGAAGGTCTTTAATTAGAGACCGGAAAATGAGGGCCAGCCCACCCATAGGGTGTCTTCACAGGCTGCCAGCTGCAGGCTACTGAAACCTGACACCAAGTAGCCATGTGTCCTGTGGGCCTCTGACCCAGATCCACACAGCCTAGATTTCTATACCAGACACTGAACAACTGGAAATTATGTGCACAACAGTGTCTGCACGGAAACCACGACTCTTACCTTAAAGGAAGTAACAGGTAGTTTATTCTGGAGCCATTCTCAGTGATCAGTGGCCCAGGAACATAGATGTAGGTTACCCAAAATTCCATGTTCCAACATAGAAGCAGTTTCATGAAGCTTTATAGTTTTACAAAACAAAGAAAGTCATAAATCAAGGCAAGGTGTTTTTTTGTTTTTTGTTTTTTCATTTCATTGGTTTTTCATGATAGGGTCTCACTGGAACTCACTCTGTAGACTAGGCTGGCCTCGAACTCACAGAGATCTACCTGCCTCTGCCTCCCAAGTGCTGAGATTTAAAGGCGTGTGCCACCGCTGCCCTTTGATCAAGGCAAGTTTAAAATGCATTGGTGGATACAGCAGAGAGAACGGTACAGCGGGATGGGAGAATATTTTCTCTAGGCCCAGATGCTAGCTAATGGCATGGCATCCTTAGCTTTTTGGATTGGTGGAAGCTAGTGGTCTGTTAATAGATTTCAAAAGGTTTCTTTTTTTATTTTCTTTTCTTTCTCTCTCTTTCATTCTCTCTCTCTCTTTCTTTCTTTCTTCTTTTTGGTTATTTGGAGACAAGTTTTCTGTGTAACAGCCCTGGCTGTCCTGGAACTCGTTTTGTAGACCAGGCTGGCCTAAATCACACAGAGGTCTGCCTGCTTCTATCTCCCAAGTGCTGCTGGGATTAAAGGCATGCACCACCATGTCCAGCTACAAAAAATTTCTGTTACTCACTAGATATTAGTTCAGACACAGAAGTGGCTGCTCTATAGAGCTAGAAGTAGCCCAAGATAAAGCAATTAGCCTATGGGCCTACAATATTCCAATCCCTCCACACTGCTGAAATGCTAATCAATCAGCCAGTCTTTGCGGTCTTCTTAGGAGGTTTCCTTCAGCGCCAGCTTGCCCTGAACTTCTGGAACTACACTGGCCAATCAGGACCCTCTTCGCCCAGTGTAAACCACTGCCTGGAAGCTGCACACTCCACCCTCCCCTCACTACAGGCAGCACGCTAGTTACTGCCGAGCTCTGTGGCTTCTTGCTGTATTCAAATCATTTTCCCCATCGTGATCTAGAGAGAATTCATTTCCTGCATATGGAGCCAATTCCCACTGCTCTAGTGCTGGGTACCAGTCACTACTGAGCTCCAAGCCTGAATTCCACAACGGAACTGCCTTAACTACAAACACACACACACACACACAATCTGGTCCCAAATAATTATAACTACCCATTTACCTTCTGCACTGGCTACTTCTTTCTTTTTCCTCCTTCTTTTCTTTCCTTTTGTGTTTTTGAAACAGGCTCTCACTAGGTAGCCTCTGTTGGCCTGCAGCTCAACACACAGGCCAGACTGGTCTGAAAACTCACAGAGATCCACCTGCCTCTGCCTCCTGAGTGCTGGGGTTTAAAGCACGCACCACTGCGTCCGGCTTGTACAGGTCATTTCCCACAGGGTGACTTTTGAAGACTCCTAGTTGAGCAGGAGTCTCTCTGTGTGGCCCATGCCTGGGAGACAGAGGGAAGGTAGGACTGAGCTACTGGGTTGAGGCATCTGGAAAGTTCAGAGGTGCACAGTGACCTATAGAATCTTGTACCCATCTTGGAATTACTTCTTGTTCTTGTTCTTCTTTTTTCTTTCTCAGCAATGTCATTCTTCAGGTCTATACCTTGGGGCTCACTGCACTTCTCATCTTTGTGTGTGTGATTTATATGTGTGTATGTGCATGTGTGAGGCCAGAAGTCGACTCTGGGTGTCTCTCTCAATTATGCACTACCTTACTGTTTGAGACAAGGTCTCTCACTGCACCCATCACTCCCTTAGGCTGGGTGACTTTGATCTTGGGATCTGTCTGTCTCTACCTTGCCTGTTACCACAGGCTGTGTGTGTGTGTGTGTGTGCTGGTGGTGATCTGACTCAGGTCCTCACACTTGCATGGAAGGTGCTTCACCCACACAGAGCTATCTTCCCAGTCTGCATTTCATCTCACCACAATAATCTAGAACAAAGCATCAACACACAGAACTGTGTGCTTCTATGCTCACATGTATGCTTTAAAAAAAGCTTTGTTTACTTATATGTATACAATGTTCTGTCTGCATGTACATCTGAACGCCAGAAGGGAGCATCAGATCTCATCATAGATGGTTGTGAGCCACCACATGGTTGCTGAGAATTGAACGCAGGACCTCTGGAAGAGCAGCCAGTGCTCTTAACCTCCGAGCCATCTCTCCAGTACAGTCACAAGTGTGTTTTTACCACATTTAAGAAAAGAGTGGGCCAGTGAGCCAGCTCAACCGGTAACGAAAGCTTCTTGCTGTGCCAGTCCAGTGCCCCCAGTTGTTCCTGGAAACCACATAAAGGTGGAAGGAGAGAACAGATCCCACAAAGTTGTCCTCTTACCAAAGACAGAGCCCCATCATGCAAACGCACAGTAATAACAAATAAGAAAAACGATAAGGAAATACACTGAAGGCTTTCCCACCCCCTTTTTTCTAACAGAGCAGTAGGGTTAAAGACACAGCAGTAATTCTGAATTCTGACTTCGCCTCCGCCCAAGATGGGTTTCACAAGGAGGAGTCTCCCTCAGGAGGTACCATGCTCTACCGAGTGGTGGTCCCTCCTGACATTTCTTCGCCCTTTTGGAGACAGTGTGGAGTATGTGTGCGTGAGGAAAGAAGAGGAGCACGCAGCAGCGGCCTGCAAAGCTGGTCCGAGTGTGGTCCGCCTGCGACGGTGGCTTCCTGTGCTTTCAATTCCAAGGTCCCTCGGACCCTCTCCATTCCTCCCCTGCTTCTCCCATCCGGCTCGCTCCCTTACTCCTGTAGTTACCCGAGCAGTGTGTAGCAGTCTCAGTAATAAAAAACGAAGTGCCAGGCACTGTCCTCAGCTGGCCAGCTAAATGACAAATACAAGCCTGCGCTGCCCCCTGCCGGAAATCTCGGCTCACGGCAGTCCAAAACCTTAAATGCTCCCTTTCCAACCAGTCCTAGCTGGTGCCCCGAAAGGAGCAGGGATGAGGGGCAGGAGGAGAGCAGCAGCTTTGAAAGGGTCTCCCAGAATCCATGAAGACCCCTCACAAAAGGTTTTGTAGTGTTCTCCCGTGCGGGTACAGGCTGGCCTTGCCTGGGCATGGAGGGCTCTGGCTTCAGCTTGATCCCCTAAGGGGAAGCCCTGACTCTTGCTGGCCTCCTGCATTTTCACGCCTCCCCACTCCCCTTTTTTCCCTCCAAAATAGGCTCGCCCACCGTCACTGCTGGTCAAGCCATTAGAGTTTCTGAAAAGCCCACCTGCTTTTTAGCCCATTAGAGCCTGTCTCTGTACCCTGACTCATCTGTCTAGAACCTTTATCAGATTCTCACATCCTGCCTGATGTCCTGCAGCCAAGATTGGTACAATGCTCAGCATGAGCTTCAAAGTCGTTGGTGTCTGGTTCTGAACTAATCCATGTTTAATTGCATCATTATCCTCTCTACGGGTCAAACCTTCCAAGAGGCATGTGCTCTCCCTTCAAATAGCCTGGACTCCCGCTGCAGTCCTATTTGCTAATTGTGAGAGCTTAGATGTGTGACCACTGTAGCCTCAATGTCTTCATCTGTGATAAGGATAATATTAATAGAAGCAGGGGTCTTGGGGTTCCACAATACCAGGCATGAAGTGCACCTGAGGAATGTTAATCTTACTGCAAGTTGAGAGAAAATGTTGGCCTTCTTCCCTTTCACACCAACTTCCATCTATCTGGTTGCTTGAATATTCATGAGCAACCTGCTCAGGCAAGCTCAGAGCAGCTCCTGGACTTCAATTCCAGCGCCCTTCACTTTTTTTGTTCTTCTTGTTTTAAGAATATTTTAATCTTATGTTTATGGATGTTTTGCCTGCATGCATATTTATGCACCGATTCAAGGAGGCCAGAAGAGGGAATTGGAGCCCTTGGAACTAGAGTTTCATTCAGTTGTGAGCCTCCATGTCGGTGCAGGGAGCTGAAGCCGGGTCCTCTGGACGAGCAGCCAGTGCGCCCATCCACTTCACCATCCCTCCAGCACTGACCCCCACTTTCAATAGTCAGCTTCCAAACAGACCACAACCACCGTCTTAAAAAATCTTACAGTTCAGCATCGAGTTTGGCAGTAGCCTTATCTGACCCTTTGGCTCTTGGTATACATTGTAATAGTCTCTCATTGCATTGGCAACTCAGCCAGATTTGGCCCTTGCTTTTCTTGGCTCTTTAGATTCTTGTAGCTTTAAATGTTTTATGCTACTGAATTTATAATTATTTTTATTTTATGTGCATTTATGTTCTGCTTGCATGTATGTCTGTATGAGGGTGTAGGATCCCCTGGAACAGGAGTTACAGACGGTTGTGAGCTGCCATGTGGGTGCTGGGAATTGAACCAGGGTCCTCTGGAAGTGCAGTCATTGCTCTTAACCACTAAACCATCTCTCCAGTCCAAAGATTTGTTTATGTATGTATGTATGTATGTATGTATGTACATGAGTGCTCTATCTTTATGTACACATGCATGCCAGAAGAGGGCATCAGATCCCAGCATAGTGAGTCCCTACTAGGATTGAACTCAAGACCTCTTGGAAAAGCAGACAGTGCTCTTAACTGTTGAGCCATCTGTCCAGGCTGCTACTGAATTTATATGTTATTATCATTTTGACTTCTTATCAAGACCTTTAATTTTCTTGCCCCTCCATCCACTCATTCACTCAGTAAACATCAGTGAATTGCTTCTACGTCTGCACGACACGATTAGCATATATTAAGTGCTTGGTCCCTCCCCAAGACCACAGGGTCTAGTAGAATGTAAAGAACAAAACACATGAGCGATTATACAATAATTGAGAACAGACGTGGAAAAGCAGTTAACAGGGTTCAAGGGTAAAGAATGAAGAGGGGGCCCTTCAGAAGCAGTTGGGGCTATAGCTCAGAGGTAGACAGTTTGTTTAGTGTGCTGAAGGCCTTAGGCTTGATCCTCTGTATTGCAAAAGAAAAACAAATATCACCTCCTTCCAAAAACCTCAAAGCAAAATGAAAATATATAGAGAGGAATGCCTTCAGGAACAAGAAGTGGCCAGTATTCTTTAAGTTTCACCATGGAAAGTGCAACTGGACCCCAGATTTTAGTGGCCCCCCCTAGACCTTAACACAACTGATGCCATGATGGAAGTACTAATAAGACCATAAAACCCAGCACATAGACAGCACCACCTGCCTGGGAGAGTCTCTAAACCTTGTCTTTTGGCTTCTGTAGTTCTGCTTCTGGCTAACTGTTCTTGTTAACTGAAGTATGTCAACCCAGAACATGGGTGTTTTGTGTGTGTGTGTGCTTAAAAGCTCACCCTGAAAAAGGCTCAGTGTTACAGCAGGATCCTGACACTGAGAGAGGACAGAGTGGAGAATGAGACCTCAAGAAAACAGATGAGGCCTCGGATCTTTTTTCAAGACAGGGGAAAATCACACACCACTGTTAATGTCTCTTTCAAGCATGTTTCTATGAGTGATTTGGGATTCCTTCTTTTCCATTTCACTTCAAGTAGTTTACTTTACAGACTAGGAACATTTACTTTGTGTCTGCCAGCAGGGGGTGTGAGAGACTGTGACACAAAGTCCTGACTGTACTCATGGTACCTGTCATCAAGCCTATTGACCTGAATTCCATCTCAAGGCTCATTCTATATGGCAAGAGAGCCGATTCCCACAGCTGTCCTGAACTCTGATCTTTTCGTGCATACTGTGGCATGCCCACACCCCAATAAATAAAACTATAATTAAAACAACAACAACAACCTAAAAACGTTGGATTGATGTAGTGGTGCACACATTTAGTCCTAGAACTTGGGAGGCAGAGGCAGGAAGATCTCTGTGGGTTTGAAGCCAGCCTGGTCTACACAGTGAGTTCCAGAACACATCCAGGACTACATAGAGAGACCCTGTCTCAAAAATAAAATACAAATGTAAAAAGTGAGCCTGGCAGCTCAAAAACAACAGAGCTGTATCTTGTCAGAGTTTGTGATCTTCCCTCTCTAGTGCTGTGAAGAATGTCATTGGCATTTGATGGAGATTACACTGAATCTGTAAATTGTTTTGGTAACACAATCATCTTTACTATATTAATTCTGCCATTTCATGAGCAGGGGGTATCATTCTACATCTAATGTCTTCTTCAATTTGTTTTTCTGTAGTTTACAGTTTTCATTGTTTCACTTCCTTGGCTATGCTTATTTCTAGTTGTTTTCATTCTATTCCCAGGGGACTCTGCAGATCTTCTCCTTCACCTTTTTTCCCTTCTGTCATCCACTTGTCTCAGCCAGCAGCACCTCAAGCACTCTCAAGCAGGAACTAGGCCACACTGGTCTGGCAATCACGCAGGTGATCTGTGATCTCCCCCATCCTTCAACTATAACTTCCCAGGTTTATCCCCAACCCTGTGGTGTCCCGCCTGCGGGGCCATCCTTTGCTCTCTGCCCACGTTCCCAGGGGGCTCCACAGATCTTCTCTTTCAACCTTCCTTCCTCATCCCTTTCCTTTATTCAGCTGCTAACATCTGGAGGCGACCTGTGCCTGGAACTCTGCTGGTCGTTGTGCCTGCGGAGCAGGCAGGCATCTTCACTCTCCTCTCCGTCCTCTATCTCCAGTCCCCAGTCTCATCCCCAGCCTTAGAGCAGAGCACTGCCTGGGACCTGCCTACCCTCTCTGACTCCATTTTCTGGGGACTGTGCCAAACCCAGTTTTCTTCTTTCCGGTGGACCCCGTTAGTCCCCCTTTCCCCATCTAGCCCATCCTTTGTGTCAGTTTCTAATACCTAGAAATACATTTTTATCTGGGATCACTAGTGATCACTCTTGGCAGAGTTTCAGAAGCATGTTTATCAGGCAACCCACAGCCACCACAAGTTCCTGAGATTCAGAATGGGCAAGAGAAGCCAAGGAATGGATCACCTACTGTGGTGGTTTGAATAGAAATGGTCTCGTAGACTCATGTGTGTGAATGCTTGGCCTGTAGGGACTGGTACTATTAGGAGGTGTGGCCTTGTTGGAGTGGGTGTGGCCTTGTTGGAGCAGGTGTGGCCTTGTTGGAGCAGGTATGGCCTGGTTGGGATAGGTATGGTCCTGTTGGAGAAAGTGTGTCATTGTGGAGGTGGGCTTTGAGGTTATATATGCTCAAGCTATGCCCAGTCTTGTAGGCTCCTGCTGCCTTCGAATCAAAATGAAGAACTCTCAGCTCCTTCTCAAGCACCATGTCTGCCTGGATGCTGCCATGCTTTCTGCAATGGAAGCCCCCAATTAAATTTTATCCTTTACAAAAGTTGCCTTGGTCATGGTGTCTCTTCACAGCAATAAAACCCTAACTAAGACATCCACCAAAACCACAATCACCCCAACCCAGATGCTGGAACATCAGTACAAAACACAATCAATAATAAATAAAACAGTATGCCTCCACCAGAATCCAGTACCCCCACTTCAGTAGGCCCTGAGAAATGTAATTCAGCAAAAGTACAAGACAAGGACTTCAAAATAGCTAATATAAATATGTTCAAGGAAATTAAAGACGAAATGATGCCAACATACCAATAAAACCTTCGACCCAAAATTTGTCTTGCCTACAAGAAATGTAGGGATAAAGTCAGAGCAGCGACTGAGGAAATGGCAAACCAATGACTGGCCCAACCTGAGACCCATCAAATAAGAGAGCCAACCCCTGACACTATTAATGATACTTGCAGACAGGAAGCTGGCATAACTGTCCTCTGAGAGGCTTCATCCGGCAGCTGATGGAAACAGATGCAGAGACTCACAGCCAAACAACTGGCTGAGCTTGGGGAGTTTTGTGGAAGAGTGGGAAGAAGGATTGAGAGAGCTAGAGGGATCAAGGACACTACAAGAAGACCTACAGAGTAAACTAACCTGAGCCCAAGGAGGCTCACAAAGATTGAACCACCAACCAAAGAACATGCATTGACTGGGCCTAGACCCCCTACACATATGTAGCAGATGTGCAGCTTGGTCATCTACAAATGATAGGAACAGAGAAAGAAGAAAAAACTCAGGTCAAAGGCACAGAAAGTAATAGGAGAAAACTCTCCCAACCTAAAGATGTCTATCAAGATACAAGAAAGATACTGAACATTAAATAAATGGACCAGAAAAGAAACTCCCCATAACACATAAGAATAAAAAATGTAAAAATATACAGAACAAAGAAGAAGAAGACCAAGTAACATAGAAAGCCAGGCCCAATGAAACTCTTGAAGTCAGGAGAACCTGAGAGACTACAGACTACTCCAGCAATAGATGGAGAAAGAAAGATATTGTACAATAAAACAAAAATTCAAGCAGGATCTACCCACAAATCTAGCTCTACAGAAGGAGATAAAAGGAAAACTTCAACCCAAGTTAACCACACTCAAGAAAACACAAGGAATAAATAATCTCAGACCAGCAAATTGATAGAAGGAAGAGAAAGCCACACCACCACAGCAAAATAGGAATCAGTAAACTTTTCATTGATAGTTCTCAGTACCAGTGATCTCAATTCCCCAATAAAAACACACAGATGAACAGGTTGTATCCAAAGATAGAATCCATCCTTCTGCTGCATCCAAGAAACACACCTTAATATCAAGGATAAACATCATCTCAGAGTAAAAGGGTAAAAAAAATATATTCCAGGTAAACAGACCCAAGAAACAAGCCAGCATAGCTATTTTAGGATCTGACAAATAGACTTCAAACCAGAACTAATCAGAAGAGATAGGGAAGGAAAATTCATACACATCACAGGAAAAATTCACCAAGAGGATATTTCAATTGTAAACATTTATAACCAAACACAAGGGCATTCAAGTTCGTACAAGAAACCTTACTACCATTGCATGCTGACCCTCACACAGGGTGCTTCACTACCCCACTCTTGCTAACAGACAGGTCATTCAGACAAGATTGAACAGAGAAATTCTGGAGCTAACTCATATCATAAACCAAATGGACTGAACAGAAAACTACAGAACATTTCACCCAAACACAGCACCTCATGGAACTTCCTCCAAAACTGACCACATACTTGGACACAAAGCAAATCTCAATAGAGAGGAAATTTGAAATAACACCTATCTGACCACCATGAATTAAAGCTGGATATCAATAAACTGGAAACAAACTCATGAAAACTGAACAACCCATCACCAGGCTGATGCTTGTATTTTGATGCTAATTACTGGCCCTCAAGATCTGGTTACTGCCCTATCCTTGTTGTGTAAACCTGCGTACGACATTTCCCTGATTGGTTGATTAAAAGGCCTAAAACCTGGACAGGGCACAATGCAGTAGGCATGGCTAAAGTTCCCAGGCTTTGAGTTCAAGAGACTCATGGGAAACAGGTAGACAGGAAGAGAGGAGGAAGGAGGATGCCACAATGGGTTAGTGTGGAGAAGGAACCATGTGGGCCCGGAGGAAGGACTCCAATAATGTTGTCGAAAGGCCCAGATGAAGAATACAAGCATGTATTTTTAAGATTATGGATGGAAGGTAGTCCAGATAAAGGTGGTTAAGGCAGATGGCATTGGATGAGGGTTGGGAGTTGGATGGTGAGGTTATTGAGATAGTGTAGGTAAAAATATCCACCCAGCCCAGGGTAAACAGGCAGTTATAAAATCTAATGGGTGTCTGTGTCTTATTAATTGTGATAGCAGGTTAAATAACACTGCTTTGATAACCATAGGGCTAATAATAAACATTATTTAGCCCGACACCATTTTATCGCCAATTGAATAAAAAAAATGGGTCAAGACAGAAATTAAGAAAAAATTAAAAACTTTCTAGGATCGAAAGAAAATGAAAATACAACATTCCCAAACTTATGGGACACAATGAAGGCGGTTCTAAATTCACAACACTAAGTGACTACATGAAAAAACTGGAGAGATCTCTTATTACTGATTTTTTTTTAACGTGGAATAGACTATTAATTTTCTTTGGTCACCTCTGGTAGGGGTTGGGAAGGGTTCTCTGTCACCTTCTGGTTATGTTGGTTTTTTGGTAGCAGCTGCAGCAGCTTTTAGGACTCTTCTTTGCTTCTTCAGCTTTTGCACCTCTGAAAGTAGCGGTAGACCTTTTGGAATGCAGAGGGGGTTAAGGTATGTTCCACCCCAGCAGATGGCGCCTGTGGGCTTTCGTGGTTTCTTCCTTTTTTCTTCATAGTTGCGGATCCTGACAGTCAAGGCAACAGTTCCAGCTTCCTGGAATCCTGAGGGTTTCCCCGCCATCTTGTTCATCAGCTTGATTTTTAACTTCTCTTTCTTGTTGGCTGTTTCCAAAGACAAGATTCTTTTCACAGCGTCATCAACCTTCTCCTTGCTGGGGGTGATGTTCTCGTAGTCTCTGGTGAGTGTGGAAGAGGGTGGTTCATCATGCCGTTTGGGCTGGACTGGTTTCTGGATGGCTTTTGCACAAGCGGAGACATGGAGGTTTCAGTGTGCTGAGGGCAGACTGCCGCTGCTGCTGTCCCTCAGCACAGCGGGCCTGTGCCACTGCCTGGGCTCTAACAGAGCTCAGGGCACCCAGCGGCCCACGGCATGGTGCCTGCTATTCCGGTAGGCCCCTCTGATTAGTAATTTAAGAGCACACCTGAAAACTCTACTTCAAAAAGAAGAAAACACACCCAAAAGGAGTAGAAGAAATAATCAGACCAAGGGCTAAAATAAATAAAATAGAAACAAACAATACAACACAAAGAATCAATGAAACAAAGAACTGATTGTTTGACAAAAACAGTAAGACTGACTGACCCTTATGCAAATTAACTAAAAGGCAGAGAGAAAAGACCCAAATTAACAAAATTAGAGGTAAAAAGGGGACATAACAACAGACACCAAGGAAATCCAGAGAATCATAAGAGCAAGACAAAACAAAACACTGTACTCCACTAAATTGGAAAATCTAAAAAAAGAAATAATTTTCTTGATATATGCCACCTACCAAAGTTAAATCAAGATCAGGTATGCAATTTAAACAGACCTGTAACCCCTAGTGAGACAGAAGCAGCCATTAAAAGTCTATCAAACAAAAAAGTCCAGAGCCAGATGGCGTTAGCACAGAATTCTACTAGACTTTCAAAGAATAGTTAACTTCAGTTCTCCTCAAATTATTCCACAAAATAGAAGCAGACAGAACACTGCTCAATTCTTTTTATCAGGCCACCCTGATACCTAAGCCACATGACTCAACAAAGAAAAAGAATTACAGGCCAATCTCCCTCATGAACATTGATGCAAAACAAAAAACAAAAAGACCCTCAATAAAATACCTGAAAACCGAATCTATGAACACATAAAAAAATTCATCTACTAAGATCAAGTAGGCTTTATCCCAGAGATGCAGGAATGGTTCAATATACAAAAATCAAGAACTGTGATCCACTATATTAGCAAACTGAAACACAAAACTACATGATCAGTAGTAGAAAAGATCTTCAGTAGACGCAGAAAAGATCTCAGTAGACGCAGAAAAGATCTTCGACAAAATCCAACACGCCTTCATGATAAAAGTTCTGCGATACTGCAGAGGGAAAGCGTGCTTTAGGAAACTTAACTCTTAGTTGGCAGTAATAACTGATTCAAATAGGAGAGAAGCAAATAGTACCTTGCCTTGCTGACAGTTATATGTCAGCAAGCCACACCTTACAGTTGATTTGAGGGCTAAATTTGGTGCTCTTTGTTCCAGGGACCAAAACTGCTGGTCACCAGCAGCTCATGATGACTGACGAGAAACTCCTTGACTAAGAAACTTCATGCAAACCACAGCTTACCTGGAAAGTAAAAGAGGCAACAGCAGACTTGTTTTATGAAGCAGAAGGGGGAGCCCCTAGTCCTTCAAAGGAGAGCTACTAGCACAGTCTGAAAACCGCTGGACCCCACTGTAAGGTAACTGTTCCCACATTGTTATCTGACCTCAGCATCCTCCATCCGCTTCTCACACTAGGCAAGCGCTTTTGTGGCCCTCCTCACTTTCTCATCCATACACTTGGCCAGTGAGTTCGTCTCACGAGTCCAGCTTTTGCTTGGCAAGTTTTCTTTCACATACAGCCACAACAGCACCAGGCTGCAGAGGAGAAAAGGAGAAGACCTTCACTTAGCTGTGAGGTGTGACATCCCTAGCCTTCTCTCCCACAGAAGGACAGCACCTGTGACCATTCTACATGAGGTTGTGAGGAGTAAAACTAAAGCTTAGAAACCTGCTTTAAAGATAAGATGGTCTGAGTGAGAACAGCCCCGATAGGCTCACATGTTTGAATGCTTTATCAGCAGTTGGTGGAACTGTTCAGGAAGAATTTGAAGGGGTGTGTGGCCTTGTTGGAGGTGGCTTTTAACATTTCAAAAGCCCACACCATTCCCCGTTAGCTTTCTCTTTGCCTCCAACTTGCAAATAAGGATGTAAGTTCTCAGCTACTGCTCCAGCACCTGCTGACAGGCTGCTGTTCTTCCCACCACTCAGCATCTGAAACTGAGCTCCCAATTGGTCAACTGGTGAGCCCTAGTTTCCATAAGAGATACTGTTTAAAAGTAGGGGCTGGAGAAATGGCTCAAAAGTTAACAGCACACGTTGTTCTTGCAGCAGACCCAAGTTCAATTCCTAGTGCTGTTGGATGCCTCAAAAACAAACATAACTCTAGCTCCAGGGGATGTAACAGTCTGTTCTGGTCTCCAAGGACACCTGTATTCATGCACACACATATGAGTGTACACACAAGTACAACATACACGCACAATTAAAAGAGTAAGGCAGAGTGCGATTGAGAATACCAGCACCAACCTTTAGCCTCCCACAGACACAAGTGTGTGTACTTGCACACCACACACACACACACACACACACACACA
>CM053764.1:58792473-58807508 GCA_028658305.1 Pachyuromys duprasi
GATTCTTAGTATCTGCTTTGATACATTGCTATATTGATTCTTTCATAGGCCCTCTTTGGTATGCTCCTGTCCTGTTGCTTGTTTTATCTTCCATTCAATGTCCATCCCATTGGTTCATCTAAACGAGCATTGATCATACCAACCTGGGGTCCTCCTTCTTGTATATCTTCCCTAGGTGTATAGATTTCAGCATGACCTTCCTATCCTATAGGACTATATAAGTGAGTATATACCATATGTTTCTTTCTGCTTAGGATGATCTTTTCCAGGTCCCACCATTTGTCTGCGAATTTCATGATTTCCTCCTTTTTAATTGTTGAGTAATATTCCATCGTGTAAAAGTACCACAATTTCTGTATCCATTCCTCAAATGAGGGACATCTGGGTTGTTTCCAGGTTCTGGCTATTACAAATAAAGCAGCCACAAACGTAGTTGAGCAAATGTCCTTGTTGTGTACTTGAGCATCTTTTGGATATATGCCTAAGAGTGGTATAGCTGGGTCTTGAGGAATCACTATTCCTAATTGTCTAAGATAGTGCCAAATTGATTTCCAGAGTGGTTGTACAAGTTTGCATTCCCACCAGCAATGGAGTAGGGTTCCTCTTTCTCCACAACCTTCTCCAGCATGCATTGTCACTAGAGACAAACTTATTTTTTTAAAATATTATATTTTATAGGCATTAGTGTTTTACCTGCAGGTATGTCTATGAGAAGGTGTCGGATTCCTGATTCCTGGAGTTGTAGACAGTTGTAAACTGCCATGTGGGTACTGGGAATTGAACCTGCGTCCTCTGGAAGAACTTCCAGTGCTCTTAACCACTGAACCATCTCTCCAGCCCCAAGACAAACTTATTTTTAAGCTCAATGATTTCACTGAAGTAACTTTTTAATCTCAGAATCTTAATCCACATCAAAAGATACACTAAATTCAGATTCCTGAGCAAGTTTTATCAATTGGTGCACAGCTTCCTAACATTGTGACATATGCTCTGAAATGCTGCAGCAACATTTATAAAAATTTCTAATATTTAAACATTTTTAAAGATTTATGTTTATTTTTGGGTATGTGGTGAATTTGTTCTAAGGTCCAATGCTTATCCATGGAGTTACACGGAACTAAATGACTGACTCCAGGATAAATGGGGTTTTGTCCTAGTCTGACCAAGTTCATTTAATGTTCTCTTCCACAAAAGCATAGGTAAACTGCAGTCACTGATGAATATTCAAAAGTATTTGGTGAGATGGACAGATGGCCATACAGTTACTTTTTCTCCTATTTATCTATATAACTATTTACATATTTATGAGCAAATAATTTTTTATTTTTTATTTTTGTTTGTTTACATGTTAAAAACGGAATTATTCATTTTCTGTTCTACTATAATTTTTCTTTCTTTTAAAATGAGTGGGCAATAAGAGAATATCAACTTGTGACTACACTTTTCAGTATCTGAAGTTCTTCATGCTGAAATTTCTTTACCTTCTCCTTATCCCTACAAGACCATTAGTCACCTGGGGATATCAGGAGAGGTAAAGGCATGGTCCAAAAGAGACATAAAAAGTCTCCTTATGGCATGCCCCACACCATGAAGCCTTTACCACACTTACATTTAATGTAGATATGCCTGATGTTTTGGGTAGTCACAATACTTCAAAATTTAATGCAGCCACCCTGTTAAGACATGAATCAGGATTTTAAGTTTTTCTAGCTTTCTTAAGCTGCCTTTTGCTCTATCATTCTTTATTCTGTACCTCAAATGGATATTGTTACAATAGAGATTGGGTGTAAAGTGTCAGCGAAATTGAAATCTTGTCACCTAACCCATCCTTTTATAGTTCTGGCTCTTTGCCTAATAACAGGGGTGATGAAAAGTTCTGACTTAAACAGTCAAGGGATGGAAAGTTACAACAACAACCCCATTAAAAAAATAAGTGTAACAGAATATATATTTATATATAATTCTCTCGTTCTTTAGATATTTCACCAACTCAGAAACCTAAATTTAATCTAAATCAAGTTATCACTTTTTTTCTTCTTACATCTCATTGTTTCCAGTAATGTTTTAGAAGGAATTCCCTATGAAAGTCACAAAGGCACCTTAAAAACAGGTAAATTATATAACATACTCAAGCAATCCACTTCTTTTTTTTTTTTTAAGAACTTTCATTTATAGATAATTCAATCAAAATAAGTTCTCAGAAACACATTTTCACAGGGAATTTTGTCAAATGTAGTCATCATTTCTGTAGCTACATCCCACATACTGTCTAACAATGGGAGGAGAGCCCCACCTTGGTTCTCAACCGTGGAAGTGGCCTGGCATGTGATTCGGGTAAGGATGACTGACAGCTTGGCTCCACATTATGCATGTGAAGTACCTGGATACAGAGTTCACTGGGTGAACTCTTTTTTTTTTTTTTTTAATTTAATTTTATTTTGAGTGCATTGTGTGAGGGTGTCAGAGCCATTGAACTGGATGTTACAGACAGCTATGAGCTGCCATGTGGGTGCTGGGAATTGAACCCAGGTCCTCCGGAAGAACAGATGGTGCTCTTAACCACTGAGCCATCTCTCCAGCCCCCTGGGTGAACTCTTGTAGACAAGTTTTCTCAAAGTGCATTCTCTGGTCCTTCCTATTGCCATGATTGTTTTTCCTTTACTCTTTGACAATTTCTATTGTTATTGTTTAAAACATTTTTCAAATTCAAATATATATATATTTTATCATATTACAACTCACTTCTTGTTTAAAGTAAAAATATAGGCCAGCTGTTAAAAGGCCATATTTGCATGGCACATACTTTTCTATTTTGAAAAACGATCCACTTTTAGTATTCTAATTATGCATGCATGTATGTCTCTGTGTAAGTGTATGTGCATGAGCGTAGGTGCCTACCAAGGCCAGAGACACATGCGCTTTTCAGCACTGAGCCACTTCTCTAGCTCCCATTTCCCATTTTTGTAAGAAAATAATCTTTAATCATCACTTTATAATGCTCATAAGAAAAGTGTTGTTTCAAAATCAGCATAATGTTCTAACTAGAAAACTAGCTATTCATGTGTGCTACAACAGTAGCCTCATTATTGAGAAGAGGGAATTAATTTAAATTAAATTTTCAGGCTTTCCCCACACCTTAGCCAACAGTGTTAATTAAATCTTCAAAAGGATGGTTTTTGTTCCTTTCAAAATCCTACTTCAAGAATTATAAGTTCTACCAAGTTTAACTCATCATCTTAACCTACTTGTAAACAAGAAAGCTAAAGCTAAATCTGTAAATTATTGAAATAAAACAAACTGACACTTTCTGTTTATTATCTGCAGGCCTAACTCCAGGCCAGAAGATGCCACATTCTGGGCATTCAGGTATTAGCAAAGTCATGGTAAGTACAATTTCAAAGACAGCTGGAATGAGTTCAGCTGCTGGCCTCCCAACAACTCAAAGTTACACACATTAAAAGAAATAAATATTTAAGTTAATTCTTACTACTACTACTACTACTAGCATATTCTGGCTCATAGTATTCTTTATCAGATCTGTATTTTTATGTATTTTAAGTGAAAGAATGAAGGAAAGCCATTAAAAATTATGGCTACATGTTGAATTGTGTCTGCACAGAATTGTAATCAATAGGCAGGAAGGGCTGGGTATGTGCTCAGTGGGAGAGTCTCTGTCTAGCACCTCAAGGCTCTACAGGCTGAGTCACCTCCTCAGCATAGGGCTGCAGACTGGGATTGGTAGAAGATCCACTCTCCTACATATCCTTATTAGATTATATATCCTAACAAACTAGAAAATACCATGCAATAATTAGATAAAGAAAGCAAATACAATATGTATTCTATCACAACCTTTTATATTTAAAAGAATCTACATAATATCAAGTATATATGAACACTTTGCTCTCTGATTATGTACAAGGTCAAACTTCTAAACTTACTAAATGATTAAATACTGTACAGTACCTTTTATAGTCAATAAAAAAATAAAAGTAATGAAAGATAGGTAAATCTCATAAGAACAATGTTTGAACAAGATTAAAAAAAAACAAGGTATTAAGCTAATTAGCTATTCATATGAAATAGAGATAAAATCTTTTTTTTACAAGAATATTAAAACCCCTTAATTCAACAGTATTTGCCTATGCTTATGTGATTTCCAACTTTTTTCTTTTTATTTATTGCATCTCTATATATACAGATCTCCTAGAACTGGAGTTACTGTGTATTGTAAGCCACCATGTGCATACTGGGAAGAGAACTCAGGTCCTTGGGAAGATCAGCAAGTGCTCTTAACTGATGAGCCATCTCTCCAGCTCATGACTTCCAACTCTTAATGTGTATAATAGGAATGACATATAATTAAAAAAATGAGAATTAGAATAGCCTTACCATATACTCCTTTGTCTAAAAGTAGTAAAAATTCATCTACAGCATTACACATCTCGTATTCAGTAAGATCCAACAGTGAAACAACTTTGAAATCTAGTTGTCTTAGTAAGTTTGTCAATTCATACACATCCACCAAAGGAGCTTTAAGCTTGGGATGCGCCCAGTAATTCATATTTCCTATCAAAAGAGCAACTTTGTCCTTTGCTGTAAGAAAAAAAGGAGGTGGATTAAAGGAGGTACAAAGATTAAAATTTATACAAGTATTAAAACGAAAAACTTTGCTTTAAGACTGTAATGTTTCATTACATTGAACTTCATTTTAGAGACCTTACTTTACACAGGAGGCTAAGAACAAAACAGGCTGAAATATCAAAAAACTAAGACTAAGCATGCATTCTTTGGGAATCAGACAAAGAATACTTCTTAGTAATATATGAAATACATACCAAAGTGTGCTTCCATTGACTTGTGTTTCTATCAAATTAGGTTCTGTTTTCCTGAGAATGGAGGAAGTAAAACAAAACAAACATCTAAAGGGGGTAGGAAGAATTAAGCGCTAGGAGGGGAGAGACCAAAGAGAGAAAAGAAGGGACTTCACAAGGACCACATTTATTCCTATAGTAGTTGTGTGGATGTACTATCTCTTTCTATCTGTAAATTTTAAAAAAGATGTGAATGTGGGCACACATGCACGATGGTTCGTGTGTGTTGTTCAGAGGACAACTTTCATGGGTCCGGTACTCCCTAACTTTTTTCGAGACAGGGTTTCTTTGTGCAGCCTTGGCTGTCCTGGAACTCACTCTGCAGACCAGGCTGGCCTTATACTCAAGAGATCTGCCTGCCTCGGCCTTGTTCCTTAACGTTTTAAAGACATACTTCCTGTTTCTCTGGGATAAGTTTGTACTTGAGGAATGTTTTTTCACTTCAATATTTTGATTTTCCTCAGACAGAAAGTGGCATTTTGGGATAGGGATAGGCAAAAGATATGTACGTATGCCTTGAAAATGATCAGCTAGCCTATTTGGGAGTATGGCCTGGCCTGAACAGTTATGAAGGCTGGAAAAAGCTTAGTGCTTAAGAGACTTCAACACTGCATCTTTTTTGCTGGTCTTGGGGCAGGGATGGTGGTGGCAAAGTGTCAAGAAACCTATACACAGCCAGCTGTATAAAATTGGAGCACAGAAAATTTACATAGGCACACAATACTTGATAGTAATTATTGAAACTACATTACTGGTTTATATATTTGCTATATAATGCTTTTCATTATTAAATTTTTAATTTAAAAATAATAAATTTCATCTTATTGTAGAGTATATGATTTCTAGTCACGAAAAAAGGTTGCTTATTAGCAGCATATTGTAGTATGTCAGCAGCAGCCTCGCAAACCTCAGTTTCTACTGCATTTCTTGAATATACTGGGACAATACTGAGAAATTGACCTATAGGGTCTAATGATGCATTTCTCAAGACATACCTCTATCATACAATGATATGTAACTAACTGCATTTGGGAAAAGAATGATTTAGAGACTACAAGAGTCTAAGAATGTGAGAATGTAAAAAATGTCAATAATTAACCAAAACTCTTATAAAATTTTTGTCAATGATATTTTTTAAAAAGCTAGGTTATATAACTTTTTAAAGTTTAATGGGAAGGAAGATGGTGTATCCTACCTTGACCAATCTACTTGTAAAGCAGTTGCTGGCTATCAGGAGAGCTGGCGTGGGCTTAGAATAGAGAAGCAGAGATCGGCTGAGATAAGATGACAAGAACCCATTCTAGGATTGGTTGCAGCAGAGACCAGACAGAGAAAGGAATAGTAAAATCTGAATTTCAAGAAATGAGAGGAATAAAGAAAATTTCAAAATGGCAAGTATGTAAGTAAGTCACGATGGGTTTTAGATGATAAATTAAGATACTGACAAATCACTAAAATTAAGTATCATAAATTCCTTCACAATAATAAAAAATTAGAGTTAAATACTGCAATTAAATTTAATCATGTACTTTAAACTCAACTCACCCAAAGGCTGGCCAGTTGTTTGTTCTTTGTTATCTAGACAAAGATAAAAGAGCAAACAGATGCTGTTATTCATGGTATCTCTTCAGAGCATGAAGATATATGAGATAAGAAAAGAAATAAATGCATACATCATTAAAATGCTATATATGGTAGAGGTCACAGAGGCTAGAAAAAGAAGAGGTGACAGAGGGCAAATGGCACAAAAACAGAACAGAAGCAGATTTACTGTAATATAGCATAATTGGCAACTATGTCTCTAACAATTATGAATTTAAGAAGGAGAAGCTCTTGAAGTCTCCTAACACAATGACTTAAGATAAAAATGCTAATTACCTGGGCTGGATCATTTTACATTGTATATAGGTATCAGGTTATAATATATTATATTAATAATCAGGTTATAAAAAGTATGAATAATAATTTAAAAGAAAAAATACAGAATATCGTTACTAATAGCTAAATTATAATTAAAGAACTTTGACAAAAATGTATGGATTTATCATATAATACACAGAATGAAATCATATTCGCTCTCCAGTACTACCAGGAAGTGACACAGGGAGATGAAGTCCAATTCCCAATACTTGTAGGGAGGGTAATCTGTTTGCACATTTAATAGTACAGATACTGTGGGAGCCTATTACAAGCTTTGCCATACATCATTTTCTTTAAACTCAAAGGTTTGGTTTCTTTGAGTATTGGAGAATAAGGAAAAGCAGCCCTGAAAAATGTTAAAAACTTAGTGTGGGTATATGCTTAAGGTTGTATGAGGTAAGTTTACATCTTTTTAAAACAGCAAGACATATCAGACAAACTTAGGCAAAGGGATTCTATCAACACCAAGGTGTTTTCAAACAGTCTTTCGTTTAGGACATGTGAAGCAATACTTACTGAGCTTCACATGAATTTGAAGGTAGCACAGCAATCTTGGTGATGTGGCTTTTCATTTTGCTTAATTTGCTTATATATAGTCAGTAGAGTCCAGAGAGAACTTACAGTAGCAGATGTCTTTGAATGAAATATAAAACTAGGCAAACTGGTGCTGGAGGAAGAGCTCAAGGTAGTGAGTAGCCAGTGCACACCTGAGCATAATCCACAGCACCATCAAACAAAATCAAGCAAACTAATTATGGTATTAAAATAATGAGACTAACAGGCTTTCTACAAATATTAAGTAACCTCATACCTTCTTAATCTATTTCTGTATGATTTGATTAAATCTATTCATAGGTCCCATCACTTACTGTATTTCAGAAGGTCAACAGCGTATATTGACATCCTCTGACTTTACATGATCCTCATTACTGAAATTTCCTTTGTCCCAGGTGATGGCTTTCTCTACTTGTTCAGAAATTCGTTGTGATCAAAGCTTGTCTACAGACTGCCTTCTTTTTTTGTTTGTTTGTTTCTTAATAGCTACAGACTATTGTATCTATCTACTGCCATCTCTCTCCACTAACTTCTTCTCAGTTCCAGTGAAGGTGCCTGCCCAACTACCAACTATCTGAGAGACATTTTATGTCTCATAGGTTAGAAATGTAACGTATTACTCCATCAATATGGTCCAGTCTTTCACATTAAAAATAACAAACTTCCTTCTATAAGGACAACATAAAATGATTAAAAAGCATCACTGCAGGGTGGTGCAGCTCAGCAATACTTGGCATAGCATGTATCCTAGGTTTGATCTCAGTAACACACACGAAAAAACAAAACCATTAATTTTTTTTTACACTTATTTTGTGTGTATAGGGGCATGGTACACAGGTGAAGGTCAGAGGAAAACATGGAAGAATTGGTTTTCTCCTTCTACCACGTGGGCTGTGAGGGCAGGGAATCAGTTATGGCAGTAGGTACTTTTACTCATTCAGCTACAATGTCAGCTCAAGCATTGACATTTTATTGTTACCCAAAATATTTTTCAACCTTTATGGTCTTATAATAAAAATATTTTTATATTTTACTTGTCTTAAATTGAAGTTCATGTAAAGAGTAGTCTGAGAATGTAGGCAAGAACATCTGTAGCACTTTTACTATATCAAACTTAACAATCTAAAAGAAAACTTTGTTTATAACTTACCAGGATGCCCCAAATTATTTAATTCATCTGAAAGAGTAAGAGAAAACAGGTTAATTTTAAATACTCTAACTGCCAACTTAGTGCAAATAGTATGACTAAGAGAAGAAGTTTATGAGCTGTTATATCATGTTACAAGTTCTTTATTAGTTTAGAAGTTTTCAAAGTTAAATGAAGAAGCCATACAAATACTAAACAGAGGTAAGAACACTGTTTTTTACATCACTTAGGACTTCTAAACTGTTTCATTTTCACTAAGTTACAAAAACCTAAATAAATAAACTCATTCATCATTTGTTCAAAGTCTTAGATACTTATTCATGAGTGATTTTTTTTAAATAAACTTTTAACTTTAAGACACCAGGAGAGCTGGGCATGGTTGTGCATGCCTCTAATCCTAGCACTCAGGGAGGAGAGGCTGGCAAATCCCTATGAATTTGAGGCCAGCCTGGTCTACAAAGCAAGCCTAGGACAGTCAAGGCTACACAGAGAAACCCTGTCTCAAAAAAACCAAATAAAATAAAATAAATTAAAAAATAAGTAAATAAATAAAAACAAAACACCAGGACACTTGATGAACTACTGTAGGCTATTGCAGAGGAGGGCTTCTGTGTATATCAAACCTAGTTCCCTATTATTAACACATTATGTTAGCTCATTAAACTTATCACAACTAATGAACCATTTGTTTTACCCCATAAGATCTATTTAAGATACTAGAAGCATTTACTGTGTCTCCTTATACATGCTTGATTGTGCTAGTTGCTCAAACATTCCTTGTTTTTAATTACCATTTCATTTTTGAGCAGCAGAATGTTTTCTAATTGGAATTTGTCTGTTTTTCTTATGGTTAGACCAAGGGATGGTATGCTTTTGGAGGAAGTAGAACAGTTCCAGAACTGACTTGTATCCTTCATACACCTTTCACATAGGACAGATAAATAATCAGAGCACAGGCCAAAGAAATAACAGTCATCATCAGTTTTTTACTTATTAAATTTTATGAAGAAAAAAAAAGAACATGAAATAAATTGCAAATGATACAGGATTCATAAAGTATTATACAGGAAATATATTCTTTGGGTTGTTTGCTTTAAATGAGGTCTAAGCACACAGCCCAGGCTGTCCTTAAACCCGCAGTCTTCTCACCTTAGTCTCCATGTGCTAGACTACAGTCATACCACTATGCCTATCTAAGAATGCCATTTCAGATCACCTAAGATTAGTTTAAGAGTAGTATCAACCAGTGCACAAAGTATGTACAATTTTTGCTGCCTTTTATCTTACAGATTAGATTAGTTTCTAGATAGGTAGGTCAGCACCATACTCCACCTCTTTTCAGTAAGAATGTTTCATACATTTATAATACAGGTAGATGTTTCTGTCATAGTCTACATTCCATCTTGGGTGCCCTTTCTTCTGTTCTCCTCAATGGCTGTTTAAGGTTTGTAGTTTCACTGCCCTAAACCATTCTGAGCTTCACGTTTCTCAACCACACCTCCTGTCCTAATAATATTCTAATGAAATACACAAATGGAATAGGAGACATCATACTCTCCATTAAAGTAAGACATGATGGAAGATACTGTTTATTGTGTGTACTAACCTACTAACTATAAAGTATCTTAGTTTTGTAGGCTTTTTGAGAAAACAAAAAGAGAGAGTGGGATATAATATTTTCCATCTGAAAATTCTGGAGCAACTCTATAGCTGCACTGTCATCTCTATACCCTGAAGAGCTATATGAAAATTATTGTTTGATTCCCCCCCACACACCTTTTTTTCTGAGACAGGGTTTCACTGTGTAGCCCTAGCTTTCCTAGAACTCATTCTGTAGAGGAGGTTAGACTCAAACTCACAGAGATCTGCCTGCCTCTGACTCTTGCGTTTTGGGATTAAAGGCATATGCCACCACCAGTCAATTGTTTGATTGTTCTTATTGAAAAAAACAACTGCATAGTGAATTGTATAATTATAGAAACAACACATAATGATTACATGATTACTCTGAAGCCAAACAGCAGTGTTCTTTTATATTTATTCTTAAAGGTCTCCATGTTAGGAAGTTTAAAAAACAGACACACATGCAATTAGACAAATATAAGAGAGGAGATGAGTTTGGTTAGAATTTCTCTACACGGCTTCCCTTCCATAAGAGTAACAGCTGTGGGATTGGAACTTCTGAGAAAAGAATTCTGGCTCAAATTATGTACTAGAATCAAAACAGTAGTTTACATGCTACTATAGAAATGAATGACAGGAAAACCAGGAAATGTATGATTTAACTTCACTCATGTTACTTTACCCAAGTAGAACCTAAGAAAGACTATGTAACAGTTCAAAGAGCAGCAATTGAAAAAATACTTTGCTATCCACAACCCTAATTTTGCAAATCAATTTGACAGTATACTAAAGAGAAGTAATCTAAGTTTTAATATTCACTTATTACAATTTAAGTACAATGTTTTGTTTAATTAAAACAAGTTAAAAATTTATGCTAAACTGGATTTTCAGTTTTCTTTCCACGGTGAAAATGGCATGTAAATTAACCTAAAACATTGTAGTTTTGAAAATCCTTATCAATATTATTTTCAGAACATTTAATAATTGATAAAATATAACAAATGATATATTGATCTTGAAATTTTTATAGAAGCTATATTTACTTTAAAAGGGTATTTTAAGAAGTAAAATAATCTAAACAAATACTTATACACAATTTTAAATAAAATTTATTAGACTTTGAAATATTAACATATTTGAAATATTTGCTATTTCAAATAACCTATGGAGGAGCTCTGGGCCTATGTGCACCAGGACGTTAGCTGAAGATTGCCTTGGAAGTATCTGTTTAATAGTGTCAATGAAAACTTACAAAACTATAAGGAGTAGGACACAGTACACGTCAATAAAAGTGACTCATTAGAGCTAGTATTTTTTCTATCGCTGCACTCAGGAAGCTATGACTCCACCTCTCCCAGAGTGACCAGCATGCAGGAGACTTGGTCTTGAGCCAAAGGCTTACACTACCTTCAGTGCACTCCACTGCCTCATCTGTTCTTCCTTTTGTTAGAGAAAACAAATTTGAATATATTGTAACTTATAGTCTTAGGAAGGGTAGTCATACAGCAAACAGAAATAAACCCCACAGAATCATGTTGTCAAAGCAACAATATTTCCTCCTATTGACAAAATCACTATAAATGTATTCAATGTGAAGAGAACAAATTCCAAAATCCATAATTCACAATTGGGACTACTGACCAATAATTATTTTTTATTTATGTATCTCTGACTTTTTATGTTTCATTAAAAATATTTTTTCACCAAATTAATACTTTTCTAATTCAGAACTACAAATCAATATTTTTCTAATTTTGACACAGTATTTATGATACACTATAATACTAAAAAATAACTAAAATGAGCTTTTGTTCTTTCTATATAACTTAGAGAATTAACTTAATATGAATTCTCTAAAATGTCTGTATAAACAATATAACGCCTTGTATGTGATACATTATTAAATGGCATAGGTCAAGAAGTAGTCGAGTGTCCTTTGCTTAGCAATCCAATGTGTACAGCTTATACCTTATGTGTCAGAACTCTTACACAACTTACCTATGGTGATTTCTACCTTCTTACTATTTTGACTGTCTTGATCATTATATACATGACACCAGTAGGTTCCTTCATGTTCTAGATCCACATACGGAACCTGTATCAATATCAGAACACATATTTTCTCAACATTAATTTAAAAATTGCTTTAAGTAAAATTCGTTGTATTTAAAAATTTTCCCAAGTACAGCATTTCAAAAAATATTTATACATCCTTAGATTATCATCATTAGTTAATATTAGCAAGCTAATGATAAAATTATTCTAATAGTACAAAGTACTGTTACAACACTGTAGTACAACAATCCAGTAATAGTTGGCATTTTATATTGAAGCCTTGATTGAAATCTAGCTGTTGCAACTATAATAAGCTAATTAATACTGAAACACCAGAACTTGAACTAAAAGTTGTGAAAACATTCCAAAGAGTATAAGTTTAAGTGGTTCTTCTATATTTTAATTGTACCATTTATTTTATAGATTAATCCACTCCCCCTGCCCCCACGAAAAAAATCAACTGCCTACCATGTAATGCTTTTTTGTCTCATGTGCTAATGGTGATTCATTTTTGAACCACTGGTAGTGAGGAATAGGGCTTCCAATAGCAACACACTGTAAAAACAATGTGCTGCCTGGCATCAGCTTTTGGGACCTTGGTTCAACACAGATTTGTAACTTCGATTCTGACACTCCATCCACACTTCCTTAAATTAAAAGAAAAAAAATCTTTGGGTTAAACATAAAATCAAAATTTTCCTACAATTTAAACAAAGATAAGTCTAAGCCTATCCTTTAGTGTTTATAGTCTTTAAAACCATACTTAAAGCATATTTTCATGAAACTCCCACAAGTTAAGAGATGTTCTGAAGAGAAAAGAATAGTGTGATGAATAAAAACAGTTTAGAAATTCTGGGATAACAGGTGGGCATACTCAAAAATGTCAAAATAAAGCAAGGGACTAAGCTTAAGTTATAAATGCCACATGAAAAGGTACAGGGCCACAAATGAGCAGGTTCAAGCTCAGCGTCAGACACAAGAATGAGAAGGGTGCACGTCATCTTAACTGACACATAGAAAATGATAATCAAACCATGTAGAGTCAACTCATAATGACTTACACATGAGATTTACACTCTGAAGTTAGTTTTAATAAATACTTAAATAAGGTGACCCACTAACGAATATGCAACTTCACTTATCACTTACCCTGGAAGTTTTCTGTTACTTCGGCCACATCACAGACATCTAGCTGTGACCACTGGCTAAATTCAAAGGTGGAACTGTTGTTAACTCGACAGACATAAAAGCCTGCATCTTTTACATGCACTTTGTTAAAAATAAGTTCTGATGAATTTCCATATGGGATCTGCAAATGAATCAGTAAGGGGGCATAAGTGAAGGATTTATAAAAAAAAATTGCTTATGATACATGCTGTGCAAAATCTATGGTTTGATTACAGACCTTCGAAAAGTATGTTTCTTTTTTTTTTTTTTTTTTTTAAATTCTGAAGTGTTTGCTAGTTACAAAGTAAGAAGTAAGATTTTGAGAACTGAAATATTAGAAATTCAGTCTTTAACAAATCCATTCAACAGAGAGGTTAGCGGTCTACCAAATCTTGCAGGAACTCATTAGTAGAAACCCATCTGTTTGGTCATAAAACAGTACACTTATTTATACACCTGCAACTTTTATAAGTAGCACACAACGCAAGAAACACTACCGTGGTTCAAAGAAAACAAACTGGCTATTATTTTCATTTCTGGCTAAATCAACTATGACTATGTAGATAAACTATTTTACCTTGGGACTTTACTTTCTCATCTACAAAATAATGTAAGAAGACAGGCTGCTTAACAAAACCATATCCAGCTTCTCTGAAGTATTTGGCTTCATGAGAAGCATAGAAGTGATAATAAGGAATGGCCATAGTAAGGTTTCTTTCCCTTTGGTCAGAACCTGAAGCAATAGTTTGTGTTCGCTTCATGCTTATTCTCAGATCAGAGTAAATCAATCATAAATTCTCTCAGTTTTATGTTCAGAAAATAGAAAGACTTTTATAGTTTTATGAATAACATCACAAGACTTCCTTAGCCTACCCTTGTGCATCTAGAAACCATTGTCTTTTCTCACTATGTTCGTTTATTTATTTATTTATTTATTTATTTTTTGAGACAGGGCCCTGGCTAACCTTGAATTCATAAAGATACTCTGCCTCTCTGCCTCCCAAATACTGAGATTAAAGGTGTGTGCTGTCTACTCAGACTCTCTTGTCTCTTATGAAGAAACATACCTGATTGTCTCATAATTTCTTATAAGGCAGATATATAAGCCCCTAACTTTACCAATTTAACAAACTGCTTAATTTGTGAATTCCTCCATATATGTGAATTGTTTTTCCAAAAAATTTTTTTCATTTATTTATTGTACATGTATATGTAGGTGTGCCAGGATGCAGACATGCACCTGTACCATGATGTCAGGAGGACAAGTTTTGGGAATCAGTTCTCTTTTTTTGATATGAGTCCTAGGGATAAAACTTAGATCATCAGGCTTGTTAGCAAGACCCTTTTCCCAGTGAGTCATCTTGCAGACCCATGTTTTCCTTCTGGTAATCTATCTTTTTTATTCTTTTATTCTTTTTTTTTTTTGACATTTGAACATTTTTTTAAATTTATTTATTTTTATCTCAATCACAGGTTAGGTACTTTGAATCCCTGTCGTAGCCCCCTCCCTCAGTCCCTCCTACCCTCCCACTCCCTCCCTCATCTCCCTCCTCCCCGCCCCCTTCAAGTCCACCAACAGGGGAGGACCTCCTTCCCTTCCATCCAACCCCAGCTTATCCTGACTCCTCAGGGCTGGCTGCAATGTCCTCCCCTGGGATCTAGCCAGTCTGTCACTCCCCGGCTTGTATGGGGGA
>CM053764.1:58807608-58828797 GCA_028658305.1 Pachyuromys duprasi
TTTTTTATTCTTATTTATTTATTTGTTTATTTTAGACAGGGACTCTCTACATAGCCCTGGCAATCCTGGAATTCACTATGTAGACCAGGGTGGCCTCAAACTCAGAGATCCACCTGCCTCTGCCTCTGGAGAGCTGGGATTAAAGGCATGCAACACCATGCCTGGGCCCCATCTTTTTCTTTAAAGATATATTTTATTTATTTTATTATATGTGAGTCTACCTGCATGTGTGTATGTACACCACATGCATGCAGTACCTGCAGAGACCAGAAGAGGCTGTCAGATCTAAGTTAGTGATAGAAACTGTACCCAAGTCCTTAGGACACCAGCAAGAGTTCTTAAATTCTGTTTTCTTCTCCAGCCCCTACTAATCCATCTTATTTGCTATTTGCAGGGCCCAAGCTCAGAATCTAAGAGGAAAAAGTTTTTCCTTCTGAATAACCCCATCTTCTCTAAAATTGTTCCTGTACTTTTTCTTGTCTTTAGTATGTGTTTCTTCTCATTACCAAATCATTTTCAAAAATATTCTCTAAGTTCTTTCTAGCACAAACCAGCCAACAGACACTTTTGTCTACAACCCATCTTAGCAGCTAGTCACCCCTTTTTCTTGAAATACTTTGCTTTTTATTCTTCTAACCTTCGAGACTATTTCATCTTTTAATTTTTTTCATTCTAAACTCTCAGTGTTGTCTCTCTGGATTTCCAAACTGCCAGTGTGATTCACTGTGATGTATAATAGGCATGGTCTGAAGCCATACTGTTATCTTCCATTAGACATGGATCTCCCCAGTCTTCTCAAAAGCAAACAAACAAAAAACCTACGAAGTAAACATGGCCAAGATACTCAAGTGGAAAAGCAGGGAGTCCTCCTTGATTTTTCTTTTTTGCTTTCTCATGCTCTACATCTGATCTGTACGTCTGGCTAACCAGACATCCTGAAGTATGTCTTGTGATTTGCCTTCATTAATTCACTGAGACACACTTCAGCTATTTCTCATAGCCCAGGCAAGAGATACTTGGCTGTCTTGCTATTCTTTGCCTTCTTCAAGCAGCAAGTTTTTATGTAAAACAACAACCCAAAAATACAAACCCAAACCAAACCAGCCAACCAACCAACCAAAACAACAACAACAAAAAAAACCCCAAACCATAAATCCTTTGTTTAAGCTGGGTGGTAGTGGCTCATGCCTTTAATCCCAGTACTCAGGAGGCAGAGGTAAGCCAATTTCTGTGTGTTTGAGGCCAGCCTGGTCTACAAAAGGTGTTCTAGGACAGCTAAAGAGAGAAACCCTGTCTCAGAGGGGAAAAAAAATTTCTTTGTTAAAAAACTCTGCTGGTTCCTTGTATCCTGTTAACATGCTGCTTATGTTTTTCCCAGCTTTGAACTCACAAAAATTAAGGCTGTCTCTCCCTTAGATGTACATTCTTTAGGAAACAGACATGTGTCACTGCTACATTATATCATGGCTGGATACAATTATCTCCTAAGATAGACCACCAACCCCATACCACTCTTTAAATTCAAGATGTAGTCCATATTCCCTATATTCCTATCTTCTTCTAGTCACAATGTATTTTATAATCATATACTTCATTTAGTAAGTTTTTCCTCTTATTTTCTGTAAAAGGACTTCATTAAAATAAAACAAACAAGAAAAAATACGATAAAATACATTTAGTTACCATCTCTTAAGGGCTTAATACATATGTAATTCTCACAGCCTTGATGACAGGAATTCACATAACCAGTAATGGTAACTAGGGACTAACACAGACTTACTCTAGCACTAAATGTCTTTGTAATCACTTACTACACCTCTTATTTTCATGTAGGGGAAAAGCGTATGAACCATCAAGTTTTCTATAAGATAACATACTCTGCTGCAAACAACTACCAGGACTATGGCAGGCCTCCTGGATGTCGCTTCTCGGCACTGTGAGGCAGGCCCCACTCTGTCCCACTCAATTAGGCTACAGGACTTCTCAAGGAGTCGTGTGCTGCCAGGCATCCTGGTTCCTTGAGTTGCCATGTTGTTTGACACCACACTTAACTCCTCCAGATTTTCACTTCCCTTCACTGCCAGGCTGTCTGACGACTACTACTCATCTCATGCCCTTGTGCCTCTAGCTAGGCCCATTTCATCCCTCACATAGGTCACCCTCCTACAGCCTTTAATACTTGTCTCACCGAGAAAAATACCTCAACTCACAACTTATAATATCCTCTCCTGAACAGTGTACAAACCTCCACTGAAAGAAGAAAAGTGATTTGGAAAGAAGACTAAATCAAACTATTTTAGATGCACAAATCTCAATGCAGAAACAAAGTAACTTGCACACAAGGACCATGGCAACCTGTCACCTCCTCAAATTACTATTCCCATAAAATGACCTGGAAGAGCTGCCAGGTGAAGAGCTCAAAGGATTATTAATTACGTTCAAAAAAGTCTGAGAAGATAGGATTGTAGCTCAAAGAAAAGCAAAAAGCTAAGTGAAATGAGAAATCAGTTCTACACAGTTCTGAAAAAGAAAAACTCAACAAACCAAATAAAAACCTCATTGGAAAGCTTCACCAACAGAATGGATCATTTGGAAAACAGAATGTCTGAGATGGAAGACTTATATTGTGTTACTCAGTAAAGGTCTATGATAAACAAAAAAAAAAGTATGGAATACTGGAGAACTTTGAGAGACTATAAGAAGACACAGCTTCAAAGTTATAACCACAGAGAAAAGAGAATACCATACCAAAGGCATAGAATATTTTCAATAAAAAAAATAACAGAAGAAAAAATTTCTTCAGACTTAAACAAAGAAGTGTTCATTCAGGTATAAAAGGCCCACAGAACACCAAATAGAGAAGAACTGGAAAGAAAATCCCTATTTATAGTTAAAATACTAAAAACACAATAAAAAGCTGTGAGAGCTGTGAGACAGAAGGGTTTTATAAAGGCAGGCCCATATGACTAACACCTAGGATTGTTCAATAGAAACTTTTATAGCCAGGAATTCTTGGAAAGATTATTTCAAGTTCAGAAGACCTCAAATGCCAACCCTGACTATTATACTCAAAAAATTATCTTTTAAAATTACAAATGACCTAAAAACTTTTTACAATAAGAAAATAAAAGGAATTTATGACCACCAACCCAGTTGTACAAAGGGTAACAGAAGGAATACTTTGGACTGAAGAAAATGATAAACACAGTCAAGGGCCACAGGGAATAAACTCTACCAAGCAGACACAAGGAGGGGTAAGGGATAGGGAAATAAGAGGTGGTAGAAGGCCTAACAAAAATGAAGGGTCCATGGAAAAGATATGTGGAAATCTATGATCTTCCAACCTTCCCACAGAAAACATAAAAGAGAGGAGACACTGGAATTTTCATTTAATAATATTAAAGCTTCTGGAGGTGGCTTTATCTACCTACATTAGTGAAATAACCAGGTATGGTGGCTCACACTAAATCCCAGTATTTAGGAAGCTGAGGCAGGAGTATCACTACAAATTCAAGGCCAGTCTAAGTTCCACAGTGAATTCTAGGCCTCCAAGCAAGCAAGCAAGCAAGCAAGCAAGCAAGCAAGCAAGCAAGCAAGCAAGCAACCAGCCAACCAACCTAAGTAGAATTAAAAGACATTTAGAAATTACCTCCTTATTCATTTTGAACCACTGATATTGTACAAAAGGATGTCCAGTTGCCCGGCAGCACAGTTTTACAAACTGTCCAGCCAAAACTGCCTTAGATTCTGGGTTTACAGTGATCTTTAATCCTAAAAGAAGGGTAAAGTCACAAAAGAAGGTTTTCTTACTTATACATACAAAACAACAGAGAAATATTTTAGAAACAGTTTTCATATTTATCTTTGTCATAAATCATTTATTTCTCCTTCTCTGTCAGTATACATCTTCAGCTTAAAACTTTGTAAAACTACAAGAAAAACTTACCTGCTAAAGACTATACAGAAGACTCTACTTCTCCATGGTTGGGAAGAAAAATTATCTGTCACATTGTCTCATTAAAAAAATACTTTTACCCCACACTCTAACATTTCTGAGATCAGGATGTACCTTTTAAGACACCTGCTAGGTAGATATCATATTGTAGTTCTCAATGCCAGTGCATACAAATACCTGGTCATAAATGTTCATTTGGCCAGCACTTCTTTAGTTGCACAAATACTGCACTGGTTAGTTTTTCTCAACTGACACTAACTAGAGACACCTGAGAAACTGAGCTGGTGTCTAACTAGACGCTTCACCCCTACTGACTAGTGTTCGTGATACTGCAAGAATCTGCACACTACCAAATGAGAAAGGCAATCAACACGTCACAGCTACAAACCATGCAACTTAAAACAGTGATTTACTGAAAGATATAATGGTGCAATAGTGGCACAAATGTCATGGGAGTAAGTAAGCACTTTTGCTTGGATTTAAGGCCTATTCTATGAGATGGAACCCATTATTGACACTGCTAAAATGACAAAGAACCCAAGACTAGAAAAGTCATGGGCCAAAAGGGAACCCTCCTACTATTATTCTGGAAAACAAAAACAAAACAACCCCCACCCCCCAAACAAGAAAAAAAACAAACCCATAGCAATAAAATGACCTCTAATGACATATTGCTATCATAGAGCACAAAATGTCGCTCAACCTTCATCAGAGAACCTGCTTCTTGCAGTCCACAGAGACTTACAAGTGTACAATGTGCAGATTGTAAGGCTTTGGAGCACTCAGTCTTTTTTCTTTTCTGTCATATATTACATCCCTATTGCAGTTTCCCTTCCCTCCCTCTAGTCCCTATTTTCCCCTTCCTATCTCCCACCTCCCTTCAGAAAAGAGCAGGCCTTCCTGGGACATCAACCAAACACAGTATAACAAGCTATAATAAGACTAGGCATACACTATCACATCAAAGTTGGATAAGGCAACCCAATAAGAAGAGAAGGGTCCTACAAGCAGGCAAAAGAGTCAGAGGCAGCTACTGTTCCCACTATTAGGAGTTCCACAAAAACACCAAGCTACTCAGCTATAACATATAACGCAGAGGACCTATGTCAGATTTCCTACAGGCTCCCTGATCTCTGTGAGGCCCCTTGAGTCTTGGTCAGCTGATTCTGCTGGCCATGTTCTTGTGGTATCCCTGAAACCCCTGGATCCTCCCCATCCTCTGCAAGATTCCCCAAGCTCTCCCTAATGTTTGGTTGTGGGATCTGCATCGAGTACTCAGTCTTAATTGAGGTATCTTCATAAAGCATCTTCCCCTCAAGGCCCAGGGATCTATGCAAAAGAGGAGGTAGAAAGATTTTAAGAGCCAGAGATAGTAAATGGCTCCAAGGAAACAGTGTTTTCAGTAACAGAAGGGCTGTACACATATGAACTCAAAGACACTGTGACAGCATGTGCAAGATCTGCACAAAGTCCCACCCCTAATCAAGAAGTTATTTGTAATTGATGACTGCTGGCAAAGGGAAAATCAGTTTTCTACAATGGACTGTCACTAGGTATATCAACCACAGACCAGGGCAGAACCCATGTCCAGGAGTAGTTGGCTAGTTTTTTGTTTTTTGTTTTTTTTTGGAGGGGGGCGGATTTTGTTTCACTTTGGTGGTGTTTTCCTCTTGTTTGTTGTTTGAGTTTTGCTTTTTGTTTTGTTGTTTGTTGATGAAGAAAGAAAACCTAAAGTTGGGTGAGTAGGAAGGTAAGAAGGATCTGAGTAGAGTTGGGAGAGGGGAAAACATGGTCAAAATACATTGCATGAAAAAGTTAAAGAAAAATCTGTTTAAAATGTTATTATTTTTATCTGTGTATATAAATATGACCCATGTGTATGATGCCTGCACATGTGTTTTTGCAGGTGTATGCACCTGTGACGAACACCAGGCACATCTAAACTAGAAGCAGCTTAACAAATAATTCAAGGAAGATAGATCTAGAGCAAAGTTGTATACCGATGTGCTGTGGAAAAGCCCAATGAGAGAGCTAGCAGGAGGGACAGCTCATTCCTAGGTGTTTCTCAGAAACTGTACTAGGCGCAGTTTCGGGATGAGTTTGCATTTATCTTTAACTTCATGCTACTGGCCACTAGAAGTATCTCCCAGCTTTGCCTCAGCTACTTGTAGCCTTCAGAACAATTAAAAAGGAATCTAAGTTAGCTTGTCCAAAAGACAGAGACCTCTATGCTACAGTTATCTCTTAAGAGCTATCTCTGGCTACATTTCCGTAACATTAAAACAGAATATGGCAACATCAGACTAAAGTTCTTCCTTAAGTCAAAATGAATCTAGCTTCCCCTTCTTGCATTTGGACCTGAAAGGTCTGGTAAGATGCTCATAGCATCTTCTACAGAACACATCTTGCCCCAACCACACCTCTGTACAAGGACTATCAGAGGAAAACACATGGCTTTTTGTGGAATAAAAATTAATGTTTCCTGTTAAATGGCATAAGCACAACACAGAGAAAATAGTAGCACACTCTGCATCTTCACTAAGATTTTAAGAATTCAGTGTATTAAAATGAAAAACTGGAGACAGGGTCTTACTGTTTAGCTCTGGTGATCCTGGAACTCACTATGCAGATCAGGCTGGCTTCAAACTCAGAGATCTGCCTGCCTTTGCCTCCTAAATTCTGGGATTAAAGGCATGGTCCATTATGCCTGGCTTATAATTGCTTTTCATCATTGTTCTAGATTTGATATTTGTCTGCCCTACTGAACAAAGACCTTTTAATAGGCAGAACTAATTGCCTTTTTCATCTCTGAATTCATACACTTAATGCCTCAGACTGAAGATAATGGAATATAAAGTGTTCAATGAATAATTTTGAGCAAAGTCACAAATTAATTGATTTTTGTCAGATCTCACATTTTTTCCTGACCGTCTTTTTTTCAAATTTGTCATCAAAACATAAAAAATATTTTCTAGAATTATTTTTTGTTTCTTTGAGAAAGAGTAAAGCTTGGCAGGGCTCACTATGCAGCCCAGGTTAACACATGGTGATCCTCTTACTTCAGCTTCTGAGTGCTGGGATTATAGGTGTGAGCTACCATTCCATGCGACTCCTGTAGCTCTGTGAGGCAGAGGATACTCCACTCAGTATATAGATCATGCAATTAGTCAGTGTGATTACATACTGAAATAAAGAATAAGATATAAACATTACATTTACCTCCCAGAAAGGCTCAAGTTTTCAGAGGCTTTGGTGTCCTGTAAGTATGAGAACTTAATAAACAGTGTAGCGCATTAGGTTGGTGGAGTTCAGTCCTCACCACTTCTGGGTATCTATTTTTTGAGGTACTGAGTTATAATGAATTGTGAATGCTCCTTTAGGGTACTCAATGTTTAGAGACAGGCAACAACTGCATGTGAGGCAACTGCATTAGCAGTTCATTTTCCCTAGCCAACAGATTCCAGTTGAGGAAGCCAAGCATTCTATATAGTTCACCTCCAAATAAGGCACAAAAAGGTATATGGTAAAGCAGAGAATGGCTGGGAGTCCATGTTTCCTCCCTCATAATCTAGGACCCTTAGTATTTGTAGTCAATAGTCTAGTTACATTTCCAGGGTTCTGTTGGCTCTTTTTCTTATCCAACAAGTTTATTTTTGTTTGGTGATCTACATGGTTCCTGGAAAGCTGACTCAGCCTAACTCCATTCTTGGCTTTAAGCCAGGCATATCAACACATTCCATGTCCTTGGCTACAGTAACAGTATTAGGGACAAGCAAGTGAACAAACTAGTTAACTAGAATAAACCTGCTTTTTGCTTAGAATTCTGGGACAAAGATAAATGAGCCTACAAACACTCAGCAGACATCCTGGGCTGAGTGTCAGTTTTAGAAGGAAATCAATGTCAAGAAAGAAGAGGAAAAATATTAAACTTACAGCTCTTCATGAACTCTTAGGAAGTTTTATATACTTCTGGGTGTTTCAAGTAGAAGACATATCACCTTTAAGACATCAATTTGAGTTTGGGTTTCTGATAGGTATAACTGACAATGTACCACTATATCTTTTGTTCCTAATTTCTCGTATTAAAAATATATCATAGGCTCAGCGGTTAAGATTGTTTAGTGTTCTCACAGAGGATGCAGGTGGAGTTCCCAGCACTCGGCATCAGGTAGTTTATAACTACCTATAACTCCAGTTCTAGGAGTCTTATGCCCTCCAGCCTCTAAGAGCACCTGCATACACTTGGTGAATACAGCCTTATGTAGGTGCGTACACATATACATACATAATTTTAAAAATCATAAGCAATTTGGTTATATAAAGAAACATTAATATACCAACTTATGTAAAATACATGGCATCAAGTCCACAGTTTACAGCCCTTCCAGGCTTGATTGGATTCTTCGCTCCTAATGAAACACATGGCTCCTATGAAAAGGAGGCTTGTACTCCTGCTGCCATCAGGCAATGTTTGTTTATCTCAAACAGGCTCTCACTATGTAGTACAGGCTGGCCCTGAACTCTTGATCTTCCTTTCAGACTCTAGAGAACCAGGAATATAATCTTGGACTACCATACCTTGCCCAATCAAGCAAGCCTGATGACATGTGCTCCCTCTCAGATGTCCCTGTTGCTGACCAACTCCACCTGCAGCTTTATGGAGGACAGCCTGTCTTCAATTGTTCTAAGTACTCATCTCTCCAGCCTGCTTCCTATTTGTTTTGTTTTTAATTTTGTATTTTAACTTCTGTTTCTGTGTCTATACAGAAGAGTGTAGGTAATGTGAGAAGTCAGAAGAAAACATCGGATCCCATGGACCTGAAGTTACAGGCAGTTGTGAGCTGCCTGATGTGAATGCAGGGAACCATGCTTGGGTCCTATGTAAGAACAGCAAGTGTTCTTAACTGATGAGCTGCTATATTTCTAGCCCCATGTTTCCTAATCTTTGTATAATTTTATGAAAAGCCATATGGGCATAATAAGAAAAATTCATATAGCTAACATTTCAAAAAGTATCACAATGGCAAAAACAGTGAACATCTGACCTACTCATTTCATCTCATCCTTATATATACACACATAAAAATGTACACTGTGTTCTGGGTTACACTCTTTTAGTTTATATTACAGAAACCTTACATGTAAATACTTTAGCGCATACCTTCCTAGAATACAGGAATCGTCTAAAGAACTAAAATATTATAGCATAATTCTCTAATATCAATATCTGGGCTACATTCAATTTTTTTAAATAATTACTTAAAATGTTTTGTATAGCTTACTTCTTAAACTACAATCCAAAACTTTTGATGACTTCTTTGGTCTCAACATGTGGGGAAGCAGACCCAGGTTCTTCTATTCATTTTTATTTTCCAAAAATATTAAACACAATTTATTTGGCCAAGCCCCCCCCTCCAAACCGGTATTTTGTTTAAATTTGATGTCATGAATTTCTGAAGAATATTCCTGAAGGGGGGGGGGACATACCTGGGGGGTTGAGAAGCTGAAGAACCTCAATGTGTTCCAAAGCTTGTAGGAAGTCGCTCAGTTCTGTGACCGTACATCCTTTTTCACCCATTAATTTTAGTAGACACAAACTTGGGCTTCCCTCTGGCTCCAATACTTTAAGAGAACACTGTTCCAGGTCCAGGCAACTGAAACAACAGATTTAACTCATGATATGCCTAATGTGTGGCTGGCCAATGGCAGTGCTGTATGAGAAAACCTTGGGTGGTAGGAAACTAATTACATTATGAAAACCAGGCTCTTCTCGCCCCTGTTTCTCCTCCAGCATTCTTACTCTTCTCTAGCCTCTACCCACTTATAGCTCCTATAATTATTAAGTCAGAAGGATGTGAGAAAAATTTAGCCTTGATGCTAATCAAACTTTTATCCTTAAATTGAAAGTGAGGAAATGACTGAAAATTGCTTTACTCTTCCTTCCTATTTATTTCTGAGATCAGATCTTACTATTTAGCTCTGGCTGGCCTGGAACTCCATATACAGACCAAGTTGACCTTGAGTTCTGAGAGCTACCTCTCTCTGCTTCCAAAGTGCTGAGTGCTAAGGCACCACACCAAGCCTCCTCCTCCCTCTAGCCTTCCTCTTCCCTACTACCGCCCCCTTCCCCTCTTCATGTTTGTTTTTTTGTGACAGCACTTCTCAGTGGAGCCAGGGCTGTCCTAAGAACTCACTCTGTAGACCAAGCTGGCCTGGATCTCAGAGATCCATCTGTCTCTGCCTCCCAAGTTCTGGGATAAAATGTGCACACCACCCCCTTGCAGTCATTTTTTTTTAAAACAAAGAAAATATTTTTATTTGTATATCACAGACTCTACAGTAACAGGTTGGAAATACTATAGGTGATAATCACTATTGGATTCGACCTCTCTTGATTATTTTATAGAGCATTTCTGATACACTTCCAGCTGAATCTTAAGCATGATATGTGTCCAGGTAACAGAATTACAGTTCCCTTAATTCTTTAAAAATGGAAGAAGAATATGACCAAAAATGGAGGCATTAACTAGTAGGCTAGATGCTGCTGTCATCTGAAAAGAATATGCCTCTCACCCTATGAGGCCAAAATACAATAAATCATGAACAGATATAGACAGTGTGAGAAGTATTAATAGCAGAGAAGCTAATGTCTCAAAAATGACACTGAATAGGATACTCGATGTTATAAAGTCAGCAACTGAAGAAGGCCTAAGAAGCTCTTGTCAAAGATCATATATTAGAAACAAGTTACTAAGTTTTCACCTGAATGTGAGATTCATAAATACACGAGTGCAGTATACAAAATAGGATTCAAAAGTTTACCAGGCACTGATACATGAATTTAAGAAGCCACCTCAGCAGATATAACCAAGCGCTTTCTTAATTGATGTTATTACTAATATAGAGAAAAGCTTAATAGCCAGAGTTTTCCTTCCTAACTAAGAACAAAGATCAAATTAAAGTTAAATATCTCTGTTCCAAACCAAGGTATAAAGATAAGAGTAAGATTTTGTGTATCTTTTTGTTTTACTGATTTCTGCATGGGCACTCACTGGCTTTTGGCTATGGGGATGTGTATGCAAACCCAACTTTTATCTTTCCTTTTTAAGTTATGTTCTTGTAAGAGTGTGCTTTGATGTGGTTTATATAATCTTGATTTATCATTGAAGCAGCTCAACTTGTATTTTAAAAATTATTTTCAGGTGCTAGAAAAATGGCTCCATGGTAAAGAGAACTGTCTGCTCCTCTAGAGACCAGAGTTCAGTTCCTAGCACCCAGTCAGCCTGAATGTGTTCAAAACCATGAGTGAAGGATAATATCAGGAGATTAGGTAGAAAAGCACTTAGAGAAAAAAATGTGAGTTCTAGTGCACTTCAAAATTCAGACTGGTGAGACAGATAATGAGGGATACTTTCATTAATCTTTTCAACACGTTTTTGTTTTTATCATAATCTGCTTAAGGTTCTTCATATCATAATCTGCATAATCTTCTTCAGCTAAAGAACATCTTCTACACTGCAGACAAGAAACAACAGATGTTTTCCCCTTTGGCTTATGTTTCACAGCCCCACTCTCCAGCACTCTGCTTAGGCAATTTAGGTATTTTAAAGCATTCTGAAAGTTCTGCCAACCTTTGTAGTTCAGCTGTCCCACTTATCACCACGTAACATATGTTGCCACACGTATGAATCTGACTAAACTGGCAGCAAAAGGCATCCTACTGTAGCAAAGCATAATGGTGCACGCCTTTAATCCCTGTACCTGAAGGGCAGAGGAATATCTCTTTGTGTTCAAGGCTAGCTGGGTCTACAAAGTAAGTTCTAGGTCAGCCAGGGCTATAGAGATCCTGTCTAAAAGTGCCCGATACTAGATCAGTTCGAACAAAATCAGAGTCTGTGATTATAGCAAACTAGAATACATGCAAAGATTCGATCTGAATCATCAATAACCACCTGAAAACGTTTACAATATTCCTAATCTCTGGAGACAGTGATGAATGGATTTTCCTGTGAGTTATATAATTAAATTCTTATGTAAAGAGTGAGGGGGAAGTGTGACAATAGGCTGAGCATGGTGGCACTCAGAAAGCAGAGGCAGGAGGATCTTGACAAGTTTGAGGTCAACCTGGTCTATGTAAGACCTCATCTCAAGCCAAACCAAACCAACAACAAAAATAAATAAATAAAAAAGGCAAAATTTTGAGATTAGGACAGTGAATTCAATAACTAAGGAAAGCACTTCACATTCTCCCATGAGTTGTTGTACACCCTGGACCAGACTCTCACACTGCAATCAGAGGAAAATACCTTTATGACCTTTTATCATCAGATGTTCTTCTTCCATTGGTATAAAGCCATTTCAACTACTAAAAAAAAATCTAAAACATAGTAAGAATCACCAGCTGACTCTGGCTATCCATTTAGTTCATACACTAGAGCCCCAGGTTTTCAGTCTTAACTTCTGTTACTGTATTTGAGATAGTACCTTACTATGTAGCACTGGCTGGCCCAAAACTAACATTGATCTGCCTCTGCTTCCTGAGCGCTGGGGTCAGTGTGCACCACCATGCCTGGCTTTCAGTACTTTTAATGGCAACCAATTCTTCTGATCTCAATTGGTACGAATTTATATTTCCAGATTCTCCAGCCCTCCCCACCCCAATTAACTTACATGGAGCCATCTAACCATCATCTTGGAAGACTCATGAAACTTACCTCTTATCTCTACAGTGAATTTTAAAATTCTAAACACGAACAATAAGTAACTGGCCTTCTCTCTATACTACAAAGCTTGAATGATAGCTGGATCTTCTATGTATATCCTAAAGCTCAGAACAGAACAGAATGCACATCCTCTGTCTGTTCAGCTGTGCTGGCTCATTGTTTGTCTGACTTTTTTTTCTCTGAGATAGGGAGCCATGCACCTGATGCTGGTCTTGAACTCGTTGATCCTCCTGCCTCTAACTCCCAAGTGCTAGGATTATAGGTATGTGTCACCACATCTAGCTTAGTTTGCCATTTTCTTTTTTCTGTTTTTTTTTTTTTTCTTTTTAAATCAGGCAACATGGGCCTCTTCTACTTGAGCAATAATCCCATACTAACATTACTCTTTGCCTCAATCCTAAAACTCTGAAGCTCAGGGTTTGGAAGGTTAAAGGGGATAATGCTTGTAAACAGTACAGTGGTATATACTATGTGCTCAATAAATGATACTATTCACACTCAACCTAACAATTCCATATGTTACTGTGAGTGTTCCCAATAACAGTCTATTAGAACCTTCATCAAATAAGAAGCATTCAATACATACAATTTTAAATGAAGGACTCTTCTCTCAATTTAAGGAGTTGTCTAAGTGAAATTCTATGTATAGCACAAAATAAGACATGACTTCTGTTCCTAAGCTTATAAAGATGTATACAAATAATTACAGTAAAAGCCAAAGTTTAGCTGTTTGACAAGAAACTGGAGGAGTTAAAAGAGGGGCTGAAATCTTAACAAGGGTATAAAGCAGTGGTTCAAAGTTCCGTTTGGGAACGCCCAGTTCAGTTTCTAAGACCATGTTCAGGTGGCTCACAAGGCTAGATTTTTTTTTTTCATAACAGTAGTAAGCCTCTATTTTCTATTTATTTTTAAAGAAAAAGTTTCTAGAGTTCTGATACTTATACTGCAGCAGAATGAATCAAATATAGAAAGGAATACAGTTCTGCAGTTAAACGAAATCATTATAAAGATGTCCAAGGCATTCAGCAGTGTGAGGCAGGCTCCACACCAGATCGATAACGACGTTAGAGGCCACCTCAGCCTATAGTGAGCTCTTGTTTCAAAATCAAGAGAAACAGGAACAAAAACAAAACAGACTTCAAGATGAACATGATGGTGCTAGCCTGAAATCCCAGCATTAGAGAGACTAAAACAGGACAGAGAAATCTGAGGATGGGTTAAACTACACAGCAATTTTTTTTTAAAATAAAAACCAAACCAGGCAACCAAACAAACCTAAAGCAACAGATTTTAAAAATGTTAATCAATGCTCTATTTAATTTGTTTTTGGACAAACTTTTTCTGAAGAAAAACCTGACATCATTTCTGCTACTGTGTAAGAATTATTTTTAAGATAAATATTTTGAGTTATTAGTTTTACTTTCAAATAGTAGAACATCCATACACACCTGCAAGATAAACAGAACCCCCAACCAAAGCTATTTGTGATCTTCAATAATTCTCAGGAGCGTGGAAGTCTTGAGACCCAAAATTTTTAGAATCGCCGACTGTGGTGCCAGGGCACGTCAGTGATCCCTTTTCTCAGCGGGGAAAAGTAGCTCAATTTCTTAGAGTCTAATGTTTGTGGTGAAGTTCGGTAAGCTCGTGGGACTGAAGACGACGGTGAACTTAGACGCAGCCTCTTACCTCCTCGCGCCTCTCTACTTAACCTCCAGGAACTCGGTACGCTTCACCCCTCTTCCTCCAGAGAGCCCTATGGGTACCGGAGGCTGTGTCCACTTTCCTGTCTTTTGCTTTAAAACCCGCTGGATTACAACCCCGCAGATACGTTTTCCTACTCCTCACACAACCCGTGTCAACTTGCAGAGATCGCTTTGCAGCCTCGGGAAGGTGTGAAGGGGCCCCCGGGTCAATCCCTTCCCTACACCTGCTCTGGAGCACATCCCTCCGCCCGCCCGAGGGTCCCGAGCCCGGGGTCCCGGCTCACCTGAGCCGGAGGCGCCCCCGACTGCCCGCCAGCTCGGCCAGCTGCCGCCAGCCCCGGCCCTCGGGAGCGCGGTCCAAGCCCTCGCTGAGCCTCCGCAGCAGCGGCTCCGGCAGGCGGTTGAGGGTTGCGCCGGCTGGAGGGGCGCTCGGAGGCCCCGAGGGCGCGGTCGGGGGCTGCTGCACAGCCGAGGGCGGCGAGGCCTGCAGCGGCTGCCCCCACAGCGACATGGCTACGCCGGTGGCCCCCCGACTGCCCGGCTCCCGCCGGTCACCTCGGGCCTCGGCGCCCGCCCGCCCTCCGCCGGCCTCTCGCCGTCCCGGGAGTCGCAGGAGCGGAAGGAGAAGTCGGCCGCGCGGCGAGGCCCTCACAGGAAGAAGCACCGCTCCGGGCCCGCGAGACAGGTTCCCCGGCGAAAGCCGCCGGGCGCGTCAGGCCAGGCGAGGGGGCGGGGCTCGGGGGCGGGGCCTCCTGCGCGCGTGTGGGCGGGGCTTCTCCGGCCGCTGGAGCGGTGAGCTCGGGGGAGGGGCTTAAGGTGGGACCGGCTGGTTAGTGCCTACAGTCTCACCTGCGGAGCAGGGGGTGGGGTAGGGGCGGGGCCTGGCTGTGGGCGTGCCTCAACCTCTCGGGAGGATTAGCCTTGGGGGCGGGGCGGGGCGGGGCGGGGCGGGGCGGGGCACGAGGCCACACCTCCCCTGCTGCATCCGGGGCAGGAAGGGATGGGTGGATTTAGCTGTTGGAGGAAGCGGTGGAGGAACTGCCACAGCTAGGAGCTTCCCGGGACCGTGGGAGGATGCTTACCTCACACCGGAGAGGGTAGCACGCGCTTCCCGGAGGCGCCCCCACGCGCGTCCGCTCACGGCGGCCCCCGGGGCTTGCGTACGTGCGGAGTTCGCCTACACGCTGCCAGCTCTCCACGTTGGGCAACCCGGCAAGCGGACGGTGCTGCCAGAGGGAAGAAGTGGAGCTGGAGATTTAGATACTCATAAGGGAAATTGACCGAAAAACCTCTTTTCGAGAGTTTTTAAAGACTGAGTTTCTTATCTGAGGATTCAGCGGTGCGGTTGCGGTGGTAGGGCTTTGGTCTAGCGTGTCTAAAGCTCTGGGTCCATTCTCAGCCCCGCAAACGCAGCAAGCAAACCCCCCAAATACTTCTGGTGTATCTTAACTAATTAGATCCTGGAAAGAATCGATTTTAGCAGTAATGGTGTGGTCTCGTTCGGATCAAACTGCCATCCACAGTGTTCCTTTTTCAAACAGTTCCCCTGAGTGACGTAGACCTCCAGTTCATGGGTCACGAACCCTTGGGGGGTTTGTCAAACGACGCTTTCACGGGGATCACCTAAGACCATCGGAAACTACAGATTTTACATTACAGTTCATAACTAGCAAAACTACAGTTATGAAGTAGCAACAAAAATTATGTATTAAAGGGTAGAAGCATTGGGAAGGTTCAGAACCTTCTTAGTGATCTAAATGAAGAGACAGGACCTACTCTTTTGTTGTTGTTTGGTTTCTTTTCTGTCCCTCTCCTTCTTCCTCTCCCTCTCTCTCCTCTCCAGGGTTTCTCTTTGTAGTAGACCAGGCTGAGAGAAACCACCTCTGTTTCACCCACCTCTGCTTCCCAAGTACTGGATTAAAGGAGTGTGCCACCACTGCTCATCTAGGACTACACTTAAAACTCATTTACAGCAAAAGGCTGCTATCCCCTTGGAAACTAGGCTTGTTTGACACAAGAACAAACAACTGGTGGCTAGTCAGGTGGCCCCGGGGTACAAACCTTCCCCACCCAGTTTGCCTTGCCTTTAGCTTTTTATCATTCCAGACAGCAGGGTTTTCTGCAGAAGTAATTTGAATGACCAGATTCCCACATTTGTTGGCAGGGTGGGTGTTTTCCATACATGTTCCACCACATTCTAGAACAGCCAGTCACCGAGTTTTTTTTTTTTTTTTAGTCCAGGTTAAGTTCTGAGTTCATGAGTGTAATGACTAAGTATGAATATGCATTCAGAAAGATCTGCTAGGTTCCAATTTTATGACCTTAGTAGCCAGATACTCACCTTTTCACCCTCACCAGTACAAAGGCCTGTTCTACATTTAATTTGAATTGGAAGGCTTTCCCCATCTTTTCTAGTTCCTATGTTTTCCTCAGTCATTGGACAAATAATTTTCTATTATCTATGTGTGTGCAGTGGACATTAAAATCTTATAGATGTGTGTGTGTGTGTGTGTGCATGCGCGTGTGTGTGTCTGTTTGGGGTTTAGAGTCTCATGTAGTCCAGTATGGTCTTAACTCCTCCCTCCCTTCACCTCCTGAGACCTGGGATTATAGGTGTTCACCCCCATGCACAGTTCTATGCAGACCTGGTATGGAACCCAGTGCCTGTCTGGCATGTGCTGGACCAGCACGCTCAGCTGTGTTACACCCACGGCACTAAGTTTTCTAATCTATTGACTTCCTGCACTTTAATTTAAAATCAATAGACTTTCGTCTCCCCTTCCCAACCTACCTGTGCAAGTTGTTGCTTATGCAGCATCTTCTATGTGAAAGGGTCCTAAATGCATGCTTGCACTATTTACCTGTGGTTATCCTTTCCGCCGTCAGCCCGTGCTTACCCAGTACAGTCCAGCTAAGTACTACAATGACTCCCTTCCCATTCCCCTACTTTCCAAGCGCCTCTTTCACTTCACCCACCTCCTAACTGTTTTCTACCTAGCTATTTTAGAATCTGTACAGTCACCTTTTCCACTACCCTCCACTCAGTACTTTCACAGACATTATATTTTCTGGTTAGTCTGTTTCTCCACTTAATAAAATCCTCATACTTCTACTACCTAATTTTCACTTCTCTTCTGGGACATATGTGACTTTTAAAGTTAGCTGTGAGTTCAGATTTTGATGTTGACACTTCTTATTGATATCCACCTAGCTGAGTTACTGAACCAGCCTGAGCTTTAATTTCTTTGCCTGTTAAAGGTAGAAGATAATAATACCTATCAATTTAATGATTGGGAGAAGTAGGCACAGCATATAGAGTATTTAAGGATGGAAACAGATTCTGAGAAATGCATCAGGGGATGGGTTTTGTTGTCTCATGGGACAACAGGTGCAGTCTGTTGTTATTCTAGTTTGATTTCTGTCGCTGTGATAAACACCACCTAAAACCCTGCAGGGAGGAAAGGCTTTATTTCATCTTACCATCATCAAGGGAAGTCAGAGCAGGAACTGATGCAGACACCACACAGGGAATGTGGCTTATTGGTTTGCCTCCATGGCTTGCTCAGATTGTGCTTTTATACAACTCCCCAGAAATAGTGCTGCCCACAGGGGGCTCGTCCCTCCTACATCAATCAAGAATATGTCCCCCAGAGTTGCCTACAAGCAATCTGATGGAGGCATTTTTCTCAATTGAAATTTCCTCTTCCTAGATGACCCTGGTTAAACAAACAAACAAAACCCAAAATAAACCAACCAACTAAACAAACAAAAAAACCCAAACTACTTAATCAGCTTAGTTGTTGTCCACTGTGTTATGTGGTGTGTATTAGTACTTTCAAAATTGGCACATTAATTTGGGAAACAACTTAATAACTTAGCTTCTTTTTCTCTATCAACAATTACATTCAAGTAAAGACAGGAGAAAGTTTGAATGTGTAGATATGGCTTTAGATTTTCATTTTATTTTTATAATCTTTAATTTAAAATCCATTTATTTATTTTATTTTTTAATTAAATAATTTGTTTATATACTTTCACACTGACAGCAGTTTTTCCTCTGTCCTCTCCTCCTAGTCTCTCTCCCTCCCCTATGCTCCTGTCTATTCGTCCTCTCCTTCCCTTCAGAAAAAGGGAGGCCTCCCATGGATGTCAATCAGCCTTTGCATATCAGGTTGCAGTAAGACTAGGTGCATTTTCTCCTATTGAGGCTAAATGCGGCAGCCCAGTAGGGGAAAAGGGACCCGGCAGGCAACAGAGTCAGAGACAGCCCCTGCTCCCATTATTAGGAGTCCTACATGAAGACCAAGCTACACAACTGTTACATATGTGCGGAGCTCCTGGGTCAGTCCCATGCATACTCTCTGGTTGATGGTTCAGTCTCTGTGAGTCCCTATAGGCCCAGATTAGTTGATTGTGTAGGTTTTCTTGTGGTGTCCTCTCTGGCTCCTATAATCCTTCCTCCCCCTCTTCCGCAGGATTCCCCAAACTCCACCTAATGTTTGGCTGTGGGTCTCTGCATCTGTTTCCATCAGTTGCTGAGTGAAGCTTCTCTGATGACAGTTATGTTAGGCTCCTGTCTGCAAATATAGCAGAATATCATTAACAGTGTCATGGTGGGCCCCCTCTCATGGTCTCAAGTTGGACCTGTCATTGGTTGCCATTTATTTATTGTGTGTGTGTTTTCAGGGGGAGGGGGCAGACATGTAGAGGTCAGAAGACAACTTTTAACGGTTGGTTTCCTTCTTCCACTATATGAGTTCTTTGAATTGAACTCAGGTTGTCAGATTTGGCAGCAAGTGCTTTTATACACTGAGCCATCTTGGCTTTTAAATGTTTTAAAAATATCATTCATGTGTTTAGATAAATATCCTTGATAGTTTTTTTCTTATTTGCTGAAATAAGTCTTTCTGAATCCAGATAATTTGCAGGAAGCTCTTGGTGGCATTCTATAAGAGTCTGATGATGTAATCTTAATGAGACTCATGGATGTAGACACTGACTCATAGTTTTTTAAAACATAATTTGACTGTCGATGTCAACCAAAAAATGACATATGATGATATATTGTGTATTGTGTTATTGCAAAACAGGTCCTACTTGGCACAGGAGAATACCTATAGGCCTTTGGATGTGTCTATACTGAAGGTAAGAGAAATCAAAATGACAAACGTTAAATGGCATTGTCTCCATGCCTTACCTCATGTGTACAACCTTTAGTGACCTCTCCGACTCACCCCTAAGGTGAGGCCATGAAGGCCACACTCAAACACAATACTAGTCATATCCCACGCAGCCCATTCTGGCTGATATTTCCTAAAGAACTGAGGGAATTATTTAAATTATAATTTAGGTGTAGTAGCTAAGTGTTCCACAACCTACTTTCATAACAAATCATCTAGACCTAAATGCTTCTGTTTCCTACAAAGACTATACTTGTCTAAACTCATCCATTTTCCTACCATCCAGTATTCTCTGGGTGCCTGAATTGTGTCAGACCCTGAACTTCGGCCACGTGGATGGAGAAAGAAGTACTCTCAGACACAGGGTAGGAAGAAGATCAAACTGAAAGCGTAAGGAGGCAAAAATACCTTGGGGAAGCTGATGAACTGCGGTTGGTTCAGGAGAGCTGGAGGTCCACAAGACAAAGGGCAGAGACAAAAGTGAGGAAAGAAGACAAATCGAATATGTCACACCGAAGGACTAAGTTATTACAGGTTTGTGCCTGCGAGAGGATCCCTGGGTTTCAAGATGCTCTTAATAACACATAGGTGTTTTTTGTTGTTGTTTTTGTTTGTTTGTTTGTTTGTTTTATTTCATAGTATTTAAAGGAAAAAGTCTGTCGGAGTCATTAATTCTCCAGTAGTTAGATTAGGGTCATGCCAAATGAAAGTTAAAATCTGATTTTTCTCTCAGGGTATCTATTAAATTACCATGACGACAAGCAGCACATGTGAAGATGTTGAAACCCTAAAAGTTGGCAAAAGTTGAAAGTTTGAGAAATTCTGGTGGGGAATATTTGAAATATTGTAATCATGATAGTTACTTCACTTTTGGATTTTTGAGAACTCAGGCTGTGCTAGAGAGAAGAACGAAAGTTCCAGAAGTCTCATGCCTGGTTTTAGTGGTGCAGGTATGTAACGCAAGAACTGAGATAGGAGGCTGAGATAGGAGGGTCAATAGTTCAAGACCGGTCTGGGCTATATATTGAGATGCTAGAAAAGCAAAATCTAAAGAACAACAACAACAACAAGTATTACAATATAGAAGAGTTGAAAAATACTGGTCTTTGCCAAGGGCTATGATTCTAGGAATAGAAAAAAAATAGATTGAAGAAATATATAGAGTTGCTTTTAATCAGTCTTGTTAGATTTGAATGTCAACTATTTCCCACGGGCTCATATATTTAAGCACTTAATCTCAGCTGGTGGGATGATTTGGGGAATTATGGAAGCTTAAGGAGTTGGGCTCTCACTCTAGAACATGGGTTGCTTTGGGCTGAGCCTTGAGAGTCTCTCTAATCTGCTCAGCCACTCAGATGTGAGTAAGCAGCCTCATGCATTTTCTACCATGACAGACTGTACTCTCCAAAACGGTGAGACAACATAAACTCTCCTTCCTTTAGGTTGCTTTTGGTCAGTATGAAAAAAGTGAGGAGCATAGGAAATTGATACCGAGAAGGAATGGTATTGCTATGATAACCCTGACCACATGCTTTGTATGTGAACAATGGAGAATATGGAGAGAGCTCAGAGCTGTCATACTGGCAAAGCCTTAGTATGTTGTAAGATCATAGGTCTAAGGTACAGGC
>CM053764.1:58829297-58876451 GCA_028658305.1 Pachyuromys duprasi
CTGTGATCTGACTAACCTGAGGTTCATAGAATAAGTTATAGAGACAAAAATTAGAGTGATGGCTGCCAGAGCCTGGGGAGCCAGGCAAGTAGAAGTTAGTTGTTTAATGGATAGAGATAATTTGGGGTGATGAAAAGTTCTAAGAATGGACAGCGGTTAAACCATGCTTGTGAATGCACTTCATACCGCTAAAGTGGATACTTAAAAGTGGGTGCCGTGAAGCCAGGCTTTGTGGTGCATGCCTATAACCTCAGAACTTGCAAGGTGCAAGAAGGAGGGTCAGGATTTCATTCACTTTCCCTGTGGAGTATGGTCATGCTCAGATGCACAGGGAATTTGAGGCCAGCCTGGGCTACATTAGCCTCTATCTCAAAATAAACAAGCAAAATCAACAGAACTAAAAAACGAGGTTGGGAAGGTGATTCAGTTCCTAAGAGCACTTGGTGCTTTTCCAGAGGACCTGGGTTTGGCTTTCAGCACCCACATGGTGGCTCACACCATCTGTAGTTCTAGTTCCAGGAAATTGCGTACCCTCTTTTGACTTCCAGGGGCATCAGGCATGCACGTTGTGCACAGACACACATAAATCCAAGATACCTGTATACATAAACTATTTTTTAATGTTTAAAATGAAAACACCAAAAGCCAAAACCAAAATGAAGCAACCACCCCCATAAGTTAAATTAGTAAATTTAATATTAGGCCAAATTTATATCCTCAAGATTCATTTGAAAAACCATAAGGAATCGCAGATGTCTAGCCACCAAATCCTATAGACTTTGATTTTAGTTAGTTTTGGACTGAGGTGATTTTTAAAGCTCCTTATCAAATCTTACATGTCATGAGGCCTAACGAGACAGTTGTGCAGGAAAGTGGTGCTCACCCTAGAGTCTATATAGGAATCATTTGGGACGGCTGGGTGTGGTGGATCACACGTTGAATCCCCCCCAACCCCCTCAGCACTCAGGAGAAAGCTTCTCTGTCTCAGCCTTCCAGACTCCAGCACTATAAGCCACATAAACTTCTATCGTTTACAGATTACCCACTGTGGCGCTTTGTATTCTGGGCAGAACATTGCCCTTTACCATCACGAGGCCAAAGCAGCTGCAGCTGCACTTACCTAGGAGAGGCCCTCCTCAGATGGGGCCTTTGAACATTTCCTCGTGGTGGGGGTGGCAAGAGGGTCATTAGACCCTAACATGAAACTACAGCCGCTCCCTCACTCCTGTCGACAGCTCTGCATCAGCTGCATGTGATCTGGGAAACGCCAGAGCATGCAGAGGTGGGAGGTTTACAGAAGAGAGTCTACCCATGCAGACCTTAGGAGGTCATCATCCACGCTAGGCTGGAGTTCTGTTGTGATGCAGTTATTTAGCGGTGGGGGTGAGTGTCACAAACCAGTAACCCCTCCGCCACACTCCTGCAAATAGGCCCAGCGAACCCATCGGTTCAACAAGCTATGTGTGGATGACAGCACTGACTTGGTCTTTCATTGGTGCTCTATCCACAGTGAGAAGATATTTGTGCCTGTCTCCCCAGGAGACGTGATGGCTCCTGCTGCCACGCTTTCTCCACTATGGTGGATTGTATCCCCTCAAGCAACGAGCTGAAATAAATCTTTCCTTTCTTCCTCAATTTGCTTTGGTCACGGCAATGAAAAAAAAAGTAATAAAATGACTGTGCAGACTTATGTTTTTAGTACTAATCAAGTCACACCTATGGCTTACCTTAGCTGACCTGGACAAGACTTTGGAGCCTAGAGGGTTTTTTTTCCCCTCTATTCTTTAACCTTTCTTACAGGTTCTCAAAGGATGGCCCCTCATCAGCAAGTATCAGCATCATGGGGAGCTTTTTAGAAATGCAAACTTTCAGGCTCTAGCAAAGGCAGACTGAATCAGAAAATGGAGATGGGCCCTCCAACACTGTGTTGCTTCATAACCCCACAGGGGATTCTGGTCCTTGCCAGTGGCTGAGACTGGCTCCCCACACTTCAGCTTTAAGATATTTTGGGACAATAATTTCTTTATGATCCCCTCAGTCACATAGAGATTACTTCCTGTTTCATATCTAAATTTATCTCCCTAAAGCTTTGAAGGGCGGAGTTCTCAGTCTTCAAAAGTGTAAGACGCTGTTCTTACATGCCTTTGTGGGTAACAGCCCAGGGTGGGTCTCAGCAGAAGGGGAAGCAGGGAGGCGATAAAGACGCAGCTGGCACCAACAAGGGACGTCGGGGCTGATCTTTGCTCTCCTCCCCTTGACCATTATTTAATAACTGGGTAACCCAAGATCCACTCAGAACAGAAGCACAGCATAGCCTGCCAATGGTTGAGTTTTAAAGGTTAACAGCTCTAAGGAGCTGGGGACACCGCAGAGTGGAGATGGCGAGAGTCTCATTTATTGGCTAATATTCATGTAGAAATTACCTGAATTAGCTGAGGGGTGGGGAGAGAAAGATAAGCGTATAGGCTTGCAGAAACTGAGAGCACATGAGGAGTAAAAATGGCCCCAGATGACGGTGGCTTAGAATTTGATGTTTACTTCAGGGGACTCGACTTACAGTGTCATTTTAGCATCCTGTTACTTTTATCTTACTTAACTTGGCATTTACCCAAGCTCATTGATGTCCACAAACCAGTACATGTTAAAGGTCCCGCAGCACCCCCCTTATGTAGCAAGGATTAGCACCTTCCTCTCAAGGAAAACATTTCCTTTCAGGCTAAACTTTCACTTCCTATCAGTAAGCCAAATGCCAGCATCCTCATACATTTTTATTCATGTGTGTTGTGTGTTTTGTGTGTGCGTGTGTAGAGGCCAGAAAACGGCGGCAGAGCCTCTGGTACTGGAGTTACAGGTGCTTGAGGCAAAACTGATGTGGGTGCTGGGAACTGAACTTAGGTCCTCTGAAAGGGCAGCAAGTACTCCTAACTACTCAGCCACCTCTCCAGACCCATCTTTGCACATTCTTTAATGCCACGATGGCTATGTTTAGAAAAACATGTTCTCTGTGCAGAAAATTCCTGGAGAATTTTATCACATACATCTCTTAGTTTATACAATATTAATCAAATTATGCCTCCCTTTTTCTGGTTGTTATTTTACAAATTACTTTATGAATTCTTTGTTTGTGCATTTAGTTTCCCCTACATTTTGTAGCAGATTCCACCAGGTTTTCTGCTGGGACAAACCTTTTAATTTTAAAACTATTTATTTTTTAGAACTAGTATTGAGTGATCAACAGCCTTTTAGTTCAGCATAACTTGTCAGTCAGCTTTCATCCGAGCTTCCTCTGAGTTCTTCAGTGAAGATTGCTTAGTTCTGGTGGTTGGAGTGGGTTTTAAAGTTTTTTTTTCAAGTGCTTCAAAGCTGTTTGCCTCAAAAGTGTTTGGGAACAGGGCTGTCCCTCTAACAGAAAGAACAGACTAAAACGGAAAGCTTACTTTCTCCATCATTGCTGAACTCATGTTTGCACCATGTCAGTCCATACACAATGCATTAGCATAGACGCTGAGCTTGGGCTGTAATCTTTTGGTTTTCGCCCTCTTACGTTTCCTCTCATTGTGGTTAGTACTCGGGAGGGGCTTTCCTGGTGTACTCTCTTCGGTTTGTTTCCTAAAATATTTTGCATTGTTTTGCATGAGTATATTTCCTACCATGTGCTGCCTAAGTCTCAGAGAGCTAATATACTGCACAAACACAGTCGTACAATCACAGTTTGTTACAGTGGAGAGGGAGGGTATGTTTATCAAAGAGATTTGCGGTAAAATGTAAATAATGTAAAATTTACCACTTACCACATCCATTTGAAATGAGTAGTTTAGAGGCATTAAGTTTACAGTATGGGATAACCATGACCTCTCTTCATCCTCAGGTTTTCATTATACTAGACAGAAAGCGTACCCATACTGATCATTCTGTTTTCTATTTCTATGTATTTGACACTCCAGGTAGTTCATGTCACTAAGGCCATACAATCTGTCCTTTTGTGTGTGGCGAATTCTTCAGCATGGTGCCTTAAAGACTCAACCATGTCACAGCCATGCTATTCTTGCCAGGGATGGCGGCACAGGGCAGTAGTCTTAGGATGTGCAGGGAGGTGAAGGTGGTCTGTGCATTTCAGGCAGCTTGGGGCTACATATTGAGACCTTATCTAAAAATCTTTTTTCCCCTCTTTTAATATGTTTTATTTTATTTTTTCACTTATTTATTTAATCACTTCACAGCCCGATCCTAGCCCCTCCCTTCTCTCCTCTCGGTCCCACACTCATGTCCCTTCCCCTATTCCCAGTTTTCTTCTCAGAGAAGGAACCATGGGAACCAACCCTCCCTCACCTCAGCTGCAGCAGCACTAAGCGCATCCTCTCACACTGAGGCCTGACAAGGCAGCTCAGCTAGGGAAAAGGGATCCAAAGGCAGGCCACAGAGTCAGAGACAGCCCCTACTCCCATTGTTAGGGGACTCACATGATGATCAAGCTACACATCTGCTACATATGTGTAGGGGGTCTAGGTCCAGCCCATGCATGCTCTTTGGTTGGTGGTTCGGCTTCTGTGAGCCACCATGGGCCCAGGTTAGTTTACTCTGTAGGTCTTCTTATAGTGTCCTTGACCCCTATGACTCCCCCAATCCTTCCTCCCACTCTTCCATGAAACAACCCCAGATCAGCCTATTGTTCCGCTGATGGTCTCTGTATCTGTTTCCATCAGCTGCTGGATGAAGGACACTTGCTCGACTATGTTCATAGCAGGATTATTTATTTGTACTATCCAGAAACTGGAAACACCCTAGATGTCCCCCAACTGAAGAATGGATAAAGAAAATATGGTACATTTACACAATGGAACGCTACTCAGCTATTAAGAACAAGACATCATGGATCTTGCAGGCAAATGGATGGAACTAGAAAATAACCCGAGTGTGGTAACCCAGACCCAGAAAAATATGCATGGTATGTACTTACTTATAAGTAGATTTTAGCCATAAAGTACAGGATAACTACATTCTATAATCCACAGACCTAAAGAAGCCAAGGAGGGCTAAAGGGAGGATATTTGAATCTCACTCAGAAGGGGAAATAAAATAGACATCTGAAATAGACAGAGAGAGGAAAAGGGCGAGAGAGGGGGTGGGGAGGGTAATGGGGATGGGAATCAAACGTGGGGAGAACAGGAGGTTGTGGGACCTGGAGAAAGAACAGAAATCAGTGAGGGGGCATCTCTGGGACAGGGGAGGCTTCCAGGAGCCTGTGGTGGTGACCTTAGCTGAGACTCCTAGCAACAAGGGTGGGTGGGGGATATGGAGCCTGAAGTCGCCACCTCCTGTAGCCAGATGCAGCTTCCAGTGGAGAGAAGGGGACACCACCCACCCATAAAACCTTCGACCCAAAGTTTATCGACCCAAAGAAGTGTAGGAATAAAGATGTGCAGAGATTGAGGGAATGGCTAACCAATGACTGGCCCAACCTGTGACCCACCCCATGGGAGAGAGCCAACCCCTGACACTATTAATGACACTCTGCTATGCTTGCAGGCAGGAGTCTACCATAACTGTCTTAAAAATCTTTTACAGCTAGTTGTGATGCCACGCACATATAATCTCAGTGTTCAGAAGAATAAGACAGGAGGATCAAAATGAGTTTGAAGCCAGGCTGAGCTACATTATAATATATATTATAATATCAAAAAAACTTTTTATAAAAGGATGAATAGTGTGTTTGTTTCTGCCCTAGTGCAACGGTGTTCCTGTGTTGCACTTTGTGTCTTCATTTATCAAGTGATAAACATCTGAGTTGTTTCCTCCTGCTGGCTGTTGTGAATAATGTTTTAATTAACATGGTGTGTCAGGACCTGAGTTTCCCTGAGTCTCTGCTTGCAAATCTTTTGGGCATATACGCAGCAGTGGAATTGTTGGATTGTATAGTGATTCTGTTTAAATTCTTTGTGAAAATAAAAATGTTTTAGTATCATAGTTTATCTTTATTAACCACAAACAAGTTTGCTCTCTGGGTCCCAAACATGATGCAACAGAATGTCTTAAAAACAAAACAAAATGGCCCACCCTAACATCTACCCCATCTGTGAACTGCTGGAGTATGTGAAGGGACCAGACCTGCAGAACCAAAGATGCAAGATCTCCGTGACACAGGGCAACAACAGGATATCAGAGAGGAGTCCCAGTGAGGATCCAGTATTGACAGTGCAGCAGAAGCCAGAGGCCTAGAACCAGACCAATGACTCATTACAACGAACATTTACAAGTAAAGAAGTGTGGACAAAAGGGTACACTGTGGGACATGCTGTGACACACCACAGCTTCCACAGCAATATGGTATTTATTTATTTATTTATTTATTTATTTATTTATCTATCTATCTATCTATTTATTTATTTGTTTTTATTGTCTTTTGAGGGGGAGGTTGCAAGGGCAGAAGGTATAGAGGGTATGGAGGGATGAGTATGGAGGATGAGGAGATGAGTGGGATTGCGGTGCATGAGGTGAAATTCACGGAGAATCAATAAAAAGTTAAAAAAAAAAGGTAAAAGAAAATATCACTAAACCTCAGTGCCATTTAAAACCACAGTGCTTAGAGTCATGGATACCCTGACAGTTCCTATTGTTAACTTGACACAACCTAGAGTCACCTGGGAATAGAAACATAGATTAATTAGAGTGGCCAGTGGCTACATCTGTGCAGAGATTGTCTTGACTGATGGTTGACATGGAAAGGCCCATCTCACGTAGGTACCATTCCTAGGCAGGCTGTCCTGGGCTGTATAAGAAAGCCAGCTGAGCACGAACCAGCAACCAAGCAAGAAATTCCTCTGTGGTTTCTGCTTCAAATTTCTGCTTTCTTAGTGGTGGATTTGGACCCAGCAGCATAAGCTGGAACAAACTCCCTCCTCTCCTGAGTTGCTTTTGGTCAGAGTGTTTTATTATCGCAACAGAGTCAAATAGGACAGGTACAAGTTCCCTTCCCCCGCCGTTGGCACAGAACATGGTGTATAAAGGCAGTTCAGTTTGGCCATCTTGTGTAGCTATCTGAAACACCACTCTTGATATTTCTGTACATAAGAGTTCAAAGTCCTTTCCCAGAAGGTTTTAGAACAATTGCATAATTAGTCTTGTATCCTTGGACTGAAGCAAACTCTGGCTTTGTCAGAACTGGACTGAACTAAATATTAAGGTGATTCAGTGGGAGAGCGGAAAACAGTGCTACTTCTAACTAACTGCCAAATCACATCCATCCATCTAACCTCACATACTTTCCTTTGTCTTCACTGCCTCCATCCTGGCCCGGTTACTCCCAGCTCTTTGTAAACCCTGTAGTAACATTTCCTTCTTTCTCTCTTTTTTAATGTGTGTATTTGCCTGTATTTTAATGTATGTATAAATGCCGTATGCACAAGAGGGCATCAGATATACTGAAACTGGGATTATGGTGGTTGTGAGCCATCAGGTGGGTGCTGGGAACTGAACTCAGGTCTTATGAAAATGCAGCAAGTGCTCAATCACAGGGTTGTCTCTCCAACCCGCTACAGCATGTCTTTTGTTTGTTTGTTTTCAGTTGGGTTTCTCTGTGTAGTCCTGGCTATCTTGGAACTCAATCTGTAGACTAGGCTGGTCTCAAACTCAGAGATCTGTCTGTCTCTGCCTCCTGAGTGCCAGGATCAAAGGTGTGCACCGCCACCTTCCATGGCAGTAGCAGGTCTTGATGGTCTTCCTATGGCTACTTCTTCAAACTGTAACCCAAACAATCTTTTTGAAAGTCAGATATAATCAACTTACCAACAAAATTTTGGAGAGTCGTGGGGCACCAATTTAGGTAATTATAAAATATATATGGAAAGCAAACAGGTAACGATCAGGAAGGTTTTTATTTTAAAAAAGGATACTGGCTTGGTGAAGTGGTGTGTGTCTTTAATCCCAGCACTCTGGAGGCAGAGTTAGGCCGAGCTTGTGACTTCCAGGCCAACCTAGTTTATATAGTGAGAGACTCTGACTCAAAAAACCAAAACAACCAACCAAACATTAAAAAAAAATGCGGGTGGTGGAGGCATACACTTTTGATCCTAGCACTCAGGGAGGCAGAGGCAGGCAGATCTCTGTGAGTTCAATGCCAGCCTGGTCTACAGAGTGAGTTCCAGGACAGCCAAGGCCACACAGAGAAACCCTGTCTCAAAAAAAGTAATGAGCATTGTGAAGGGACTGGAGTCATCAAATATCAAAACAGACTGTAAAAGCCTTAAATACCAATCAGTGGATTTAAATATAGAGAGACCCAAACATATGTGAGTTTATAGTAAATGTCCTTTTTGAATTATTGGGGAAATTTTTATTTTAAATAACTGGGTATTGAGATGACTAAGGAAAGTATTTCCTTAAGACATGAATCACACTCTCCAAAATTTCAAGTGTATGAAAGATTCACATTATATTTTTCAGAACTGAAATGATGGAAACACAAGAGGAAATTCAGGAAAATGTCATTACATTCATAGTTTTCTGAGAACTGAGAAATCCCAGAAGCCTTCAGGTAAATATCTGGCATATTATTTACATAGAAGTTAACACTTTCTCCTCATGAAAAATGCAACAGGTAAGGTAAAATTACTACTGATAAATTGCAAATACTTATGGACAAAAGGTACTATTTTTAATAAAGAAGGCAGTCTTACAAGTCACTAAAAAAGCTGAGCAGGATAATAGGCAATCCACAGGCAAAGGCAGTCAAATGGTCTTTTGAAAGTATGAAAAGACACATGCCTTCTTTTTTAAATAACAGAAATTCAATTGAGTAATGTGATAATACCATCTATTTAATATCATTTATTAAATTGGCAGATAAAAATATTGACACTGTTTGACAAAACTACTTCAAATGCAGCATCTCATATCATTAGGGAAAATTTAAATCAGACCCAGAGCCTATGCATGCTAGGAAAGTACCACTGAGCTGTGTTTCAACCCATAAATTGGCTATTATTCTTCAAAGGACAATATAAGAGAAAGTATCAAAGTGCAAATGTATTTACTGCCTGACATAGCAATTGCATTTCTACATATTTTTTCTGATTTTTTTTTCACCAGTGGTATAAGCCGTGATGATAGACCAGGCTTCTGCTTGAAATAATGTTATATAAGCAAACCTAAAAAAAATAGACTCCCACCCAAACAACTTCCTCCATTGTTTAAAATGCATTAGAGATCATTTGAATGTTAAAGAAGCAATCTTCTTCTTTTTTAAAAAATTGGTTTAGATAGGTTTTCTCTGTATAGTTCTGGCTGTCCTGGAACTCTTTCTGTAGATCAAGCCAGCTTTGAACTCAGAGTCCATCCATCTCTCTCTGCCTCCCAAATGCTGGGATTAGAGGCATCATTACTGCCCATCTTAGAAAGCATCTTCTTTTGTTGTTGTTGTTGTTTTTCGAGACAGGGTTTCTCTGTGTAGCCATGGCTGTCTTGGACTCACTTTGTAGACCATTCTGTCCTCGAACTCACAGAGATCTGCCTACCTCCCTGAGTGCTGGGATCTCAGGTGTGCGCCACCATGCCTCACTTAGATAAGGTGACTTTTAACCTGGTTTTGATATTTTGGTTTTTGGTAGCTGAAACAATACTTCAGGAGCACAACAGATACTTGTGTCCTGTAACCCTTACTGGTGCTAATAATGTGGCACCTTGAGGAAGATTAATTCCGGGATCCAAATATTCCTATGTGTATGGGAGAGCAGATGTACCAATTCTGATACAATTGTATTTGTATTGTTATTTTGTAAGTGTTTATGCATGCAACCTCCTCACGCAGAGAGAATCCTATAGAAAAACCACCATGAGTTCAAGGGGAGATTTATAATACTTTTCATCAGTGTGTGCAAGAGAGGACCTACCTGAGCAATGGCAGTCATGTTAGCTACACAGATGTGCTGGGAGGAGTTTGCACGTGACTAGATCAGGTCATGTCCACCGAAGAGAACTTGGGGACCCTGGATAGGGAAGAACGGTTGAGTAGGGCTGTCAGGCAGGGGGCCTTCTCAAACACTAGCAGCTCCCTAAAGCAAGACCTAAGCAGCTGCAGCTTGTCCTGAGGACTCTGGCAGAGGTTCTGATCATGCATGTGATTGGTATCAAGCCTCTGCCAAGAATGTGTTCAGCGGGGGGGGGGGTGATGACGTCACTTCTGCCATCCTACACCAGTGTTCACAGATCTGTTGTGCCAGGAAGACCAACACGAGCAGATGAATACCTCATGCGCCAGTCCTAACCCAGGTTGTGCGACTAAAGAGCAGCTAAGATCCTAATTTGCTCAAAGTGTTCAGATTAGGTAGCGACTGACTAGTTCTCTCTACCCTCAACAAACCTCTGATGTCTGTGACCACAAGGGCGACTACTTACTGTGAAGCTAAGAAAATAACAACTGGAATTCTGGGAATGCCAAAAGGCCTTTTGGGGAGGGGTTTTAAAAGATCTGATATAAAAATGAATTTCTTCTTAATAGAAGAGAAATTGCTCTATAAATGAAATATTTTTCTTTCATTTAAGCAGTGGCTGTCAACCTTCCTAATGCTGCAGCCCTTTAATACAGTTCCTCATGTTGTGGTTACCCCTAACCATAAAATTATTTTCATTGCTACTCCATAACTGCAATTTTTCTACTGTTATGAATCATAATGTAAGCATCTGATATACAGGGTATCTGATATGTGTCCCCTGTGAAAGGGTCATTTGTTCCCTCAAAGGGGTCACAACCTGAAGGTTGAGAACACCTGGCTTAAACCCCTGGCTTCAGAAAAAGAGATCATTTAAACACATTTAAAAAAATATTCAATACTGTTTTATGTGGAATGATGCTAAATGTTTTATTTTCAATTACAAATTTGTATTTTTTAATGTAATAAAAATGTGTAGGTCTTCCATTTCCTTTTCAAAATCTTACTTCTCTCTTTCCTCTGAATAAACAGAAAATTCAATGCAAATATTTTAGCCGTATAGGGCTTGATTCCATGGTTTCCAATTTTTGTGTAGCCATGCTCTCTAAAACCTGTGATTAAAACAAAAATTCTAGTATCTGTGGGCTGATGAAATGATTAACAAAGCAAATGTAGTCAGATCTAATACATATGTGTAGATGTGTATATGTACATTTCAGCTTCATACACTCATTTTACTTTCATTAGTATATAAATCGTACAAAGCAATGGGCTTCACTATAATATTTCCATACATGCTTGTATGCATGTTGACTTGTTCATCTGCTCTATTCCACTTTTCTTGTCCCTCTACCTTTCATATCTTTAATAGTTCCTACTCTACTTCCCTGCTCACCTGTTCTAGTCCATGGTGATAAACACCATGACCAAAAGCAACTTGGGAAGGGAATCATTTGTGTTATCTTACACTTTACAATCTACCATGGAGGGAGGTCAGGGCAGGAACTAGAGGCAGGAACCTGGAAGCAGGAACTGAGGCAGAGGCCATGAGGAATGTTGCTTACTGGTTTGCTCCCAGCGCTCTATTAGCCTGCTTTTTACAGTGCATGAGACCACCCTCTCTGGAAGTGGCCTCCCCAGAGTGGGCTGCCCCCCAACACCAATCGTTAATCAAGAGACACCCATGGACATAGTTATAGGCCAATCAGATGGAGGCACCTTCTCAGTTGAGGGTTCTTCTTCATAGATGGACCTAGCTTGCATCAGGATGATAAAAATCTAACATGCCCAATTCCGCATGAGATAGAAAACACGTGATGCCTTTTGTATTGGCTACTTTTCTGGTTGCTTTGATCAAGACCAGACAAGAATTTGGCTTACAATTCAAGAGGACACAGCATCATGGTGAGGAAGACATGGCAGCAGGTATATTAGGTGGCCAGGCGCATGCAGAGAGTGTACGATGAGTGTGCTGCTTAGCTAGCCTTCTCCTGTTTATTCATCCCAGAACCCTCGCTCATAGAATGGCACCACCCACATCCAGGTTCGTCTTCCAGCCTTGGCAAAAGTTCTGGGAGTACCCTCACCCACACCCAGAGACATTTTTCTGAGGTGAGTTCTAAGTCCAGTCAAGGTTACAATGACTAACCATCATGCTTCTCTTTGTGGGGCTGGCTTAGCTCACATGATGATCTCCAGTTCCTTCCATTTTCCTGCAAACAACATAAGTGTGTTTTTTCAAGTGGGAAAATGAATAGTCAACTGTGCACACGTGCCATGTTTTCTTTTTCCATTCATCTGTTGAGGACCATGCAGGCCGATTCTGTAGATAATTGTGAACACTGTAAGCATGGGTAAGCAGATATCCTTATCATTACACTTATCTTATTAGGAGACAAATACTAGGAATTCAAGGGGAATTGGTCTTGAGATAAAAGCCTCAGAGTGAGTCTCATCTGTCCCACAGAAGAACTCCAGGCAAGTCATGTTGATCTATTGTCTTGAGCCATTTGTTTCTTTCCGCTTCATTATCCTCTCCTGCTGTGTTTGTGTGGCATCTGTTTATTCTTACGTTTTAAAGTAAATTTATTTATTTATGTATTCAGTGTGTACTCAGGCATGTGCTGAAGCATACAGAGAGGTTGGAGGACAATCTGGAGGAATTAATCCTCTCCTTCTATAAGTGAGTCCCTGGATGGGACTCAGGTTGGCAGGCTTGGTGATAAGTGACATTACCAACTGAGCCATCATGGCTCAGTTTGTTTATTCTTTATTGTCACACCTCCTTTTCACCCCTTCTCTGGAACAGACCTTAAGCTGAGAAAACCACCCAGCTTTACACGAAACCAGCAGATACCCACAAGTCACAGGGGTTTGGTTCTGTGTTCCGTTCCATTCCATGGGCGTCCCTGCAAAGGGGCGTGCCTGCAAGGAGGCATACCTGCAAAGGGGTGGGTATCTTCTGCCAAGAGCAGCAAGGCGCACATGTAGATGCACAGATGCTTTGCTTTTGAGGAGCACAGTGCTCACCACAGAGTGGAGTTTCAGTCATGTCCCTTTCAAAGTCACCCACTTAGAAGTGCTAATTATAGCCATATCTGTCTCACAAGAGGTTTCCTTCTAGCTAGTCAGTTTCCAGGTATCAAGCATTAAAATATTTTTGTAGTGAGGCAAGGGGACTTACAAAAGGACGCCTCTGGATTTTCCATGTCCTTTTTTGGATTTGAACAAAATTCAAAGAACTGCCCACACTAAAAACTACTTTGAAACAGGAACAATTGCTGACAAACGGAAGTACTAGGGCCTGTGGCATTTTTTTTCTATCATTTCTCCCAATTTTCATGATTTATTTATTTACTTTTTCATTTCTTTATTTAGGGATAGGGTCTCTCTATGTAGCCCTGACTGGCCTGGAACTCAGTTATGTAAGCCAGACAGCACTTTGTTAGTGGGTTTGTCTGTGGAAGTGGTCATTCTATGACCAAGGTGATTTTTTTTTTTTGTTATTTTGTCTTTTTTTTTTCCCAGAGCTGAGGACTGAACCCAGGGCCTTGTGCTTGCTAGGCAAGCGCTCTACCACTGAGCTAAATCCCCAACCCCATGGAACTCAGTTATATAGACCAGATTGGCAACGATTTATAGAGATCTGCTTATTTCTGCCTTGCAAGTGCTGGGATTGTGCCCCCATGCCTGCCTGACTTTTTGTTGTTGTTATTGTTTGTTGTTTTGTTTTTGTTGGTGGTTCTCCTCCCCTCCCCCAGACAGGGTTTCTCTGTGTAACAACTTCAACTGTCCTGGAACTCACTCTGTAGACCAGGCTGGCCTCGAACTCACAGAGATTGACACTGCCCACCCCCTCTCTCCAGACTTGACTTTGTTTTTAAGACAAGGTCTCATATAGTCTAGGGTGCTTGAATGGCCTTGAAACTCTTGATTTTTCTGCCTCCCCTCCACAAGTGCTGGGATGTACTCCCACACTACTGTTTTTTCTTGTTATTTGATCTGTTTTTGTTTTGCTATATTGCCCAGGCTGTCCTTGAACTCATGATAACATTCCCACTTTGGCCTCCTGAGTCCTGGGATTATAAGCATGTACTACGCTTACTTTTTCTCTTATTTCTTATTACTGCAACCAAAACAAGAGAGAGGAGAGAGGGTAAGAGGGTCCTGCCTTCTGTGCCTTCTGCTCAGGAGCTTCAGAGGGAGACAGTGCCATTTCTAAATGAATAACACACAAGCTCTCATTTTCACCTCCTTCCACACTCCCTGGAGGTTTCCTGTCATGACTTCAGATGCTTAATTCCCTCAATGTGATTACTGTCCTAAGAGGAGAGCATGCAAGGTCCTGCATGGGCTTTGCAAAGAGCTGCCCTTCACCAGCAGCAGTCAGCAACAACTCATCTGGATTTCAGCTCCCTGGGGCTGTGTTTCATCAAGTCCCTTTGCCAGGGCCTCCCCGGCAGGCAGTGTCAACAAGTGTCACACTTACTGCAGAAAACGGCCCTCAAGTTTCATCACAGTGATGCTAAAAAATATTCTCCAGCTTCAGCAGTGACCTAGTTCATTCAAGGGCAGGCAAACATGCTCTTCTTCCAGAACTTGCTTGGGCACGGATTTTACCCTCTTAAGAAGACATGAATTTTTCTGAAACATACCTAACTGCACTTTGATCTGTTTGTGGACAAGACCCTGAAGTTGAATCCCTTTCAGGGGACAAGGACATAAGGATATCCAATCAATGCTTCACATACAGCCAGGGGACCCCAACAACAAGCCAGCCCTCCAATAACATCCTTGGGACAAACAGTATCGAAAAGTAAGTATGGAGAATTTGGGTTTCTAACAAGGATCGCCTGTGCTTTAAATATATATCACCACTGACATTTTCAACAACAGAGAACAAAGCAGATCATTTCCTTCTGGAACAGACTGAGGCTGGCTGGGATACTGTGGCTTTTATGTGGCCAAATGCTCAAGGTCTTGAGTCAAGTCCCCTCTGACCTCTATGCCACTTGGGAACATTTAAAGATGTTTGTTTATTTTGCTTTGCCAGTGGTTAAAATCATTCCTTTCACATCATGTTTGTCTTAACAGCTAAAGCAACAAACATAAAAAATGGCCTAAAGGACCAATTTATAAATGAAGTTCATATCCACTGAAAACTTGAGGGATTGAGGCAGGTATTCGGCTGGTACTAGCCCTGGGTATCTGAATATTTTGTTCAGTTATTAGCTTTCTAGGTGGGCAGCAGTGTGTCATGCAGTAATAGATCAAGTTGCTGGAAAGACATCGGGTGTTTAAAAATGGCTTATATAGACATTGTCTGTCATTAAATAGATTAAAGAAACCTGAGGTAAAAAGTCTGCCAAGAAGGGAAATCAATCAATCAAAAAAAATGGTTTCATCATCATTTTACATTTTAGTGAATTTTAATGAATTTATTTAAACTTTAGAACTTCTAATTAAGGGTGTCAGTTACAGGCATCTGACAACCATTTAAAAATAGACTAAAGCAACTCCAGCATTTCACCTGCTTCTGCTTGAATTATCTCCTTTTCATAGCTTCTTCACTGTGAAAAGGTGACCTTCCTTCAGTCAAGAATGGTCAAGCTCTATTAGCCAAAAAGGAACATTCTAAAGGCATGTAGTCTGATTATACCAGCATGCCAGCTAAGGAAATACAGCTTGTGCGCTCTAAAAGTTTTGAACCGAAACCAAGGATGTGAGCAACCTTCCTTGGCAAAAACTCGATGCATCCTGTATTAAAAAGTGCTGATGGCCAGCAGGCCGGTGCAGTTATTGAAAATCAGGATCCAAATACATTTTAAATCTCCAAGTACTTTGTCCTTTTGGAGTGTTTTACCAAACATGGGATCGCAACCTGAGGACATTTTCAGTAGAGTGGAGTTCGTATCCAAACCAGGCACAAAATCCCAAGGCACAAAAACTCCACCCATTTTGAACAGCCCTGGGCATACTTATGTGTAGATGTTTTGAGAGGTTGCGTAGGCTGTTTCACAGAACACGTACGTCTGTGAATTTCCTCTTCTGTGAGGTGTGGAGGGAAGTTGACTAGTCTTCCAGCAGAAGGGCAGGATCTGAAACTCAGTTTGGAATCTACCTCCGGCTCCATCCCAGTTTTCTCACCTGTAAAATAAAGGTAGCACCCATTTTAACAGGGTTGCCAGCATATGGGATGAACACAAACACCTGAGGTACCAGAGGCGCCGTAGTTTCTCAACAGAAGCAGGCCGTTCACCTTTGTCATTAAAAAGGCTATCTTGCAAGACTTCAGAGTAGAGCCATCGTAACTATGCAAAGTAATAGAAAAAAAACTTCTTATTGACAGTGGCACAGTGAAAAATCAGATACTTTGGGGAAAATCCTATACTTGAAAACAATGTGTCAAAACAACAATTCTAAAAGAGGTTTCTGCCTTAGAATGTATTGATGACAAGTAAGAGAAAAATATGTTCTGTACTGAAAATGATGCTATGTGTATTACCTTAAAGGACAGGTAAAGATTTATCAGCATCATTTCAGAATACCTTTTTCTTATCTACTGGTACCATGTTAGAGTCTGAGTGTTAGGGGAACCATGGGAATGGAAGGTAGGGTAAATCTACATGTGCAAGCCAATGTCTGTGATTATTGTGAGAACTATGTAAAGTAAGGCAGGAGCCTAGCCTTTCCTCAAAGATTATAGTTTAGCCTTACATCGATTGAATAGGCCAAGTAGAACATAGGAGAGGCAGGTATTCTTTAAGGAATGGTTGGTGGAGCTGACCAGGCCATTGTGGAATCAGTGGCTTCTAGTCCAATGAGCACACTGTAGTCTGGAGCTCCGAGCTCTGTAGTAGCTAATGAGGCACATGAGTAGAGTGACAAGAATCTCGCCCAGGGCTCATGGGATATTTCCAAAGAACTATGACAGCAGACATCTGTATTGTTCCTTCCTTTTTTGAACCATCTCAGGGTTTTCCCCCAGACAGATAAAAGTATCTTGATGAATTCTTCTCCTGAGTTACTGGAAGGTCACAGGCAGCCCTGTGGTTCTCAGCTAAATTCTGCCCCAAAGGAAAACTAGAAGTGTAGAATTATATAAGAAATTTGGGAGGAAGCAATAAGGAAGAAATAACTACCTTCAAAGAGAAAAAAATATATACAAAAGAATGTTTAGGGTTAGGGAGATAGGTCAGTCTGTAAGGTGCTTGCCTTCCAAGCATGAGAAAAACAGTCAAATCCCCAGAATTTACACTAAAAAAACCCAAACAAACAATAAACAAAATACCGAGGCATTAGGGTGAGTACTTGCAATCTCAGTAGGGATAGAGACAGGCAGATCCTTGGAGTTCACCAGCCAGCCCAGCCTGCTCGGTGAGCTATAGGCTAATGAGGATAGTGTCCTGAAAGCAAAACAAACAAGAAACAGGGTCATTAAGAAGGCTCACTGGGCAGAGGTGCCCCAGCTTGGCCACCTGAGTGGCCACCCTGCAACTCACATAGCAGAAGGAGAGAAGGGATTCCTGCAAGTGCTCTGCTGACCTCTGCATCCATGCTGGGCCACACAACCTGCTCACTGTCTGCACACAAATATGTACATGTAAAAGAGATAGCGACAACAAAAAGTCAAAAACACAATGGATGGCATCTGAGGAATAACCCCTGAGGTTGTCTTACGACCTGCACACATGTGCACACACATTCTCATGCAACCCCCACAAGTAGACTGGCACACACACACACACACACACACACACACACACACACACACACGGAGTTTCTGTAGGTGCATACCTGAACAGGACCCTCTGGGCATCAATTTAAAGGGCTATACACCAGGCTAAAGGGCTCAAGATAGCTCGAGGCTGAATGCTGTGCATTTACCACCTCACAGTCAGAGCCTCATGGCTCCTGTGACTTCATCTCAGGAAGCACAGCTCTCCTCCATCTTCACTTGGTCTTCAACCTGCTCCAAGATGACTAGGCTCATCAGCTCCTCCATCCCTAGCTTAATGAGTTCTTGAGTCTAGTTGTTCTTCAAGTTTCAAGCACACCAGAATTCCAAACAGCTTGCTAAATGCCTGCTGTGGGGCTTGCCCAAGAGCCTGTCATTCTGAGGGTCCCACAGATTCTTCTCAGATGACACTGATGGTTGTGATGCAAAAACCACCCCAAGAGAGGAGGTCCTCCCCTGTTGGTGGACTTGGAGGGGGCGGGGAGGAGGGAGATGAGGGAGTGGGAGGGTGGGAGGGAATGAGGGAGGAGGCTATGCCTGGGATGCAAAGTACCTAACCTGTGATTGATATAAAAATAAATAAATTAATAAAAAATTGGAAAAAAAAGGAAGAAAATAAAAATGTGATTTTACCAACAAAAACAAACAAACAAACAAAAAAACCACCCCAAGAGAAGCAACTCTCTGGCCCAAGGTTCCTAAAAACAACCCTTTTCTGTGCATGTGCTTTTCAGTCTCTGAATTTGCTTTCCCAGAGACGCCAAGGTTATGGACACGTTACTTTAGTGCTTAAAACAATCTGAAGAAGATAATCTAATCAGACGCTCTGTAGGCAAATAGTTCTCAGTCTAGTGGTGTGTGGGAGCGCAGTTCCCCCTCTGGAAGGGGAATTAGAGAAGCTTTCAAAGGAAGCAAGCACTTATGTCTAAGTGATTAAAAACCAGTGGGATTTGAATAGGTAGATGTGGAAGGTGCGTAAAGGAAATCACTTTGTAGATCAGGCTGGCCTCAAACTCACAGAGATCCGCCTGCCTCTGTCTCACCTAGTGCTGGGATTATTAGGCATGTGCCTTTGCATCCGGCTAATGAAAATATGAAAAGAATTTTATGCCTGTGGGGGTCATCACAGCGTGAGGGACTATATTAAAGGGTTGCAGCATTAGGAGGTTTGAGAACCACTGCATTAAAGGCTTAGAATGAACCTGTTTTAAAGTACAGTTTAGGCAAATAAAAGTATTTTTCTATAGAGCAGCTTTACCCAACAAGGGAGTGAGCCCCTGGATCCAGTACTATGCTCTGAAGACCTGAAATTTTTTTTAGACTTGTTTATTTCATTTCTTATGTATAAGTGTTTTGCCTGCATGAATGTATGTATGTGCACCTCGTGACTCCTGGAACTAGAGTTACAGATGGCTGTAAGTAGCCTTGAGGTTGCTGGGAATAGAGCCTGGGTCCCCTACAAAAACCAAGTGCTCCGAACTGTTGCAACATCTCCCTATCCCCAGGGCTCTGTAAAGGTTTTTTTTTTAGGTGTGATATTCTTTATCCTATTGCTTACTATGACAGAGCTACTTCAAAAATAACTGGCAAAGTTCTAAAGTGCTCACGATTCGGGGTTTGCACTCCAGGACTGCAAAAAACCCAAGCATGGTGGCTGTGCCAGTAATCCTGGTACTTGAGATGTGGAGACAGGAGGGTACTTCTAGGTCACAGTCCACCACTGAGGGAGTCAGGGCAGAAACCCAAGGCATGATTCCTTGCTATCCCAAGCAGCAACATCTCCATCCGGGGAACCGTGGAAGATGCTGCTTGCTAGCTGACGCACTTCAAGCACTTTACTAACAGACCTACATTCCCCTAAATATATTTGTAACATAATTTTGACCCTTTTCCCATTTAGTAAATGACCTCTACTGTTTAATTTAAATTGAGGTGAGGGTTAGTAGAGAGATGGCTCAGCGGTTAAGAGCATTGGTTCTTCCAGGGGATCTGGGTTTTATTCCCAATGGTGGCTCACAACCATCCATAGCTCCAGTTCCAGAGGATCCAGTGTCCTCATCTGGCCTCCGTGGGAACCTGCCATACATATGGTTCATGTACATGGTACATGTACGTCTGTACATGTAGGCAGAAACAGTCCATACACTTAAGAAAAATTACAAAAAGAATAATTGAAAGCAAAACACCTTCATGGCCTATGCCTGGACTTAAGGCAGGGGCTAATGGGTTCAAGGTCAGTCTGGGCTACATACATACATACATACATGCACAGAAACATACATACATAAATGGGTAAATAAATAAAATCTTTAGAAATGAAGGCAAGCAGAAGCAGTTTATGAAAAGATTTCTCCTAAAATACTTTGTCAAGGTTAAAGGCAGGTATGGGATGAGGCTACTCCTCTCCTCTCTGCTTGTCCTGTCCATGCATAGCCGATACCCTCTATGTCTGCATACTGAGAGGTGATTAGTTTCGCATACTAAAGCCAGGCTCAGTTCATTCTTCCCAGAGTTGGTCCGATTCTTCAGTGTGTAGTAGTGAGGAGGTCAGAAGAGAAACCAAGATGTCCCAGGTTCTGCCCACATCATTACAAGTCCTGAAATTCAATAGCATTTCCCCTCCCGATCTTTTCCCAACAGGGATAAGCCAGGGTTGCCTTGGGGTTTGTTGCAGTGGGATACAGTAGAAGCCTGGGTGAATGTGGAGAACAAGGGGATCCCGAGCGGAGCGCTCTTCCCTTGCAGTGTTCTTTCTGAAGGGTCTTGCTGATGCCGCTGGGGATGGTACACATCAGCCTGTGGCATTCAACTTTCCACCAAAATAGTGATCATTAACTCACAAGAGTTGGTCTCATTAGCCACAGGAATGGGTTCCAACTGTTTTTGTGTGTATGTGTACCTGTGTGTGTGCTTGTGTGCATGTATGTAAGTGTGCTTGTGTGTGTTTTTGAGTGTGCATATGAGTGTATGTGTGTGTTTGTGAGTGTGCACATGTGTGTGTGTTTCTGTATGTGTGTCTCTACCTGCCAATGCACATGATATGAGTAGAGGTCAGAGGACCACTTTCGGGAATTGGTTTTCTACACTGTGTGGGTTTTGGGTATCCAACTCAGTTAGTTAGTTTTGGTGGCAAGTGCCTTTATCCACGGAGCCATCTTGTCGACTTCAGGGTATTATTCTAGATAGAAAAATACTTAATACTTCCATACTTCATTTCACCTAGCAATATATTTTGGAGCTTACTTCATATTTGTCATACAGAACTGCCTTATTCCCTTTTAATATTCACTGCTGTTCAAAGAATCCCATCAAGGGCTGGGGATATAGCTGAGCTGGTTGTGTTTGCCTAGCATGCAGGAAGTCTAGCATTCAACCCCGCCATCCATATGCTCCCAGCACTTGGGAGGTGGAAGTAGGACGATCAGGAGTTCAAGGTCATTCTCAGCTATGTAGGGAGTTTGAAGCCAGCCTGGGCTGCAGGATATACCATCATCATCAACAAACAAACTACGCAAAGATCCTATTGTTTAGACATATATAATCAGATTCCTACTAATGGTTGTTTATATCACCATATCTTTTATCCAGTCTTTTATCAACAACAGAGCTTTGGTGAAAATAGTAGGAACTACCAAAGCATTTGTCTCACTCTGTCTATTTTTAGCACATGCTTTGTTATGATATATTTGCATGTTACATAATTCACTCTCAGTTTTAATGCAATGGTTTTGTTTTAGTAAACTTACCAAATAGGTAACTTTCACCACATATTTTGTCACAAAAGATTTCTTGGGCACATTAGTGTTTAAGGTGATATTCTCAATATATACTCATTGTACATAAATGGGCTTTGTTATGACAGGTTAAAACATGTAGATTTCATACTTTGCTCATGTTCAATCTTCTGTTAGCCTTTGTTACACCCTCTCTTCCTTCCCGCTGGTCCCCTGCTCTTGCCAAATAGTCCTCTTTCTGCTTTCATGTTTCATGTGTGTGTGTGTGTATGCATTAACATCTATATTGACAACAGATAGGTGATAGATAGATGATAGATAGATAGATAGACAGACAGACAGACAGATATATATGTTGTCAATTAGTCTTCTTCCTACTAGCAGCCACTAACCAACCTTGCGTCCGCATTGCTTCCTTTGGATGTTTCATATATGGAATCATATTCTGCAGTTTTTGGGTCTGACTTCTTTTGCTGAGTATGATGAGTGTGTTTTGAGGTTCATCCGTGTTAACTCATATACATCCTTTTTTCCTTGTACTCTTTTTTTCTTGTATCTCTTCACCAGTTGGGTATTCTGGTCTTTTCTGATTTTTGGCTACTCTGAATAATTCTGCAAATGCCGTTTGTGTGAAGCTTTTGTGGAGATAGATGTTTTCATCTCTCTTGGCAGTGATTGCTAGGTGTGAAATTGCTAGCTCAAGAGATAGATTTTTTTAAAATTTATTTATTTTTATCTCAATCACAGGTTAGGTACTTTGAATCCCAGGCGTAGCCCCCTCCCTCATTCCCTCCTATCCTCCCACTCCCTCCCTCATCTCCCTCCTCCCCGCCCCCTCCAAGTCCACCAACAGGGGAGGACCTCCTTCCCTTCCATGCAACCCCAGCTTATCCTGTCTCCTCAGGGCTGGCTGCAATGTCCTCCCCTGGGATCTAGCCAGTCTGTCACTCCCCGGCTTGTATGGGGGAGGGTCAAAGAGTCAGCCATCAAGATCATGACTGAAACAGTCCCTGTTTCCCTCAGTAGGGTCTTCAGTCCTACACCGAGCTATCATGGGCCCCATCTGAGCGGGGGTTCCAGGCCACATCCACACATGGTCCTTGATTGTAGAAACCATCTCATACAAGACCCCTGTGCCCTGCTCAGTTTGGTCTTTGTGGAGCTCTTGTTCTCCCCAAGTCTCAACAACCTCCCCCACAAGAGATAGATTTATGTTTAACTCTTTAAGAGACCTAAATTGTTTTCCAAAATGTTCTTCCAAAATTATCTTTACACTCCACTGGGGAGACAAGGGGGGCTGCTGCTGTTCATTTCCACATTCTCACTGACATATAGCCCTCCTGGCGGGTGTGTGGCAGCATCTTACAGTGGCTCTGATCTGGATCTCCCTAATGACTAAGGATGCTGAGCATCTTTTCACAGGTGTGTTTTCTCGCCTTTTATTTTACACTTTAGCATCATACCCAAGAGAGAACGCCACAGTCTGGTGCCCACTCGTGCAGGCCCATATCACGTTGCTGTCACTTTCAGCAGTTTATGAGAGAGAGAGAGAGGCTTGTTATGTTGCACAACTCTTAAAAGGTACCTAATCTTGGGGTGTGGTAGCACTCAAGCCTGTGATCCTAGCACTTGTGAGGCAAAGGCAGGAGGATATTGAATTTGAGGTCGGCCTGGGCTACAAGGTGATATGCTGTCTCAAAATAAACAAATAAACAACAAATAAAACTATAAGTTACTTTATGCTTCCAAATAATGATGTGTGAAGTGGGAAAAGTATGCGTGTGAGACTCTCGATATAAGGATCAAATGTGGTCACATCTATAAAGTGCTTATCCTTGGAACTGCACATGGTAGGTGCCAAACATCCTTCTTTGGGAGTGTGGGGAACAGGATCTTTCTCTTCATGATCCTCCTGCTGCAGCCCCCAAGTTAAATCCCCAAACATTATCTATTCCTGGGCATGCCCACTGCTCTCTGAAATGGCCAGAACCCCTTGGGGGAGGGTACTTCCCCTAACATGGGATTGAGTATTAAGGGACAATGGGTATGGTGTCCAAAAGATCAGTAACTCAGCAAATTCAGGACTGGACCTGTTGTTGGATTAGATGGGTGATCAACTAACCTCGCCTCTCCCACAGTGAAAAGACACTTTGATGGCTGGCTTTCCTCCCAGCTCTGTGAGGGCTGTTCCCGTGCTCTGGGTGTGACCTCTTCCTTGATCTTGCTGATGACAGCCACACCACTAACTCTGTGCAGAGCCAAAATAAACCTTGGCCTTTTTCAGATGTTTGAAATGCCCCCAAGAACCTGCCTGTAGATTCATACTTTCTCTCTACCGACTTGTATAAAAGACATCGTTTTTATAATTTTTCAGACATTAAACCCAAAGCCACAGATATTAGACAATACTCACACAGTGCTTATTTTGCCATTCAGATAACCTTTATACCAATGTAAGTAGTACTACATTTACTTCCTACCCTCTCCCCCTCCAACTCCTTCCATGCCTTGCTGTTTCCCCCAGTCACAACCTCTTGTTTAATTATTAGTATGTGTGTATGTTTGTGTGTGTGTATAAAGCCTCCCAAGTGGTCATCTCTAAACATGTACATTATATGTACTTTTTAAGGGCATAAATGTATGTATTTAGGGATCTGTATAATTAAAAGCCTGCATCACTTTTTAAAAGTAAGAAACTTGCTCTGAACCACATAGGAAAAAGAAAGAAAGAAAAGAGAAGGATTGCAATTCTGAAGTTCTTTTGGGTTAACATGCTATTTTTCTTTAGGTTGATTTCTAAGCCCAGCTGTGGCTCCCCCCAGCAATGCGGCATTAACTGGCCACCTTTGGCACATTCAATATTCGCTCGTCATCCCTAGCACCGAATAGCGTGTTATTCTCACCTTCAGAGCAAGCCACGAAACATGAACCACAGCCCGACTTAGCTGTCCTTTTCCTTCAGAGAACAGTCAGTGCCCAGTGGCTGAGAGGCATGGGAACTAACCCAACCTCGTGACTCAAACACACTGTCATGTCAGTGTCTTCGCGTGTGTGGCAGAACTGGCAGGAAGTGGTCACCTATGGAGGAATTGCAGCTGGCGCACAGGGGCCTCGCCACCAGCCCAGCTTCGTGAGCCCCTGCTTTCCACCCAGTCCCCAGCAGTGGTCTTAGATAGGAGTGGGAGGAAACTTGCTCTACAAATCACTTTCTCAGTGAACCTGTTCAGGAGACCTGTTACCTGTTTACCTTCTAGTTGGTATATCACTTAAAAAAACAACAGCACTGCGGTAACCCACATCAGAAAAGGAAACTCGTGAAAAAGCAGTTTTACTCTTGACTATTAGTTTTACTAATAGCAGGTTACAATTACACAAACTAATCCTGTAGCAGGGCCTTAGGAGGTAGCTGGCGTGGGTCCTGATCCTTACACTGCTACCATTGCCCTGCTGACAGGCTCCGTACTCTGCTCAGGTACAGTGGCAGAGCTGCATCTACATCTGTTCCTGGCAGCTTGGGGTTGGTCCAGAAGCCTAGGATGCCTCCTGCCCCGGAGAGCACTTTCTAGCTGTGAGATGTCCCAGAATCATTGAGTAAGTCTGTAGGAATGTGGAGAGTCAAGGTAGTTATCTTTCTTGCCAACAGTGGTTCCCAACAAGGATTGCAGAGTGGCCTAAAAAAGGCAATGCCATTCAACAGCATGCATTACAGTGTGGACAAACTTGACAACGTGATGCTAAGGGGAAGAGCCTGATTATACAAAGTGTCCAGAAGACGCAGATCCACAGAAATAGAAAGTAGTTTAGTGATTACTGAAGGCTGCTTGGACAGGGCCTGGGCGTGGAAATGGTGAGATGGGGAGATGTGAGGTTTCTTTTGGGGGTGATGCACGTTCTAAAATCGATTGTGGTGATGATGGTTGCACAAGCTAGTTATAATGAAAGTCAAGGAGTCATAACTTTTCCGTGGGTGAAGCATGTGGTATATTAATTATCTCATTACAGATGTGTTTAAATATCACCCTGGGTCACCAAGTCACAGGACGTGGCATTTCCAAGTTGAAGCCACGAGTTCATAGTTTAGCCAGCTCTTGTCTCTTCCCTGTGCTGTGTTATAGAGCACGCATGAACACACACATGGAATTTGCTAGGCTATTGCAAAATGTCATTTTGAAAATGGGGTTTGGGTGTGCAGCTCAGTAGTAGAAGGCTTGCCTAACAGGTCCAGGGCAGAGGTTTGATATTCAGCACTGCAAAATGAAATGCAAGGTGAAAAAACAAAAGTGACTTAGATTTGTTCTTTTTGCCACATGTGTTACCTCTAACTCTAAATTTATCTTCTCAGTAATACTGAGCAATATCAACTTGAAAATTTTAAATTATTATTTATATTTTAAATAAAATTTAAATTATTTATTTATATTTATTACAATTTATTCACTTTGTATCCCAGCTGTAGCCACCTTCCTCAGCCCCTCCTAATCCTACTCTCTTTCCTTCTTCTCCTCCCATGCCCCTTCCGTAGTCCACTGATAGGGGAGGTCCTCCTCCCCTTCTATTTGACCCTACCCTATCAGTTCTCATCAGGACCTTCTGCATTGTCTTCCTCTGTGGCCTAGTAAGGCTGCTCCTCCCTCGGGGAGGTGATCAAAGAGGCAGCCACTGAGTTCAGGTCAGAAACAGTCCCTGCTCCCCTTACTAGGGAACCCACTTGGAGACTGAGCTGCCATGGGTTACCTCTGAGCAGGGGGTCTAGGTTATCTCCATGCATGGTCCTTGGTTGGAGTATCAGTCTCTGCAAAGACCCCTGGACACAGATTTTTTGGTTCTGTTGCTTTTCTTGTGGAGCTCTGGTCCCCTCCAGGTCTTTCTATCTTCCCTGTTCTTTCATAAGATTCCCTGTACTCTGCCCAAAGTTTGGCTATGAGGAACTTGGAAATCTTAAATACATCTTTCAATTAAAAAAAAAGGCTCAAACCAAATCTACAGCTCTGGGTTCCACGACCATCTTGAGCCTCTTGTGAAGAACAACTAAGTACATTGCTGTTGAAGAGCTGGTTTTCTTTTGCCTGTTCTGGAAAGATGGGCTTCTCAGCAGGGTGAGGACAGTGTACCCCAACTCAGCAGTGTGAGGATGGCATGTCCCCATTCAACTTCCTTCGTTCTCTGCTTACTCTGGAATATTCATTAGGTTGACAATGCTCACCTCCCTTTCTGACTTTGTCTGTCTATCTCTCCCTTCCTCCTTCCTTTTTTTCTTTCCCTCCTTCCTCTTGTTTCTGTCTTTCAGTGTTGGGGATCAGATGGAAGGACTCTCACGTGGCAGACAATTGTTCCACCACCTAGCTACATTTTCACCTTCAAGTTTTCTTTAAGCATTCTTTTTCTCATAAAATATGAATTATAAGAAATTTCAAAAATTCAAAAAAAATTAAAACTTTTAAAGGTACTTTTTTTCTACCTAGTTGGGAAAGCTGTTCCATTATATATATATACAGGTTTCATGTCATGGGTTTAACTATTCTTTAGATCAAATATTTTTGGGAATAAAATTGTGTATGTTCTAAAAATGTAGACTTTTTCCCCTGCCACTCTCTAAATGAGATTCTCTGACTCTTGTTTGTATGGCATCTGCAGCGTCCTGGGCATTGTAAGTAATCCAGGGATGGTTGGAAGTACAGGAGGGTAGACATAGGCTATGTGCAAACTCTATGCCATTTTCTATAAAAGATGGCAGCAGCATCCTCAGATCACAGCCCGGTCCTGGTAACAATCCCATGAGAAAACTGAGGGAAGACTGACAGAAGAAGGATTGAATTTGAGCTTTATGGCAATAGGTGTGAACTCCTCAGCCACTGGGTGATTGTGCTAATCTGGAACGGAGTTGCAGGGGAATTATCTTCCTGTCCTGGCAATTAATGTGCCATCTATATGGAGACAGGCTCACCTGACTTTTAAATGAGTTAATATAATAGGTTACTCAGGGACCCCAGTTGCTTCAGGCTCTCCACATCTGTGTTTATAGAAGTCCTATAACAACAACAACAACAAACTGGAAATGCGGTTTCAAATCCCCAAAGGACTAATAATCGGAAAGTACCCTTTCTTCAAGCCTTCTTTCCCACTTCCTTTGACAGGTCTGAGTAGCCGCTGGGTATGTCACACTTCTCTTCCAGCCCAAATGTTCATGACTTTTCTTGCTTTTTGATGCTAACATGTACCACCTTCAGCTCGGCAGCATTTTCTACCCATAAAATGAATCAGCAGAACCGCAGGCTTAAGCACAGACTTGCTTCCTGTGACGGAGGAAAGGCGGCAGGGAGTTCTCTTAAATGAGGGCCTTTACCTGGACGTGACGAGACTGCAGACAATTTTGTCAAGGAAAACTTACCTTATCTAAACTAAACAGAACATCTTGAGATGAAGGAGATACTGCAAACTTCAACAATAGCTAGAGATGGCATTCTTGAGTAGCAGCATGTCCAGCATATCTGGGAAGGAATGCCTACTCTGTGGGGTCACACAGGAGCCCAAATCTAGGTCTTCATGCCAGAGCTGAAAGGATCTTTTGTTAGTTTGAGATTCTACTGTTGCCACCCTTAATCCTGGTCCTACTTGAACCGGGAGACTCTCAGTCCTTTAGTGCTGGGTCCTGCCAGTGGAGCAGAGGTCCTTCCACACTGTGAAGTCCCTTTGCACTTGCTCGCCTCTCCTCACTCCTGCTCATCAAAGGCTGTGTGGATGGCAGTGAGACCTTAGGCCAACGCTAGGGCATCTTTCACTGAGTGTTAGACAGTCTGGGAAACCAGGAGGAAAGGATGGGAACTGGTTTTAATGGTGAAAGGGTTCACATCCAGGACACATAAGATGGGGGCTGGGTGTTCATGGCACAGAGACTGACATCCAGGCTGTTTTATGCCCCCTGAACCCCTAGCTGCCCATTGACAGTCGCTAATCCCTTCTCCATTCTTGCTCACCACAGTACTGTGGCTCATACCCTCTTTCTGAGCTCCGTGGTGTTTGAGGGTTGAAAGCGGAAGTGGGTTCCTCCTGTTTGGATAGAATCAGTTGGGATTTCAAGGCTCAGGCCTCGTGAAAGACCACTTCGGTGGGAGCTGCTGACATACGTCTGCATAGGAAACGCAGGTCCTTTGGATTCAGACCTAGCTTCATTCTCAGGGTACCTCAGATCTGTGCGTGCTGGGACTGGTGTTGCTCCAGTGTCAGCCCACACAGTCCTTAAGAGAGGCAGCCCTCAGCGTAGCAGCCACTTGCTGTGGTATCGTCAGCAAGCTGATGGAACTCCCTGAGCCTCATGTTTCTCATGTGCAATATAAAAGGCACCAATGTCCATTCTTTAGCTGATTTAAGATACATTAAGTGATCTGACGCTGCCTGATGACTAACAGTATGTGATGCCTGTTTCTCCCAAAGAAGTCATGCTTGCTCAAAAGTAAGACAAGATTTTATTCAAACTTGCTGTGTAGCCAAGAATGACCTTGAATTCCAGATCCTCCTGTCTACACCTCCACACTGGTTATATGATGTTGGGGATGGAAACCAGCACATGCCAGGCAAGTACTCTATTAACTGAGCTGCATTCCCAGCCTGCATAGCGAGAAGAGAGAGCCAGAACAGAGGACTCATGGGCTTCTCTCTCAGCGTGGCTCTCCTAGCTCTGTGATAGTCCCAGGTCTGTTCAGTTTGTGGCTCTCAGGCAAGGCTGCCCAACTGTACCTCAAGGGATACTTGACATTGCCATGGGAGGATGTGGCGTGTTAGGCTTCTGGTGGGTGGAGATCAGGAAGACTGCAAACTGTCTGGAGATGTGTAAGGTGGCCCCTTGACACGCCATCCCAGTAGCTCCCTGGCTCAGAAGGGATGCTAAGGATCCACCACTGGCCTCCTGGCTCAATCTGCAGGTGGGCAGTAGATCCAGACCACATAGCTTCTGGGATTCCCAAGGGGGTCAGAGAACTCACAGAACAAACAGTGATGGTGACCTTTTTTGTGTTTCAGATCACGTGACATGAAAGGATGACAGACCCAGGCTGCCTTCAGAGGCGCACACTATGTTTTTTATCAACGTTACTTTCCCAGAAGGTTCTGGAGAAGTCTGATGCTGTGCTTCGATGCATGATAGCTGGTAATAATCCTTAGACTATTCACTACTCACCCTAGACTAGCATCCTAGCCTAACCTAGCAACCCACAAAACACTCCCCTTCCCCCCCCCCGCCCCCGCCTCTCTGCAGACCAAGTTTCTTGGCTCAAAGACAATGAAAATAACATTCGAGGAAAAATTGTTCTGAGTAATTAATTGTTTAAGCAATTAAATCCTTTCTTTCTTTTTTTCTTTTAAATATTTTTAAAAATTTATTTTTTTCAAGTGACAGTCTGGATGCTGAGTGATTTTCCTCATATCACAGCTCTTAGTTAGGCAACCCTCTCACTGATTGATTTTCAGATACTCTGGGCTCCGTTTGCTGTGGCCTACAGGAACGGCTTGAGTAATTTTACTTCATAAAATCTGTCAGTTTTTAACCAAGGTTGGCTAAATTTGTCTCCCATTGCCACCGTCCTCAAGCATGCTAGCAAACAAAGAACAAGTTACAACTAAAGCAAGAAGTGCCAGAGGAGGGAAGGCCAGGGATGGGCACTAGCCCTGGATTGGAGACTAGAACACTCAGAGTTGATGATCAGGCGTTAATGACACAATGGTAAAAGAGTTTCATGAAAAGAAAGTAAGGGGGCAGAGAGATGACTCGGATGTTATGAAAGTGCCTGGAGTATAAACCTGACAGCCCACGTGTAATCCCTGAGTCTTGTAGCTGAAGGCAAGAGCCGACTCATGGAAGTTGTCCTCTGACTTCTACAAACAGGCCATGGCACTCTCCACACACACACATACACACACACACACAAACACAAACATGCACACACACACAAACACAAACACGTACACACACGTACACACACAAACACGCACACATACACACAAACATGCACACACACATACACACAAACACGCACACACACATACACACAAACACGCACACACACATACATACACACACAAACACACACACATACACACAAACATGCACACACAGTGTTGGGGGGGAAGAAAGGGGAGAAACGGAGACAGAGACACAGAGACAGAGAGAGAGAGGTGCAGAGATAGAAAGAGAAAGAGACGTTTATCAAAGAGAGGAGAAAGGGATAGATACACATACACACCCATGCACACAGAAATAAAGGAGAAACACACAGAGAAGTGGTATTTTATCTACATGGACCATTCTCTTCTTTCTTAGATTGTACCTCTACCTTTGAAAACATGAAGGCACTGCACTAGGGGTGTTTCCTTAGGGCAGAGAGAAATCGCTTACCCCCTCATCTTCTCCTAACTCAAAGGAGAAGGAGAGCTGGCCAGAGAAATGACTACCCTTTGTTAGCAGAAATCTTTGGTCTGGGGCTGGGATACCTGTCCATACTCAGCTGCCTTTCTCAGCACTCTTTGATGATTGGTCATTTAGGCAAAAGGAGGAACCCCAGTTGACCCTCATTCTTCTGAGAGCACCCCTAAGTGTTTAGACAGACACTGCTAGATCATTCTGAATGAATGAGGCAGTGACTCACAGAGAGGTTCAAAAACAAGGGGAGGATGGCTCAGTGGTAGATGCTTGCCTAGCACGCCTAAGACCCCAGGTTTCATCCTTAGGGTTGGAAAACAAAGGGAGGAAGGAGAAGTTCCAGGTGAGGTTTCCAGGAGAAAAGAGAACCTTCCACAAGGTAGAAGATACCACTTCCCTCTGCATGGCTCAGTTCTGGCTGATGGTTCTGGTTCAGACCATGCACAGGAAAAACCCTGGCAGCCATCTGGAAACGGGAGGACAGAAACCATCCCTGATCAGTCTGGAAGAGTAGGAACATGGAGGTCACCGTGTTCCAGGGGCCAGCTTTCACGTACTTCACATACATTCTCCAGGAAAACGCCCCTCACGCACACAAAAGGAGGAATTCTGTGCCTCCAAAGCAGTGGCTGGAGAAAGCTGGCTGAAGGAGGGGCTGTGAGACCAGGAAGTACAGGCAGAAATGAGGTCTGACAGCCCCTTCTTCTGGTAGTTTTCAGGGTCACTCCTCTTGAGGTTTTCTATGTGCCCACAGGAGGCTGAGGCTGCCTTGGGGGCAGCTGCTCAGGCACCTACCTGGAGGAGAACCCCAGAGCTTTGGAAAAGTGCATGCATAACCTTGGCGTGAAGACAAGGAACCAGGAACTGAGAATTCTCAGGTTCTGCTGTGGTACAGGTCTCTCTGACTCTTATTTTCCTTACCATTTTTATCTTCCTACCCTTTTACAGCCTTAGAAGAACAGAGATTTCTTTTGGGGGTTCTCTGGGTTGCTTGAGAAAAGTTACATAATAAGGAAACAAAACCCAATACTGTTCCTGGTATAAATGCAGAATGGTGTGTTGTTTTCTGATACTGAACTTTGCTTCCTGAATAGACAGGTCACTTGATAATTCGTGGTGACATGGAGAGTAGTGAAAATGCTCTTTGGGACACACTGGAAATTTTCTTGCCTAGCAACGTGAAAGAAAAATTTCCTACTGTGTGGGTTAAATTCCTCCATTGGCCCATTAGCATCACACCAGTTACAGATCACCAGAGAGGAATGAACCCTTCTGAAGGAAAGAAGTGTGGGTGTGCCAGACTTTGTGATGATCTCATCCACATGTACATAAGACCTGCCTAGAAGATTGATGCTCCAGACTTTTCTTTAGGAAGAAAAATGATACTTTTTATTCTTGTCCCATTCAAGTAGGCTCAACCCAGCTTAGCTTCTGAGCTGGAGCATGTTCGGGGTGCATAGCCACAGACACAGTAAAGATCTTTCATCACATTGTATTTATTTTTTTATGTGTGTGTGTGTGCGTGTATAAGAACACTTAACACTTGCATGCCACAGCTCACAGGTAAGGCCAGAGGGCAATTTGTGGGAGTTAGTTTTCTCCTTCTACCATGTGGGTCCCATGGTTGGAACTCAGATTACCAGGCTTGGTGGCAAGTGCCTTTACCGACTGAGCCACCTTGTAGGCTTCTTAGAGACATTTAAAAAAATCTACTTTGTTCTTCCGGGCTCAGGTTTAAGCATTGTTATGTATAATTTTCCAATGGGCTTGGGGTAGGACCCTTGCCTAGTGTCTTAGTTAGGGTTTCCATTGCTGTGAGAAAACATCATGATCAAAAGCAACTTGGGGAGAAAAGGGTGTATTTCATCTTACAACTCTCAAGTCATGCTTGCCTGTTCCATCTCACTAAGGGAAGTCAGGGCATGAACTCAGGCAGAACAGGAACCTGGAGGCAGGAACTGAAGCAGAGGATTTCCATGGAGGGGTGCTGCTTACTGGCTTGCTCCTCATGGATTGCTCAGTCTGTTTCCTTATAGAACCTAGGACCACCAACTGAGAGATGGCCACACCCACAATGGGCTGGGACCTTCCACATCAATCATCAATTAAGAAAATGCCCATAGGCTTTCCCAAAGGCCAATCTGGTGGGAGTATTGTCTCAACTGAGGTTCTCTCTTCCAAAATGATTCTAGCTTGTATTGAGTTGACATAAAACAAGCCAACACTCACAATATGTGCAATATCTGGCACCACACACATAAAAATATAATTTTCAAAAAGGTAGGGTGAGCGTCCCAAGAGATGCCTTAAAACAGTGGTTCTCAAACTTTGGGTTGCCACCCTTTTGGGTCCCAAAAGACTCTTTCACAGGGGTTGCCTAAGACTGTCAGAAAACACAGACATTTACATTATGATTCATAACAGTAGCAAAATTGCAGTTATGAAGTAGCAAAGAAAATAGCTTTGTGGTCGGGAGGGTCACCAGAACATGGGGAACTGTATTAAAGGGTTACAGCCTTAGGCTGGTTGAGGATCACTGGCTTAGACACTAAGAGTGCATACTGCTCCTGCAGAAGACTGAAGCTAGGTTCCCAGCAGACGCTGGGGGCCCCCACAACCATAACACCAGCTCCAGCGCACCCCTTGGCCCCCTCAGGAACTGACAGTCATGTGCACATGCCCAAGTACAAACACATAACTAAAAATAAAGATAGATCTTTAAAAGAAACAAAAGGTAAAGTGATCTCTGTGCAATATGAAATTAACAAATCAGAGGTTTTATTCAACTCATTAATGAGTTAAAGAACTAGAGAACACTAAGCCATATTTAAAAGGATGTTAGGAGGACATGCATGGATTGGGTACAATACCACTAAATATCCCAATATCCCATGGGGCAGCAAAACCTTACAGTGTTAAGTTTTCTCCTAGGCAGATATTATTTGCATCTCTGTTGGCTAAAACTTACAAGATGACATATAAGTTCACCAAATCTAGGAAATTTAATCAGTCCTACCACTGAGTGAAACAAACTCATTTTGCATGGTTAAGGCTCTTGGATGAGACTTTGACCCCATATGACACTGAAAATCAAATACCACCCATATCTTTGTCCACTGGATACTTTTTAAAAAACTGATCTTCACTTCTGATAATATATTTTAAAGTTTTTTTTAAAATTATAGTTTATTTATTTTGGGTGTATGTGTCGGGAGGTACATGCATACCACAGAATGCATTTGGAAGTCAGAGGTCAGAGGCCAACTTCTCGGAGCCAGTTTTTTTTCTTCCACCATGTGGGATCCAGGAACCAAACTCAGGCCATCAGACTTTGGTGGCAAGTGCTTTTATCTGCAGAGCCATCATAGGTTTGCAGGATTATTTTATTTTGGATAATTAAAAAAATGGTTTCTTATTAGAAACAGCATTTCTTTTATTCTGTACTCATTCCTAGGCTTTCTTGTTCATTCCCATTTATAGCTTTAGAACTTTTTAAAAAAGTACTTAAATATTAATTTTTTTATCATTAGGTCAGCCCAAGCCAGAGGTGACTTGGTATAAGAATGGCCAAGCCATAGACTCAGGAGGCACCATTTCCTGTTATGAGTTCTTTGAGAACCAGTATATTCATTTGCTACATCTCTCATGGTAAGTGGCGGGGCTCCTGTGGACTGTTCCTTAACATCCTGTTTTGCATGCTGTGTTGGTTGCTGTGAGATCAGGCCAGAAGACTGGCTCATGTTTGCTTCGGGAGTCCTGATCTTAGATGCTACTGGCAGGCAACAGCCAAAGGATCCAGCAGTGACTAACGTGGTCCCTCTGTATGGATGTATTATCTCCAGATTTAATCAACCATGGGTTGAAAATATTTTTTAAAATCACGTTGGGACTGGACATGCTTTTCTGTATTCCCTACACAATATAGTACACTAGTAATTTATGTATAATTTACATAGTATAAGGCATTAGAATCAACGTAGGGGTGATTTGTACAAATAATATGTCATGTTACATAGGCAAGAGATTTACGCATTCTCAGGGTTAGCTGTCCCGGAACTGAGATCTCCCTAGGATACTGAGGGATGACTATATTTATTGAGTTCAGTAACTATTCAGCCTTCTCTAGTTTGCCATTCACAGAGTTAAACTTTATCTAGAATGCCAAGGATATGTAGAGAAAATGTGAATTGTTCTGTCGGAAGCTGCTGGGGCATCTGTACTCTTGGTCCCTGTAATAGCTACCTTTCTCATTGGTGTGATAAGATACCCATGGGAAGAAACATAAGCAAACACGGGTTTGTTCTGGCTTACAGTTTGAGGGGATACATTCTATCATAGGGGATGGGAAGGCATGGAAGAATCAAGAGACCCACTAGTCACGAGACATCTGTAGTGGACAAACATAGGGTAGACAGGAAGTGGGGCTGAGCGAGGAAACCTCAGTCTCCAGTGACCAATTTCTCTCAGCAAGGCTCCGCTTCTCCTAGATTCCATAACCTTTCCAAACAATTTCACCAAACAAAGTTTTCAAACACATGAGCCTACAGCAGATACTTTACACTCATACTCCCCATTCCCCAGGATTATTGAATTGGTCTTGGTGCCCAAAGCAACCCTGAAGAGGCTGGCAGTCCTGCAGAGCATGGAGATGACTGGCAGGCATGAATGTGGGCCAGCAGACCTGGGCCTGAGGGAAAGCAAGACTTGAATTTGAGTTCATTTCCTTGCTCTGTGACCTTGGTCAACTGCTTACCCTCTCATTTTCTTTGTCTGCAAAAGGAAAGTATGACCAAGAGAACGAAAATGCTTTGGTGCTTATAAATTTTTATGAGGTAAACTTAGAAAATCATTAGCTTACTTTCTTTTTTTTTTTGTAAGTTTTTATCTTGACTATTTATTTTGTATGCTCATGTGCCATGGCATACAGGTAGAAACAGGGAACAGCCTGAAAAGTCGTCTCTCCTTCTGACATGTGGGCCTAGAGATTGAACTCAGGTCAGCAGGCACCTTTCTTTACCTGCAGAGCCATCTATGTCGGTCACCTCCACTAGCGTTCTCATCATTCATGAACCTCTCTGTTTAAAGTAAGGGCAAAGACCATCTTACCCTGGTGAATTCTTGTGACTTACAGTCTACCAAGGCTGCTGTTCCAACTAGAGCATATTCATCAGACTACACAGCAGGCTTTGTACCTAATGCTAAGCATGGAGGTAAATAACAGTCTACCTTCTCACAAAACACTCGCTCCAGCACAGAAGACAAGCCACAAACTAATGGAGCCATTCTCCCCTTACCATGTCAAATGTATCTAGCAGACAATTTGGATAAATTGTCATTTGTGCCCCTGGAGCATGGCTCAGGACTTTCAGCTTCTTCACTCCAATTTGGCCAAGGCCTCTCCTTTTACAATGCCATCTCAGTTATTGTAATCATCTTAGGCTCAGAGGCAGTTCCCAGAACTCATGGCTCTTTTCAGCCTTAAGCATTCTTACCACACAGGATCCCCCCTCCCTTTGCTTATTGCACCCCTCAGGATTGACGGGTAGTTCAGTAGATTCCAGGACCTCTCTTTATTTCACACAGATAGATCTCTGAAGTCTGGCATAATCCCCGCAACATAAACATTTGTTAAAATACATGTATTTGGGGGCTAGAGAGATGACTTGGCAGTTAGGAGCACTTGGTGCTCCTGAGGAGTCCTGGGTCAGTTCCCCACACCCACATGGTGGCTCCCAACTGTCTGTCACTCTATTTTCAGATCTGATGCCCTTTCTAGTCTCCATGGAACCAGGCAAGCAAGCAGGTACACGTACATCCATGCAAGTAAAAACACTCAGACACACAAAATAAAAATAAATACATCTTTGAAAGTACATATACTTTTTGTTATTAGTTTTTATAGATCAGTGTTGGCAAACTGTTTTTAAAAATAAAGATCCAGATAATAAAAACATTTTCTATTCCAGGCATGTGTTTACTTTCAGTACTTGACAGGCAGAGGTGTTAGATATGTGAGTTTGAGACCAGCATGGTCAGCATAGGTCAGTCAGAGCTACACAGTGAGAACCTATGTCAAAAAAAAACACCCCCAAACAAACAAACAAAAAAAACCAAAGACAAAACAAAACAACCCAAACCTAAAACTCCCAAAATCAATAAATATTGTATGCTTTGCAAGTTACATGCCAAAATAGGCCACAGTAATTTAACTAGGACACTATAGTGCAAAAAATAAAAGCCATAGACAATGTATTTTAAAGAACAAAAAGAGCAGGGCTATGTTCTGATAAAACCTTACTTAGAGAGAACAGACATGGACCAGATTTGAGGATCTATATATATTTATATTTTTCCTACATTTGATTAAAAAAATTATTTGGAGACAGGCTGGCCTCAAATTCCTTATGTAGCTATGGGATTTTTGAATGAGAATGATCCCCACAGGCTAAAATTTTTGGTGCCCAGGTGGCAGACCTTTTGAGAGAATGGTTAGTTGTTGAGGAGGTGAGTCACTAGGAGTAGGCTTTGAGATTTTTAAAGCTCATTCCCGGTTAGCACTCTTTTCTCTCTTCTCCCCTCCCCCCACCCTCTCTGACTCATTCTTGTGGATCAAATATACACTCTTAGCTACTGCTCCATACCTGCCTGCCTGCCATGTTCCCTGCCATGATGGTCATAGACTCTATCTAACCCTCTGAAACTGTAAGCAAGTCCCAGTAAACTCTTTCTTCTGTAAGTTGCCTCAGTTATGGTGTTTTGTGATACTAGAACAATAAGTAAGACACCAGGGCCCTGTGCATTCCACTGAGTGACATCCCAGCCCTATCTCATACTTGTTTTTTCCTCTTGAGTGCTCACTGCAGGCTTCTCAACTGATAACTTTTATTCTCACACTTAATAAAAATAGTCACACTTTGATCACAAGATGAGTGACTTCTTTTAAGAATTGAGATTTTCTGTTAAATGTTCACATAGTTGTTATTTACATAGGACCAGGGTGCCGAGAGACACAAAAGGCCACAGGTCCCAAAGGCAGGTGGGCAGGCTGACATGGTAAAGAGACAACACAGAGGGGAGAAACTGAAAAGGAACTGGCACCCCAGTAGCACCAGAGACTCTCCATTATCTGCTCTGTGGCCCAGTGGGACAGGGCCTTTTGTAATATTGAAGGTTTGTGTAACAGAATCTACATTTCAAGCTTCTGGCCAGCCATTTTGAAAAGTAGCCCACCCACTGGAAGATGTATTAAGCTTAAAAGAAGGGAATGATGGTAGAGGAATAGGACCCTATGTTCAGACATATGGGTCTGTGTGTGGTGACTTCTCGGACTGAAACCGTATCAGGCAGCAACCAATCCCTGCGGTGTTTACTGATATTTGTCTTTTCCCTGTTTTCACACCTTCTCTGCACCCATCCCCAACTGTCCTCAAACTTTCCTTCTGGAAGAGATGCATCAGTGGCTACACAGCTACAGGTCAAGGGTGCTTGCCAAGGATCAGAGGCACAGAGCTAATAAAGTATCCAAGAGAGAAACAGCAGTCATACCATTAACACCTGCGTACAGCTTGAAAGGGCTTTCTTTTTTACTTTAAAGGTATAGGAACTGGGAAGGGTGGAGGAAAATGCTGATGGGTGTTTTTTTCTACTTCATAGTGAAAGCAAACAGCACCAAGGTGTGCACAAGTGGAAAACCATGTGACCTTTTATGAATATAATTTAAAGATAAAAATCTGTCCAGGACCAACAGCTAGAAAGACAGATCCTGTTCTAGTTAGGATTATCTGTGAGAAAACATTGAGGAAAGGGTTTATTTGGTTTACATTTGCTCATTACTGTTCATCATCAAAGGAAGTCAGGATGGGAACTCAAACAGGGTAAGAACCTGGGGGTGGAAGTTGATGCAGACGCCATGGAGGAGTGCTGCTTACTGGCTTGCTCCCCGTGGCTTGCTCAGCCTGCTTTCTTATAGAACCCAGGACCACTGGCCCAACCCACAGTGGGGAGGGCTGGGCCCTCCCATATCACTTACTAATTAATAAAATGCTCTCTAAGCTTGTATACAGCCTGATCTTATGGAGGCATTTTCTCAATTGAGGCTCCTACTTCTCTGATGACACTAGCTTGTGTTGAGTTGACATAAAACCAGCGGTCACAGATCCTCTTTGCCACGAGAGGTGTTTTTGTTGTTACTGTCTTTTTTTTCAGTTTTAATTTTTTAGAACTACTCACTTTGTAGTTCTGCCAGACCTGGAATTCACATGTGGTCTAGGCTTGATTGTAAGTGAGATGAGAATGTAAGTAGCCCCTCCGGCATGCTCATTCACTCTGCTCTGGCACTGATTGGCCGGGTTGGGGCAAGCCTAAAGGTTGCAAGAGAATGCTTACACAGAAGCCAGTGTCCCTAGTGTACAGGTGAATATGATCCTCGCAAATCTATATGCACTTAGAACCCTGGACTATAACCTCATTTGGAAATAACGATCTTATACAGGATTAGAGTAAACTGATGACTGGTGTCCACATAAGAAAGGGAAAACAGAGGACACAAATGGCCAGAGAAGATGAATGCTGAGAAAGAGGGTGAAACAGCTGTAAGCTCAGAACTGGTCAAGATTGCTGGCAAAGCAAAGGAAGATTCTTCCCTAGAGCCTCAGGGGAAGTCTGCCTTTGATGACACTTTGACTTTGGACTTCTAGTCTCCAGATGCTTGAAGGAATAAATGTCTGTTGTTTATGTTACCTGGCTTATAGAGATTTGTTACAGCAGTCCTTGGAAACACATACATGGTGCATCTGAGCAGTCAAGTCAGAAGAATGCTGCCCTTGGTCTATCTGGACACAGGGCAGCAGCATCTTGTAGCATAAAATTGGTTCCCAGAACATACCTGGAGTTTGTTCATGCTGGGAGTCATCTGCGGGTCAAAGTCCAAGAATATTTTCCAACTGTGCCCCAAACTGGACGTTGTGCTACCTTTCTGTCAATATAAATAGTGACAGATAAATACCAGAGACAACCAATTTATAAAGTGAGAAGGTTTTGGCTCACAGCTTTAGAGGTTCTGGCCTATGATTGGTGGAGAGGCCGTATATTATGGTGGAGTCCCTGGAACACATAGAGCAATACCATTCACCTCATGGCCAAGGAGTGCAAGGGAGAGAGGAAGACCTGGAATCCTATAATCTGCTTCAAGGGTGTGCCCCCATACCCATAGGCGTGTCCCACTGCCTCCTGACTGTTTCTTCATGCTCATTCATGATATTTGAGCTAGCGGAAGACTGGTTGACCTGAAAGGTCCAAAATACTTTTCCCCCTATGTCTGGTAGCTGATAGCACTATTGTCTCCTCTGCACTGACTTTCATCCTCAAGGAGGCAGGAACTGACTCTCAGGACAGGTAACAGAGCTATAGGGCCTCTGCTGCTCGCTCCAACACCAACCCCATCACATGGCCAAAGACAGACATGGGGACAGCTCAGATTGAAGATAAAAACATGTCCTCTTTTGAAGCCTAAAGCGGTAAAGTCACATGTCAGCAAGGTGTACATACTTAGACTGGGAAAGTAATAACCACTTTTTAAAAAGAGTATACATTTATGTATGGTGTGTCATGTGAGGCACTTACAGAAGCCAGAAGAGGACACTGGATGTCTTGGGTCTGTAGTTACAGGCAACTGTGATCCCCCTGATGTGGCTGTTAAGAATGGAACTCAGGTCCTCTGGAAAAGCAGTACGTACTCTTAACCTCTTAGCCATAATCCAGTTCTGCCATAATCAGATTTTATATTCTATTACATCTTCCATTCATGGACTATTTAGCAGATCTTAAAAAACAGTCTCTATCGCCACATGTCCATGTCCCATTTAAAACCAAACAAGCCAAATAAGACTCCCACTCTCCATGACTACTCTTTTTCTGTAGAATACTTTTTCTCAATTCTTAATCCATTCATTTATTCAACAAGAAGTTAGACGACTTAATATGTTTTAGTCACATATCAGGTAAGGGAGGGCTGAGTCTTGTGTGATGTCACATTCTAGTGTAGAAAACAAACATAAAAGCAAGGGACTATTTGTTAGAAAAATATGTATTATTTATTATCTCACAGACACTAGATTTGGCTATTATATGTGTTTATATTCACAGCTGTATTTGAAAGGCTGTTTTAGAGGTAAATCTGAGACTTTGGTAATCTATCAGCTTTATCAATTATTCTCTCTCTCTCTGTGTAGGTATGTATATGTTTGTACATGTGCACATGTATGTGCAGGTGCACAATCATGTGGACACCCGGGTTAATTCTAGCATCATTCCCCAACCACACTTCACCTTAATTTTTTTTTCTTTAAGACAAAGTTTTCACTGAGCCTGGAGTTCATTGCTTGGTCTCGATTGGCTGGCAGCAAGCTCTAGGGAATTCTTCTATTTCTACCTCCCTAGCGCTGTGGTTATAGGTACCCACTTGTTATGTGGGTGCTGAGAATATGGACTCAGGTCCCCATGTTTGCACAACAAACCCTTTACCATCTGAGCATCCCTCCAGCCCGAGCAGACAGACCTCATGAGCCTTAGGACATATGAAAACTCCTTCCACTGCTTTGGTCTGAGAGTTCAGCATCAAAGCTTGTTGTCTGTGCCCAAGGCTTTGTCCAGACCCTGAGAGACACATCAGTCCCTTCCTCTACATAGTCACCCGAGAACATCTCAACCCTCTCAGGTACCCCAAAGCCCTGAGCATCTAACTGTGAATGAGGTTGGGAAGGATCTAAGACTCATTTAACGAAATGAGTCTTAGAAATATCTCAAAAAACCCGACTAGTAGTAGAATCGTCACCGTCTACCACTTGCAAAAGACAGGCTGTTGTTTCTCACATTAAGAGAAAAATGCTTGTCTGTATTGACCTCTCAAACTGTCTCCCCATCTCTCATTCTCTCTCTCTCTCTCTCGAGAGAATCTCACTGTGTAGCCCTTGCTGGCCTGGAATTCTCCGTGTAGACCAGCCTTGAAGTCACAGAGGTCCCCCTGCCTCTCTCTTCCTTCAGAGTGTTGGAGTTAAAGGTGTGCACCACCACAACAAAAGAACGCTTTTGGAAAAGATTAGAATTGGCATTTTGGGAGTAAGAAAGAAAGCTAGTTTGGAGTTGGCAGCTCCTTTCTTCTCAGTTCTTTTCTTGTCAGAGGTAAAATACCATTAACATGCTTGATCAAGACCTCACAGGGTAGAAATAAAGATGACTGAATCTCATTATGTCTTGGCTAAGTGGCGATGGTTTTCATCCAAGGCTGGAAAGCATTTTGTGAACTCTGCGTTCTGTGTACTTAAGTAGGTGTAACAAATCTTAAGGATGACTGGCAGAGCTTTCCGGCACCTAAAGGGCCTCTGTTCCCAGCATGGGGCTTCCCTGACATTCTTCCTGAATGAATTCAGAAGGTGTGTCTCATATCCATTTACTCTCACCATTCCCAGAGTCCTACTTTAATAGGTTCTGAGGGTCTGACGATATCTCCCATTTAGTCTCTGGGGTGATAGATCCCTTCTGTCTATCATCACTTCCCAGCTGTGGCTTCAGTAGGTGAATATCTCAGAGAATGATCATAGGCCAGCCCTTAGCACATTTACTCACTTTTCCCGGAGATAGACATTTGGTAGCTTTTCTCATGACGGTGCTAACCTTTCAGACAGATCACATGAGTCTGGGGGTATGTGAGAGATTGATCCAAGCTCCCCTCTTCAGATCTTGGAACAACCAGGGAAAGGCTCATTCATCAATAGACACTAGAAATGTGCTGTCTCTTACATGGTCCCTCAACGTCTCCTGAGGACAGAGAGTAGACCAGGAATGTTAGGGATATTCTTGGTCCTCCTTTGTAATCAAGAGGCTTCTGAAGATTGCAAAGACAGAGAGTCTCACTGAGGCAGGAACCACAGCATTCTAGCATTTAGGAGTGTTTGGCCAACACCCTCCAAGACTCTTAGTAAGAGTGGATGGCAGAGCTGGAACCAAACCAGGCCTGTGAGTTGTCAGGACTAAAGAGACCAGGATAGGACCATGAACAAAGTTACATGGATGTACAGGACTGTGGGGATTGAGACAGGATGGAGGGCAGGGTCCACTTGTCAACATGTGTCTCTGTGATGACCAGCTTCAGCCATTTTCTCCCCCTCATGCATTCAGCTGATGACATCCCACCAAAGCCTGTAGTCTTCTGTGTTGCACATCTAGAAGTTTCTTCTGGCCTCTTCTGGCTTGTGATAGACCCTCACTCAATGGTAGAGCTGTCTGTGAGTTATTTCAGCTTGCACCTTGACTTCCTGCCTTTCCCTGTCCCGTGTTCTAGTTCCCTTGTCTCTTGAGTCCTGTGATACAGGGCCAATTGTAGGACCTCCTACCTTGGGACATCAGGTCAGGCTCAGCTGGACCCCTGCTGAATAGGAGGGCCAGAGCTCTGGGCCTTTTCAGAACACTGCCCTGAACATGCCACACATAAACCTAGAGATGGGATGAGCTGTGAGAATGATTTGAATATGGGATCATCTAACCGATTCTGCCTGTCTTAATCAGCTTGAACTGCCTAACAAAATGCCCTAGATGGAGGGGCGTAAGTACGCAAACGTGTTTCTTATTATTCTGGAGGATGGGAAGGCCAAGATTAGTGTGTAAAGCTCTGACTGTCACAAAAGTCTAGTGAGGGCCTTGTTCCTGAATTTCAGAAAGACACCTTTTCACTGGGAGAGAACACTCCTTCTGTCTCTTCTTATAAGGGCACTAATCTTATCACAAGGGTCCCTGCCTTCATGAACTTATCTGAATTAATCACTTCTACCTGTAAATACTACTATACTGAAAATTAAAGCTTTAACATATGGATTTGGTATAGTAGACACAGTTCAGTCTATAACATTGTGCTAAATACAAACGTTGTCCTGGTCATGTTCAGGGACAGGCTAAAATAGGCCAGTAAGTGTGGACAGGGCCCCCTTGGTTCAGAATTAGAGATCTGAAGCATTCTCTGTCATCCTATTGGAAACCTATGAGGCCACTCTGGATCAGATGCCCAAGTTCAAATCTTTTATTAGGGAAGGCTGTTCAAATTTTATCTTCTTCAGTTTCCATACCTGGAAAGTGGAAATGATAAATAGTACCCACTTTCAGGGTTGAGTAAAGATTAAATGAGGTAACACACACAAAAAAGGCTCTTTGGACAGTACCTGTCACTTAGCAAATGATGAGTAAATGGTACCTCTTTACTTTGAGGTCTCCTGTGTGATACACAGACAGTCACTCTTGGTCATGAGAATGTGGAACCAGACTTCCTGGACAAAGCATTTCAAAAAGATGGGTCAAAAGGTGCCTCTGAATGCTTGACAGAAATCTTGGGCTGGACTGGACTGTACAGCTGGTAAAGAGTGACTGTTCCTTCCGTGGGTGCTAGGAAACCAGGCACAGGCCAGGAATGCAGGTTCTGTGTGGGTAGGCTCATACACAGGAGTTTGGGTGTTGGAGCAACAAGAGAGTCCAAGTCTTGCTAGCATTAATGGAGTTCTGAGCTGTTACAGAGCCCAGGGGGGAGAATCAGGTTTCATAGCACATTCCGAACTTATGGCCCTGACCTGTGCTGTTCCTCTTCCCTTGAATCTGCTCTGCAAACATAGCTCCAGGTTTATTTTTTAAAAAAATTACCTGATCACAGATCCCACTTCTAACCAACCATTTGGAACATCACCTCCTGTGCCTAGCATGGCCTACCTTTCACGTCTTGCTTTTCTTTTTCATGTAGCACATAAAACTGTGTGTGTATGTGCTGCCTAAATATGCTCTGTGGTATACTGTCTATGTACACACTGCATCTATACATGTGCATCTATACATCTAACAAATTACGTATATTTAAAGTGTTCAGTTTGATAGCATGTGTTACTGCATGAATCCAGAGGAACCGCAATCAGGATTCCAGGAGGCACAGGAGATTTCTTCTGCCCCTTTACAATCTGCCTTCCTGCCCCTCTCTTCCCAACTCTCCTTAAAAAGTAACCCATGTGCTTTCTGACCCCATAGGCATGTTTATATTTTGTAGAACTTTCTGTAAATGAGATTGTAGGGTATGTTCTCTTGTGTTTGGCTTCTTTCCCTCAACATAAGTATCTCAAGCATTGTCCCTGCTGTTTGGTGAATGGTAAGTTCACCCCCTTTGCTGCATTTCCCCCCCTACATCTCTGTGTTTAGAGATACTACAGTGTATCATTATTCTGTTCCCAGTAAGGATGCATAATTCTCTGTAACTTTGTTTATTGTGACTCTCTGGCTCCTGATATGCGATTCTTTTGGAATGGAAGTACCATGGGTGCTAAGACTTTTCTCATCTGTTGCAGCACCAACTGCAGTGTCTCGTAGTTGGCAATCAATAAAAGTTTTGTGGATTGCTTCTGACTGCATCCAGTGGTTTTGCTCTGTTCCTTACAGGCTTGCCCAAAGGGAGAGCAAGAGCTACTCTATATGTAGCTACCCAAGTCTGGGAATATGATTTGAGTTGTGGTGGCCTCCTGGTGGTTGGCAATCAGTATTTTGGAGAGAGGGCTGTTTAAAAGCATTTGAAGAGTGACTCATTTTAAAAGGCCCACTGTTGTAGCCACAGAGACCACCGGTGTTAGACACTCTTATCATCATCTGAGCGGCAGGGTAAGATCCTGGCCATTCTGTGGCTCCTCTGTCTATTCTTGTCATCCTGCATACCTGGGCTGCTGCCCCAGCAGCTGGACGTTCTTCCTCCAATTAGAGTTGCTGGTTATCCTTAGCCAGCCTCTTGCCAGCTGCCACACTGTCTCCCCTGTTTATCTCTTTGCCTGACAGTTGCGGCTTTGCCCTCATTTGCCTAGTGGGTACCAGAGATGACAGCAAAGGCTGACCCACATGAGGCTTGGTTAGGAAGCTATGACTGGGCACAGCAGGCACCAAGGCCCTGACAGAGCAGCAGGCAAGGACAAGCAATTAAGCTGGGATTGCTTTCCTCCCAGCTCCCAGCAGCTCGGGAGCCAGCTGTGTATTTGTCATCATGGCTGCCGTCATTAGTGGTGCTCAGGATGGAACTCATTAGTTAAGCCAGCTTATGAGATGAGAGAATCCTAGGTTCTGGCTCCTTCTTCCTCCCTGCATTCAGTAATTAGTTTTGATGTTCATTTGCTTGCTTTTAAAAACAACGCTGATTCTGAGCAGCCACAGAGTTCTTTATACATGGTAGTGGTTGACCGGAAACTCAGCCCAGCTTGAGCAGCAAGCCAAGTGACAGCTGGCAGTTTTCTGAAAATTTAACAAGGAGACTTTCACCTTTCTTGAGCTCACGGTGTCAACAGAGCTGGGAGTGATTCTGACTTCTAATGGTTTTCAGACCATCAGTATCAGCACACCTGGTAGCTAGTTATCACAGCAGAAACCCATGCTGGGATTTCAGACATTTTTGTTTCTGTGTCTAGCTTTGATGTGGGTTCTGGGAATCCCAACTCATGTCATCAGGATTATGAAACAAATGCTTTTACCGGCTAAGCCATCCCCCAAGCCCTCACCTTGATACACTTTATAACTCAGCCCAGGCCCGGAGAGATGAAAGGACCCACACAAAGAACAGCACTAATTAGAATCCAAGCTAGACTTGGAGCCTATCTGCTTCCCAGGACCTCTGAGCTCATGATATGGTTCACCAAAGCACAGCCTACCTGGGCTTCCTGCAAAATAAAGTCTACTAACAGGCAGGCTGGAAGACAGCAAAATAGGAACGATAGCAGGATTTCTTCCAAATGTGAGAATTCATCGAATATCTACAAAATGCACTAGGGACCATTTTAGAGATTGGTGACATACCAGTATACGCTAGAGTACTTGATCTTCTGGAACAGGGATAAGAGTCAAACACTTAACAAGCCAGCAAGTATACAATGTATCAGGTAAACAAGAAAATAAAAGGCAGGCAGAGGAAGGTGGGCCAGGGAAGGAGGCCTCTTGTGCTGCTGCAGAAGCCTTGTGACCAAGGGGAGCTGTCCTGGAGCAAGAGTGAAGTCTAGGCATGTCCAAACCCAGAAAATCTCATCCCGAGACCAGCAGGGACAGGACTCCTCTCTCCCCTCCCTAGACCTGCATGTCCCAGGGCACATAGTCTTTCGGCCCCCACCTCTGCCCCTCCTGAGGTGGTCACTAGGCTGGAGGCCAGGTTACTGGTAAAACTTTCTCTCCTCTTATAAGGTCATGATCAGCAAGCACCTGAAATTCCTGAGGCATTCCTAGTACCTTGGCCTCAGCCAGCGATGTGCACTCACTTGCAAAGCTTCTATCCACTCTCCAAAGGTTTGTAGCCTTTGT
>CM053764.1:58876551-58912652 GCA_028658305.1 Pachyuromys duprasi
AGGTGGAGGAGAAAGGAGGAGGGTGATGTAGTTATCATCTGAGGGGAGAACGCTCATTGGGGTAAACAGCAAGGACAGAAGCTGGGATCTAGGGACAGGTCAGACCGCTGACCATCTTAGCTTTATTAGTGGGTACCAGGTGCCAGAGAGAGAGAGATTCTGTGGGTGTTTTGTTTTTGTTTTTGTTTTGTTGTTGTTGTTTTAAGGTAGATTTTTCCCTAAAGAATGACACCTGAGGTTGACCTCTGGGCTCCACATGCATGTTCATGTGGGTGCATGCATGTGTGTGTGCACCCACATGCACATACATGTACATGCACCAAAAATAATTTTTGAAAGCACTTCTGATTCTCAGCTGGGTTGGCAGTTACTGTCCCCAGGAGGCTGGCCTTCCTTTCTGTACTTTCTAGCAGTTAACTCCCTTAACCCTGTGCCATTCCCAGAGCTGCGGATTTGGTTATTTCCCAGAGCTGTTATGAAGCTTATTCAGTGTCACCCGGCACATGGCTAACTTTGACCCTAGGCCTGCATGCTGCTGTCCCTTAGCCACAGGTGCCTGGGGTGGGGGGAAGCAAAAGCAAGCCTGCCTTCCAGCGATTTTCACGCATCCTAATTTCCCCTGTGCCTCCTATGTTATGGTCCATGCAGCAGTCCCTGTCTTCTGGCCAATGCATTGTTTTTGCAGACCCTCATACGTGAACTGACCATCTGCTCAGAATACCTTCCCTCCTTTCCCACACAACCTAAGTTTAATCCTTCCCCACCGGGTTCAAGTTCCCTGTGCTGGCTCCACTCCCTGAAGATCCAGGCCACCTTGACCTCTCCCCTGCTAACCACCAGAAGCCTTAGCATGCCTTTTGGAATTTGATGACACTCAGGTTTGTAAATCATGTCCTGTCATGTCATCTCATTCCTGAAGTGGTAGCTCAGCTACCCTAGGAGAGCAACTAAATCTTATGCTAATTTTTTTATTTCCATTATCAAGTCCTATGGCATAGGCTGGGAATGTAGTGCTGATTATATGGAAGAATAGCATATTCCCACTCAATCAGGGCCACAGGTCCTGTTACAGAACAAGAGCCTTCCTTCCCCACCTCTGGTCAGTGGGGTACAATGTAGTTGAGCATCTTACAGAACTGTCTTCCATTTTGACCTGAATGGATCTTTAATCTGTTTTCCAGTGAACTGGAGCCTGAGGTCTAAACCGCTCAGTGTGGGATAGAAAACATTTCCCTATCTTGGCTCTGCTACTTCCTAGTGGGTGACCGTATCTCTTCATTTACTTGGGTCAACTTCAGATTTCCCCAGTTTTTTGAGGGTATTAAGAAGATTGCTTTTCACTGGGCATGGTGGTTTATGCCTGTAATCCGAGCACTTGGGGACGCAGAGGCAGGTGGACCTCTGTGAGTTTAAGGCTATCCTGGTCTACGAAGCAGGTCCAGGATAGCCAAGGCTGAAAAGAGAAACCCTATCTCAGAAAAAAAAATCACTTTTTAGTCTTTAATATGGCCTGGGAGATGACTCAAACGAGAACTCAAGTTTTTCATCCTTAGAACCCATGTTAAAAAAAAAAAGTCAAGTTGGACTTGGTGGCATTCGTGTATAATGCCAGTGTTGGAATTAGAGACAGAGGACCTCCAGAGCTCACTGGCCAGTCAGGCTAGCCTAGTCAGTAAACTCCAATGGGCCAGTAAGAAGCCCTGTCTCAAGAAACAAGATGCATGCTGAGACACATAGCCAAACTTTAGGCAAAGTGCAGAGGGAATCTTATGGAAGAAGGGGGAGATAGAAAGACCTGGAGGGAACAGGAGCTCCACAAGAAGACCTTCAGGGCCAAAAAATCTGGGCACAGGACGGGCCTACAGACACTGATGAATCAACCAAGGACCATGCATGGAGAGGACCTAGACCTCCTGCTCAGATGTAGCCCATGGGCAGCTCATGGGCTACTCAGTCTCCATATGGGTTCCCTAGTAAGGGGAGCAGGGGCAGTCACTGGCATGAACTCAGTTGCCTGCTCTTTGATCACCTTCCGCTAGCCAAGTGGCCTTACTAGGCCACAGAGAAAGAGAATCCAGACAGACCTGATGAGACCTGATAGGCTAGGGTCATATAGTAGGGGAGGAGGACCTCCCCTATCAGTGGACTGGGGGAGGGGCATGGGAGGAGATGAGGAAGGGAGGGCAGGACTGGGAGGGGATGAGGGAAGGAGATACAGCTGGGATACAAAATGAATAAATTGTAATAAATAATAATAATAGTAATAAATTAAAAACAAAGGAACAAGATGGATATCTCCTGTGTACTAACATCTAAGGTTTACCTCTAACCTTTCCACACATGTTAATGTACTCCTGCACGTGAGCCCATACACACACACACACACTGATTAGAATAAAGTATCCTGATTAAATAGTGGGATTTCCCTAAGTGCCTACCTAGCCCTGTCCCTGACTTTAAATAAGGAATGGTCACATGCTTCCTGTGAACACCTAGATGTTTGCTCCCTCTCAGTTCTTCCTTCTGTTTGGGACCATCGCTCTGCATTCCCAGTTCCACGCAAATACCATCTTTCCCTTCGAAATGAGACTATGCATTTCCCAGGCCTGCTTCAGCTGCTAAGTTATACAGGAAACCTTCACTCTCTCTCTTGCCTGGCATCCAGATTCGTGGCCCTTAGTAGGCATTGTCCTATAATGTAGTTATTTGCATAGAGACTTCATTGTCCTTATCGCATGGAAGGTAGGTCCTATAGAAACTGCCTAGGAGTTAAACACCTTTTTTTCTCCTCCTGTCTCATGTCTAACACGCTGGCGGTTTGGATGATAATGTCTCCCATAGACTCAGGTATATTAATACTTGGTCCCTAGTTGGCAACCCTGTTTGGGTAGGCTTAGGAGGCATGGCCTTGCCAGAGGAAGTACTGTGGACAGGCTTTAGTGTTGAAGAGCCACACATCATTCCCTATCTGCTCTCTGCTTCCTGTTTTCGGTTCAAGGTGTGAGCTCCCAGCTTCCAGTTCTAACCATCAGGCCTCTATTCTGCCATCGTAGACTTTTGTCCTTCCGGAAGAGTAAGCTCAAATAAACGTGTTCTTCTGTAAATTGCCTTGGTCATAGTGTTTTATCACGGCAACAAAAGTAACTACTATACAACCAGTATGTAGACAGACATTTCCTGTCAGTTTTTCATCTGGATCACTTAAGACAAATCACATCTCTGGGTCTCAAATCCAACATTTATAATGTAAACCTTTTTTGCATCCAGGACAGAAGACAAAACCTCATTTTCAAGCATTTAGTGAGGGATTACAATAGGGACTGAGCCAAATAGGAAACAGGGAGCTTACCCAGAGATCAGTGTCAGCAAGAAGCCCTCAGCTCTTGGACTGAAGAGACAAAGGAAAGAGTAAGGACTAGGTTCCTCACAGATCATTGGTTGGCCTCTGGTCAGGGGTCCGTGGGACCTGGAGCTGGAAAGATGCCCAGGCTGTCTCCTCCCTTCCTCCTACCCTCTACTCCCCTTTGTTCAGATATAGCAAAAAATCAGCCACCAGGGACCCAGGGAGGCCAAGCCTCAGGCTGTGAGCCCTGGTGTCATAGAGCAGAACAGTGAAAGGACAGGTGTGGCTGAGGGCCGAATGGGCCTGGTCACAGCTCCAAGGTTCCTTCTAGCTCTTTAGTTGTATGGTTCAACCCAGTGGTTGGATAAATTACTGAATGGATTGGCAAACATATGACCCATGATTTCCTCACCCACTTTAAAATGTTCCTAGCCACTTACAGGAAATACGGTAAAGTTGTGTGTGTTTCTACTATTATAATTTTATTTCTATGGCAAACACAGGCATGAAGCTTGGAGATGTTCAAAACCTTGGGATGAGGGTATAGCTCAGTGGGTTAGCATATATTAAACTTGTACAAAGCCCTGGCCTTAATCCCCAGCATGGAAGAAGAGGAAGAGGAAGGAGGAGGAGAAGGAGGAGAAAGAAATCTCCCTGTTCTGTCTCCTTTCGTTAGCTATTTTGAATAATTCAGTGAAGACCACTGACAGCAGCAGAGAGCCAGGTACTATGATACAGACACTTAGCCTAAGAAAACAGGATGACCTTAACCTGGTTCTGTGACAAGGCAAGGACACAGATGTCATCATGTAGTAATTTATTGAGCTGTGTCCTCTTGCATCTCCTCCTGGCATGTCTAGGCAAGACTCAGGCGATCCACAGCCCGGCTGCAGGGTAAAGAAGACCTTGCAAACATTTCCTTCTCAGCTCTTGCTCTCTTCCACTGGAAAGCAGGGCACATGGTGACGTGGAGTGGCCCTGGCCCGGGGTGGTGGCTCACACTTAGGATTGAAAGGGAGTGTGAGCTTTATCTCTAGCAGGAGGCATTTGATTTCTGTTGCTGGGAGGATGGCTTGGGATCTGGGGTCTGGCTTAGAGCAGACACTAAGGAAGGAGAACAGCAGCCGGAATAACTCAGTTTTCAACCCACATGAGACTCCCTGTCCTGATACTGTGTGTTTCAGGCAGGATCTCATGTGCCCCAGACTGGCCTCAAACTTGCTATGAATTTGAGGATGACCTTGAACGTTGATCCTCTGTACCTTCCAAGGGCTAGAATGACAGATCTGCACAGCCCCATGTGCTGGCTATTCGAGTCAACGTGACACAAGCCAGAGTCATTGGAGAGGAGGGTACCTCGACTGAGAAAATGCCTTCAAAAGGTAGGACTGTAGGGAAGCCTGTAGGGTACTTTCTTATTAGTGACCCATGGGGAAGGGCACAGCCCATTGCGGGTGGTGTTATCTCTGGGCTAATGGTCCTCTAAGAAAGCAGCACTCCTCCGCGGCCTCTGTGTCCGGCCTCCACGTTCCTGCCCTGTTTGAGTTCCTGTCCTGACTTCCTTCAGTGACAAACAGTGATATGGAGGCATAAGCCAAGTAAACACTTTTCTCCCCTACTTGCTTCTGGTCATGATATTTCAGCACAGCAATAGTAACCCTGGGTATCTTCCAGGATTGGTCTTTTCAGCACCCCATCCACCCCACTGATGCAGGCAGCCTTCTCCTGCCCCAAATTCAGTCACACCTGCCCATGTTTTAACCACGAAGTCAGGATCTCTGGGCATATAGTACACGAATAACTTTGCTTTCCATTAGTAAGTCAGGAAAACCAAAGAGATGAGGTCCTCTGCCTAGGAGGGTACATACATGATGAGACCAAGCAAAACCACATGATATCTTCCAGGGCCCAACAACCAGTTATGCTGAGAGAACACTGTGGTGCGGCTTTCCTTAGAGAAGAGCTTAAGCCACTGACTCCCCGGTGTGTCCCATAGAGCTCTTGTAGTTACTTAAACCCCCTGGAGAACGGTTAAGATAAAAAACAACTTTGATTAAAATACACAAATATTAAGCTGCGCATAGCAATGCACGCCTTTAATCCCAGTACTCAGGGGGCAGAGGCAGGTGGATCTCTGTGATCTTGAGGCCAGTCTGGTGTACTGAGTGAATTCCAGGATGGCCAGAACTACACAGTGAGACTCTGTCTAAAAAAGAAGCACACACACACACATTTAAATGTAAAAGTGTACATGTGTAAATATCTACATATTTACATATTATTTGCCTTCTTCACTGTGCTGACATGAATACTGATAAGTTGGTTGATGCCTCTGAGACCAATCGAGGCAGCAGTCCCAAGCTGTATTAGCTGCTGTAGAATTCTTCACTGCTCTATAGCTGTGGTTAAAAATCAACTTTTGTGACCATGTGAAATTTGACCAATTTTATTAGATCTTAATAACTCGGTAAAGCCCTCTTAATAACTGTGTCAACAGATGAAATACATAAAAAAAAATAAAACCCACTGCCAGTCTCTGAGGTGATGACCAAAACCATACGCATTATTATTGAACTTGCAAGCCAAGCTAGCCACTTGTTTTCACAGAGTATGATTTTTACATGAAACAAACAAACAAATAAAAACCAAAAACAATGAACAGGGGCTGAGGTGTGTGTGGTTCAGTGGGTAAAAGATGTGCAAGTGTGAAGACCTGACTCCAATTCCCCAGAATCTACATGAAGCTGAACAAAGTAGCCCATGTCTAACCTCAGCGTGCCTACAGGAGGAGCGGTGGGTCCAGACATCCCTGGCAGCCTGCAGGCCAGCTAGCCTATGCCACAGTGATCAACAAGAGACCTTGTGCCAAACAATGTGGAAGACAAAAGGCCAACAGCTCAGGTTACCCTCTGACCTCTACATACCCGCACCACACACACAATTGTGTGCACACCTAGTGAGCAAAGCAAACCCACCACTGCAAGGAAAACTAAAAGTACCTGTTACTGGCAGTGAAATCCAGGTTTTCCAACTCTTTCTGTTCAGTTTTCAGCATTCCAGTTTCCTCAGATAGTCTTATTGGCCTCTAATCTCTCCTTTCTCCTGGCGTTCTTCTCCTGTGTGTCTGTGTGAGGGCAGAGTCTCTTCACCTACTAATACAGTGTATTGCATCACACTGGGTGCAGAACAGATCCAAATCTCAAGATGTCTTCTATTAAGCTTCATGTTAAAGATACCCAGGAAAGTGTAAAATGATGACCTTCATAAAATTTTATTTTGTATTAGAAAATAGGATAAGTTTTTAAAAAATAAGCATGCTATGTATATTAAGGTATGATGGATTAATTTTATAATTAAGTAAATACTTGAATTTTCTCTTTTCATTTTGATGTAATATAGACAGACATAAGCTGCAGTAACAAATGTGCTTTGGCATCTTCAGTTACTTTGAAGCATATAAAAGCGTCTCAATACCAAAATGATTTCAGCATCTCTAGTACGGTACAGTTCTGGGGGTACAAACCCAGAAGCCCCATCTAGTTACAGTAATTTGGACCTTTATTTTAATAAAAAAATTATTAATTTAGAAAGAGCCTAGAGAGTTTAAGTTAAGACTTTCCTCCAGGGCGGAAGGCTGTTACTGTCTCCTTCAGCCAAAAGGAAGGACACATCTCAATGCGTTGTTCAGCAACTCAAAGCGTTCATTAGCCAGTGGGGTGCTGGTTCTGCTAGTTAATTCCTTTTCCTCTTCACTCCATATATGGAGGGAAGACAGGGAATTTTATATCAATTGAAATACGTGCTGTAAAATTACTTTTAACTAGACCATGGCGATCTAATATATTTAACTTAGTTATCAAGTTACTTTCTCCATATTTTGAAAATGTATATTTATTGTCTCTCCTTAATACGTATGTATATTTTTAGACAAAATCTTGCTATGTAGCCCAGAGTGGCTTTCAGTCTGTGATCTCCCTGCACCAGCTAGGATCACACGTGTGTACCACCACACCTGGTTCTCTTTGGGTCTTGAGAATCGATCGCTGATCTTCTTCCTCATGTGGCTCTGTGTGCCTCCTGGCCTTGCTTTCTTTTCACTTCTCCCCACACCGGTCATGGTCCCTTCAGGGCTTTTCTGGCATTAGCAGGTCAGAACATCCAGATTACTTGGTATTTTCTTGTCGTCCACAATGTTCTTTGATGCTCCCCGTAAACCTGTAACTGAGGACAGACCTCCAGGAATCCATTGAGAAGGTTCGTGAAGGGAATGATGGGAATAACATCATCGTGCAAAGGTCACTTCCTATCAGGTGAAAGTTCGGTTTTATCTGGAGAGACCCCAGTCTAAAGATGAGGACGAGGAAAGGGGATACCGCGGGGTTGGGGCGGCGTTCACATTAGAATGACTCCTATCTTTGAAAACATATTTTAATTTCCTCCATCTAGAAATTGTGATTTATGAAATTCAATGTTTTTTTAAGTAAGTTTACTTATTTGTTTTGTGTATGGGTGTTTTGTTCCCATGTGTGACTGTGTACCTTGTGTGTGCCTGGTGTCTGCAGAGACAAAAAGGCATCAGATCCCCTGGGATTGGAGTTACAGATGGTTGTGAGCCACCGGGTGAGTGCTGGGAATTGAACTTGGGTGCTCTGGAAGAGCAGACTGACTATGTTATCAGCCTATGTCATGAGCTGTCTCTTTGGCCCCTGATTTAGGAATTTTAAATAGAGTTCTCAGGATCCCTCCCCTCTCCATTTCTGTTTCATTTGAAACAGGGTCTTCCTCAGTGTGGCCTTGAACTTGCTATCATCCTGCTATCTCGGCCTTCCCAGTGTGAATCACTGTGCCTGGCAAGTTGTCAGGATGGCCCTACACACATCTAAGGAACGAAAGGCTACTTGGCCTTGACACTTGCACATTCTTGAAGAACACTCTGGCAAAGAGTTTCTGCTTCATGAAGCCACCTCATACTCATTTTTTCATCCAGACCTGACTAAGTACATGAAATAGGCTGCTGCCTTAAGCTGTTGTCCAAGGCAGAGTGTAGGTCATGGCCCATCTAGAAGCTGGGTACCATTCAAACAAGGCTTTCATGAAGTTGTATCTGACTAGGTAAGAGAGCCTTCCCCTAAGCCCCAAAATAGAAGGCCAGAAGGCAAAGGGCTCCCCACTCCCCCTGCCAGGGAGGTTGAAGAACTCAGATTATAGTATTTGAACTATCTCTATCTGTCTAACTCACTCCTCCCGAGTTAGATGACTGTACACAGTTTACACAGAAAAGAGTTGGTGAAAGTCCAAGCATTTCAACCAAGTCCAGGCCAGACGGCCAGCTCCTACCTTCTGAAAATAAGGCTTCTAAGCTGGATAACGCACAGTGCGAGATCAGCAACATTACAACACAGCCAAATGGAATCAGTAAGACTACACCCTACTATACAAGGGCACCAAACTTTTATTGGGACTGCAAAGCCTTCGGAAGGATCCCCACAGGGAACGAGTCAGTGAGGCATGCAGCTCCAGTTAATAAAGGAAAGAAAGAGCCACAGTAGTGTGTCCCTCTTGGTACAGGGAGTGTGAGCTCAGTGTGATCCAGAGTTCTTCCCTGTTGTGCCAAAGCGGGACGCCTGGCTTGACCTGTTACTCAAGGTGACATGTGGACACAGGTTTCCAGCCAGTGGCGCTCATGGCTGTGAGTTAGATTTTTTAGTCACGTTAAAGAGGAAATGGCACTTCCTACACACAACCCCATTGCGTTGTTACAGTTTCTTGACACCACTTCTTGGAGGTAGGAAAGGGAAGGAGAAATGATGTGATTATATTATAGTCTCAAAAAAGGTAAGGCGCTATCATGTCTTAAAGCTATGCGCCTTCTTGGTGTAGTCTTTTAAAGGAGCTGCTGTCAGCACTGCTTTAGAATGTTGAGGTCGAATGCTTTTATTGCTTGCATATAATGTCTCTCTCACACACAATGCCCCTTGAAATTCACCAATGCTAAAGCTTAACTTAAACAGCAAGATTAAAAGGTAACATATATACATATATACATACATACATACATACATACATATATATATATATATATGTATATATATATATATGAATTTCATTCTTAGTATTTTCTGAGCTGGCCATTTTCTCGAACACCAAGATGTAACAAGTGTTGATGGGTGAGCCCTCACTTACCTGTCTGTGCTTTTCCTAGCTGTACCCAGAGCGATGCCGCTGTTTATCAAATCTCAGCAAGAAGCTGCATGGGCATGATCTGCTGTTCAGCATCCCTTGAGGTCCAGTGTCTGCAAGACCCACAGGTCTCTCCTGATCCAGGAGGTGGCATGGACGAGGCTGGCAAACGTGAACCAGATATCCCTGAGGAAAATAGCACAAATCACCCAGAGGAGAAATGGAAGCCTTGTAAGGAAGAAAGAAGCATGGCCCCAGGGGCTTGCAAGTCAGCTGATCCCTCCCCCGACAAATTCAGCCACTCAGGTTCATGCCAGGTAGCAGCCAGTCATGACCCAGGCGCCTCCAATTCTGAGAATCCTCTAGATGTTAAAGAGACAAGACAAATGATGGAAACTTACCATTCAAACAGAGCACAAGAAAGTTCTTTTAATTCAAATCAAGCTGCTGAAAAGCAAGATGTATGGCAGCACAGGACAGTCCCAGGGTCAACTGGTGATGGCTTAGGCAGTGAAGGGTCTGATGAGGTGGGCTGCACCTCTGGTCATCAAAACCCCAAAGCACAGAAATACATCAGTTTCAGTCTTCCACTGCCGGAGACAACCCTGCACCCTTACCCAGGTGACAGCAACTCCGCCAACCTGCAGCCCAGCCCCCAGGCTTCCAGCGACGACTCTGACAGTGATTATGAACTTTGCCCAGAGATAACACTAACCTGCACGGAGGAGTTTTCAGATGATGACCTGGAGTATCTGGAATGTTCCGATGTTATGACAGATTACTCTAATGCTGTTTGGCAAAGGAGCCTGCAGGGGACTGACCAAGTTTTTTTATTAGAAAGCGATGACGAAGAGATGGAATTCAATGAGTGTGGTCTGGCTGGGTGTGAGCATTTTCTCAGAGAAATGGGTTGTGGGCCTCGGGTGTCAGGTGACATGGGGCCTATGAATGCCACCACTGGCTTCTGTAGTTATCACTCACAACCCCAGGAAGTGGGGATCAGCAGCAGCACCTCCAGGCATAGTCCCTTACCCCTGCATTCAGGAATGACTCTTACTCTGGGACCTCACCAGGATGGAACAGCTAAAATGACGGAACCAGGGAGGGCTCCACTCCCTGTTGAAAATGATTGTTCAGGAATTCGGGGAGAAACCAGAGACAGCCCTGAAGCAGGAGAGGAATTCTCCAGTGACAACCTGCAAATCATGGATAAGGCAGAGACAGAGGCACCGGTGAAGCCCTTGTCTGGGAGCTCAGATAAGCCAGAGGAGAAGCAGGGTTTGGAAAGCCCCACTGGGGACCCATCAGCTGAAAAGCACCCCGGCAGCAGCAGGAAGGCTGCCCGGAGACCCACCAGGGCAAGGCGGCCCGGGATGAAGGCAAATGCCAAGAAGCAGCTGCTGAAAGACACTCCTGATCCCCTCCCCAGGGAACCGACTAGGCGCCCCTTAGCTGGGAGCTGTGGACAAGATCCCACACACACTGAGACAGGAGCTCCTGGCTGGAATTCCCACTTCCATGAAGAACTGTGTATTCCACTTCCTACAGAGCAAGACTCCAAACCCCCCCGACCACCAGCAGACCCACTTTCAAAGGAAGGGGACACAAGCTTTGAGGGAAAAGGGACACTGGTTAATAAATTATTTGAAGCAAGCGAGATTCCAGACCAGACTGACCATCTTCAGGTAAGACCAATTTTTAAAAAACTGGAAGAGGAAAGGTGGTGTGTTTGTGTGTGTGTGTCTGTGTGTACACATGTGCACACGCATTCTTTACTTCACATTCACAATTCTTATACTATATTGTAAATCAAAATAAATATTCCAGTGCTGTTGGGGTACTTGCGAATAACAGCTGCTGTTTCTGCAGCAAGGAAGGAAATCTGGCTTTGAAAGAAGGCCCAGATAAACCCTAAGCCTTCCTAATTATAGCAGAAGAGTGATAGGGGTGAGAGGCACTAATGCGATTCTGGACAGCTGGAAAAAGAAACCTGATATTTTGCCTACTGCATGTGTTTTACTAGGCAGGGCTCACCATTCTGAAAGTTTCTCAAGCAACTGCCCATGGTGTAGACTCTCTAAAGGGAGGGGGAGCTCATTCTTTTGGGTAATTGTTCGTTAATTTTGGTAGTTGAAAATGGTCAACTTTGGCTTTAGTCACAGCTAATAATTCAAGTGGCAGGATTTTGTTGGGACTGAAAAGTTACAGGATCCACTTGCCACACCAGAGAGAGCAGGCAAAGTTGATTTCTGTGCAATGGGAGGCTTCTGATTAGATGTTTGCTTTATTTTGCTTTCCTTAGATCACAAAGTATTTTTTTAAAAAGCCAAGAAAATGCCAAAAGGAAAGTGTATTACCACTTTATAATGATTTGGGTATGATTTGGGGGCTGAATTGAAAGAGACAGAATTATAGGAATGATTAATGCATGGAGAATATTAGGTTTCATATACCACTCCGCAGTTTTAATTATATAGTTTTATAACAGGTTCCAGGTGAGTTTTGGACTGATGGTGTGTTAAGGTCAAGATCTGACTTTTGGAAAGAAATGCCTTTAGAAATGTTTGTATATTTATGTGCATGCATCTATCTGTTCATGTAGCTATATCTCTCTACCTCTCTCTCTCTCTCTCTCTCTAGTATTACCACTTTTCTGTGCTTCTTATTATCTCTCCCCCTAAACTCGTAGAGAAGCTCATATACCATATACCTGGGAATCTACGCCAGGAACCCAGTATTATTTTTATTAAAAAAAAATAAACACTCCTAAGAAAATACCACCTAGTGAAAAATTATCCAACTCTGTGAAGAAACAATAAAAAAATAAAAAATAAAAAAAAGCGCTCGGGATTTCAAAAGACCCCGGTATAAAATAGCTGAAATACAAAGGTCCCGACCTGAACTCTAGATGAGCCAGTTGCTCTGTTCTGCTGGTGACATTGGCCAGATGGAGCCGCCTTTCCTCCTCTCTGCAGGCAAACCAGCTTGGTCCACTGTGTTCCTTAAACATCTCCCTCATCAGCTCACACACCATGGCCACGGGTCAGTGCGCATGACTGGTGCATGGTGGAGGTTTGGTGAAATGTTAGTTTGAAGTATCAGCATTAACCTTTTCGTGTCCCTTTCTAGTCATAAATGGCCTGTCTTTTCCAGCTAAGCACCCTTTTACAGTTGTTTGTGCAGATTTGACAGTTTCCTTATAGGTTACTTTTCTTTTTAGAGGATGCGGGCATGACAAGGTGGCCCAAGAGGAATAAATGGAAAGGGAGGGGTAAGTTGACAATGTCGGCTTCAGACTCATCTCTATGAGAAGTGGGTTCTGGTCCTGTCAGCTGTGGAGAGGAAGGAAGGGACCTCTGCTTTCCTCAGGTTTGTGCCTTGATCTGAATTGCAAATGAGAGCCCCTGTGGCCAGCAAGTTCACTGGCTTACTGAAAATGCAGCAGAATACAATGCACAGTCTTTGGGGCCAAGCCCGCCCATGGGCCATCTGTCAGACTTCATTGTGAGTCAGTACTCACCCCACCTTGACTGCCGTTTTGAAATGTGACTAGGTGATTGATGAAGGCCATGAGCGTCCCTGTTCAGAACACTGACTGAAGAGTTTGCATTCTCTGCCTCACCTTATAGTGGTCAGTAGCAGAGCTGACCTTTCACATACAGACAGCTAGAAGAAACTCAAGTGGGAGCTGGTCATTAAAGAGCAGTATTTTGCAGCCTTATGCAAAAGTGGGATGTTTGTGCCCGTGACATTTCTTCTCTTTAGATTAAACCAGAAGTTCACCCCCCCCAAAGCAGATGCCTTTAGCCATGTGAAAAGTTCCTATTTAATTACAAGAGATATCTCTATCTATACCTATACCTACATCTATATATCTTACAAACTACAAAACATGGCCAACAGATAGCAAAATGGCTAATTATTACTGTAAATTTGAACCAGAAATATGGGAGCTACTGGGAATTGTACGAAACCCTGTATAATATGGTGCAGGAGGGAAAATGACTTTTTTCCATAACTGAATCTTAAGACATTTAAAATATTTATTCTCTGACTCTTGAGGCTTGGGCACCTAAGGACTTTTGAATGGCTTAAAATTCTGTCTTAGGATCCATATTAATAAATTTCTCACCCTTGAGGCTAAACTGATCAACTTACCTTGGGCTGTCTTTTGTAGGAAGTGAATGGCAGCTGATCATTTAGTGTTTTATCTTCCATCTGCACATCAGGTGTAGCACCCTGAGGAAGAGTCCATGCCTCTAATATCCTGTGTTAGTCTGTAAAGGCCTCTTGCAGACTATCTCCTGTCTGACACATGAATCTCCAGGTGTCTTTACTTTCTGTCTCCCCCCCCCCACGCCCTCCCCATCTCTTTCACAATGCAAAGTCTTCTTGTTAGGCATTGTCTTGAAATAGTTACTGACCCAGGCTAGGATTGGAAAGCCCCCAATTTCTCTGCATTTATGGAAGATTCCAAAACTCCTTCCAGTTTGGGAGTGGAAAATAGAGAAGGGTACCCAGGCTGACTTGAATCCTCATCAAGGCTCACACCGCCAACTCTTCCTCACGCTCCCGATCCAGGGCCTGAGAATCTGCCCATCTTAAATTTCGTTCCCCAGCCACACTGGAGCAAGCTCACCCATGCTTTGAATGCAGAAGTGCTGTGTCTGCTTCACTTTGCCCCAGGGACATCTGCATTTCATTTTGAGGTCTTGAGACTTCCAGTGTACAGTATGGGTGTGTATTCTCAGGTCCTGGGAGTGAAGAATCTTGCTGACAAGGAATGAACACTGATCATAGAAAGTAAGCTAGCTGCATGGTAAAGCAGAATTTGTTTGGTGTATGCTGTACAGAGTCATGGCTTCCATGCAGTAGGCACTCGAGTAGGCACTGAGTGACTACACCATAGGAGATTAACTGCCTGGTTAGATAGGATTCTAGTGATTATTGATTACTTCGTAGTCTTTATCTCCTGAGCACATTCTTTCACTCTCTCCACATGTAAGATGCTGCTGCCAACCTTCCACAAACAGGATGAACTTTCATTGGCTCTTCTAGCCCTGTGGATGGGTTGGTTTATTCGAAAGCCTAGCCCCATAAACTGTGGTTCGTGACCACATAATGCAATGCGAGGAAAAGTCTAGCCACGGTAAAAAAAAAGTTTCTAAACATGCAACAGCCAAAAATTAATCCAAAATCAAATGCATTAATTATATTATATACTTTAATATAATTAAATGTATATTAGATACATTATATAATTACATTATATACCTTAATATACCCCTGATACATCAGACATGGGTGTTTGTCCTGTTCTGGCTCAAGTAGCATTATGGGATATCACTGCAGTGCGGGTTTTGAACACACACATGCAGTTTATTCTGGACATGCCATTACACCACACAGCACCAAAATGCTGCTGAAGCCGCTCAGCTCAGATGGAGGCTTTTGTAGAGCAGGAATTTCAGTGTTTTTACTGTACAGAGAGAGTCTTCTGCTCATATAGAAACAAGAATAAATATGGAAACCAGGGCTTTTCATATTTCCTCTACTGTAATTGTTCAGCACAAACATATCAAATTAGTGTATCTTTGGATTGGATTGTGCCATAATGTTTGGTCTCATTGACTTGGATTTCATTAAAAAAAAAATCAGTGATGGACTGTGGAGCTGGCCCATCAGTAAAGGGCTTGTTGCACAAGCATGAGGACCAGCATTTGATCCTGGCACCTGTGCAAAGGCTGTCAGGGGCGGGGGTGGGGGATGTGCCAGAAAGGTTCTTGGGGCTTGCTGGCCAGCTAGTATAATTGAATCAGAAAGCTCTACGTTCAGTGAGAGACTTCTCAAAGAATAATTAAGTGCAGGGCTGGAGAGATGGCTCAGGGCTGGAGATATAGTGCTCTTGCAGAGGATCCCATGCCTTTGGCCTCTGCAGACGCCCCACTCACACGCACATACTCCACACCCCTCTCATGTGCATACACATGATCTAAAAATAATTAAAATAACTCTTGGAAATATTGAGGTGGAGAGTGAGGAAGACAGCGTTTAGATGGGCAAGAAGCAGAAAAAGCCCCATTCTGAAGCTTCCCCGCCTTGCACCTGGATTCCCTCCTACACACTAGCAGTTGGAGTGCAACATTGGTTCTTGGCACCTTGGTGCACACATTCCTTAGAGAAGTGGACCTTTAATTCCTAGTGGAAGGGGTCTCACCCCTGGAGGGGACATGCCTATGTGTGTCCCTACAGCAGGGGAAGAGAACAATTTGTGACCCAGGAGTGGTCTCATGGCAGGCAGAGGAGCTGTAGTTCCTGGAGATGGGGTTTCTTCACCTACATGTGGGGGTGGGGCTCCCCATCCTGGTGGGTTGTGGGTTGAGGCTCCAGCTGTGCTGGCAGCAGCACAAACCACAGCAGCTGCTACAATGCCTCTTCCCCATGAAGTCATGATTTAATGGGACAGACCTCCAACTCCTCAGACGGGGCCTGCTAGCCCAGCAGGAACTGGGGAATAGGTATGACGCCAGCTGGTACTCTTCTGCATCCACCTTCCCAACCTCAGGAAGTCCTTCAGTGAAGGGAGGGGTACCCAGGTAATGCCAGTATTGTCAGGTGGTGAGCCCTCCACAGTCGAGGATACCAAGCTCTCTCCTTGCTATAACAGCAGACCCAAACCCGCAGCAGATCAAGCTCATACGCTCGTCAGGTGCCGGTGGAGATGTTCGCCATCTTGTGGGATACGCCTCTCCTGTAGTCCATGTGTTGCAGCACTATGCTCCTCTTACCCACAGTCACGGTTATTAACACTTAGGGGCTCCTTAATTCTGATCCTCTATACTTAGAGGAGTGCTGTAAATACAGGTGTAGTGTGGGTTCTCTTAGAAACAATAAGCTTGGCAGAAACTTCACAAACAGCGGACAGGTCCTGTTGGCTCTGAAATCCACCACCATGACATTCCGACACTGCCTTAACCAACTCTTGTCCTAAAAAGGACCGCCGGCCCAGTTCCGCCAGGAAGCCAACAACAGGAGCTTGCTGCCTCTGGGGGCGTTGTGGGAGCGGCGCCACTCCCGCTTGCTCGTGAGGCTGGCCTCTCTAGGATCTTGCTCTCCCCTTCTTCAACTTTGATTTCCCCTTTCAGAGAAAGTCACGTTGCTCTCGTCGTCGTCATTCTTTGCACATTCGTTCCCCACCTCTTATCTGCATCTTTACTATCTGTGGTTTCCAGAAGGGATCACTCGTGAGCGTCAAATTATAAGCCGTTCTGAGCAGTGTAGTAAAATCTTGTGGCATCTGGTTCTTTCCCATGCGGCTTATGAACCATGCCTTTGTCCAGTGAATCCATACTGTACAGATGCTCACCCTGTTAGTCACTTAGTAGTTATCTTGTAGTCACTTAGTGCCGCTGTGGTACCACAGGGCTTGTTCAGGTACCTTATTTAATAATGGCTCCTGGAGTGTAGGAGGAGTAATGTCACACTTCCGAAGAGCCAAACAGAGGGGACCAAATGCTTCCTTAGTGGGGAGGCGGAAGGTTCCAACTTAACAAGGAAAGGAAATGGAACTTGCATGCTGATGTTGCTAAGACCAGCAATATCAGCAAAGGCTCTCTGAGCTTGAGAAGGAGGAAATAGACATTTTTCTCATTATGCTGTTGCACCCCAGACGTCAAAATCCCAACCTCGGTACATGGTATAACAGAAAAGGTCCTGAAGTATAGGGTTTGGTGCCGTCCACAATGCCAGCCATCCACCAGAGGTCCCAGAATGTGACTACCATGAGCAAAGGGGGTACAATTGAACAGAGTGTGGGCTTGAGTCCTTGGTTTGGTCACTGGCCTGCTACTTCCTAGCAACGAGGAAAATGATATAAACTCTCCCAGCTTCTGTTTTCTCACCTATAAAACAGATAGTGGTACTATCACTTCCAAAGTGATATGTGGGCTCTGGAGCTAACAGCACTTGCTCTTCTAGAGGAACAAGGTTCTGTTCCCAGGACTCACAACAGGTGGTTCACAACCTCCTGTAACTCCAGCTCCAGGGAATCCAATACCCTCTTCTGGCTTCCTCAGGTTCCAGGCACACATGTGATGGACATACATATATGTAGGTACTCAGACATACACATAAAATAATAAAAATAAAGAAATATTTTTTAAAAAAAGTATTTGCATATCTCTGTTAGTTTGAGACCAGCCTGCCTACATAGTAAGTTGCAGGCCAGCTGAGGTTACAGGTTTGACACCTTACCCCAAAACACAAAACACAACAGAATGACAGACAGCAACAATGAAAGAGTCTGCAGGTCTCAAGTTTGCTGGTAAAGTGCCTGAGACAATTAATTAGTAATGATGTTGCCACTTCTGTTTTACTATTTGTCTCCTTTTTTGCGTTTGTTAGATTTTGGCTGTGCTAAGGATTGAATATAAGGCTTCGCATATGGTGAGCAAATATTCTACCACTGAACTACAGCCTCATTCATTTTGCTTGCCTTACTAAAGACTTCTTGAGGGCTAGCTACAAATATTTTTACACCTGGTATTTACTGAAGTTTGTTGTTTGTTTGTTTTGAGACAACTGTATAGTCACATAAGAAACGATTCATGAAAATCTCGTGTCTCCCTGAATTACTTACTATACCTACATCCCTCCTGCTACCCTCTTCTTCTCTGTTCTCTGGTAACTGCTGATCTGTCCTCTAGTCCTAAAATTCTATACAAATCAAATTAAAGAGTATGTAATCTCCTGGGGAATTTTTTCCCTTAGCACAATTCCCAGGGATTCATTCAAGTTTCGTATATCAGAAGTTCATAGCTTTTCTTGCTAAGTAGTCTCGTGAGGTTTGTGTGCCCCGGAGTATGCTTAATGACTTACTAGCTAAGAAGATTTGGGTCAATTTTTACTGTTTTGTTGTCACAAATAAAGCATTTATTAAGTTCTTCCTTCTCTGTGACCAATGCTAGGCACTCTGTTTTCATTCCTATTGTTGTATAAAAAGCAACTTAGGGGAGAAGGGGTTTGATTCACAGTTCCAGGTCACAGGGAACTCACATTTAGAGCAGTTAGTTATATCACATCCAAAACCAACAGCAAATGAATATGCATAGCTCGCTTGCTTGCTTATATTCAGCTCTATTTCTCTACCCTTATACAATTCAGCACCCCTTACCTAGGGGATGGTGCTGCCCACAGTGGGCTGAGCCAGGAGGATGGAAAGTTCCAGACCAGCTTGGGCTAGCTATGTCATAAAGTCAAGGATGGGCCCAAATATATCAAAACCTTGTAATAGGAAGCCCTAAGAAAACCCCAACCAAACCAAAATGATAATAGAACAGTGGTTCTCAACCTGTGGGTCACAACTCCTGTGGGAGGCGAGTGACCCTTTCACAAGGGTTTCCTAAAACAATCATAAAACACACTTATATTACATTATTATTCATTAACTGTAGCAAAATTACAGTTATGAACAAGCAACAAAAATAATTTCATGGTTGTGAGGAGCTGTATTAAAGGGTCGCAGCATTGGTAAGATTGACAATGTGACAGAGGTGTAGAGACAAAGACCTAGATAGTGCAGCTCCTACTAAGTGATGGATTTATGTCTCCTAAAGTTGCCAACTGCCTCCTTCACCAACTGGTTCCCAGTTGTATGGTTATGTAACCATCTGCCTTCTGTGCCAAGCAGATGTGAACTCTTGTGGGTAGAGGTATTCACCTGAGTTCAGCTCAGGTGCTTGAGAGGCAGTACAAGAGAGAGCGTTTCAATGTTTGAAATCTGTGCTGACTGACATGTAAGAGGCAGGGTGCATTGTAAGTCTCTAGCAGGTAATCTGGAAGGGCAGGAGGGCAGGAGAAATGAAAGCAGACCACCTCAATCTTCTTGCAATAGAGGTTTCCTATTTTGCACGACAAATAACAACTGCTAAACAGTAGCTCCAGAGGACTGATAGGCCAGCACTCGGGTGACAATGACAGGAAGGGCAGAGGCCACTCTGGCTCACCCCTCAGCACGCGGCAGTTGAGCCTCTTGTCAGCACCACTCCAAGGCGGAGCCAGAGTGGAACACAAACATTTGTTTTGTTTTCAATCACAAAGCCAGCTAGAGCACTTCTGTCAAACACCATTAACCGTCCTGGATGGGCAAGATCCTGCTCACGCTCCCTGCAGTCACTGTTTTCAGTGTAAACAACTAAACAAAACTAATACTTACAGCCTTGTAATGCTCTGGTGGTCTATGGGTTATCTGGTTAGAACTTCAAGCTTTCCAAGCCCCATGGCTGTGGCTATCCTACTGAATCAGATTTGCATCTATCTCTAGGAGATTTGAATCTACCCTCTAGGAGATTCCTGTAAGCACTGGGGTTCCAGAAGCCCCTATCAGCAGAGCACAGCATCTTTCCTAGGTCAGAAAGATTTTAAGGGGGCTGGGATGAAGCTCAGTGGTAGAATGCTTGCTTAGCATGCTGGAGGCTTTGGCTTTCATTGCCAGCATGGCAATAAAAGTGAATGAATGAATGAATGAATGAGTGAATGAATGAATGAATGAAAAAGTACCTTAGGGCATTTTCCTCAATAGTCATGGAACTTCCTGGGAGTTGCCTGTGTTCCACCACCAGAGAGTTCATTGTCAGGTGTGCAGTGAAGCTTGGACAGTGAGAGTTTCTAAAGCTCTCAGTTGATTCTTTAACACATACCTGTTACCCCCCTCCTCCCCAGGTCCCATGGTAGGGCTTAGGCATGGCTGCCCTTATGGAAGCTTGGCTAGCTTAAGACAACCTGGAAAGAGAGTCTTGAAGTCCACCATAAGTGAGATGCAAGGGTCATCTTAGGGGCTCCAATGTTAACCCTGAAAGATAGATGCACTTTGATAGGTTTTCTCTGCCGATGACATAAGCCAATTTAAACCACATTAAGAGTATCTAAAGGCAGGCTTGTTGGGGGCAGCTCTTCAGTAGGCTCAATGATCTCACAGGTGGAGCTCAGAGAAGATGGGGAGACAGAAGTGGGGAGGGGGTGGAAAGGGAATGCTCATGCATGTGAGGAGAGAGAGAGAAGAAATTCAGAGGTCAAGGAGAGAACCAAAATGTCTGAATTATATAGTGAAGAGCCTCAGGGGCAGAGGAAACCAGCTCCTGGGCTGGAAAGTTCAGGTAGGGGGCGGGGTATGCTAGCCATGCCCTGTAACAGGTAGGGACTGAGGGATGCTGGGAGAACCTAGAAGCCAGGTCTGCTTTGGTACCTCAGCCTCTTGTTGGGTTTGAAACCCAACATACTCACCTCAAACCTTCCCCAAAATTTAGCTAAGGAACAAAGCATTAGATTATTTAATACTACTTTTCTAATGGCGGTAATGGGATTGTTCACATAAGTATGTCTAACCTCTAGCCCACGAGACATGCATATCTTGGGTTATGAATGGGACCCTAACCAAAACTGTAAACTTACTTAAAATATTATGAGATTTTTTTTGTGTGTGATTTAAAAAAATCAGTTGTACAGTTCTTGAATATGAACTTTGTATATAGCGATGTTGTGTCTCAGTGTCAAAGGCTTAGACAAGTCTGGTGCTACTGTGTTTGTGCCTTCCTGGGATGTACCTCACATTGAGCAAATTTCACGCTTTACCTACAAGAACAGGGAAGTAAATTCTTTCCTTGTGGATCATTTGAAAAATAGATCATTTCAAAATCTGAGCTAACTGGCTGGCAACTGTGGTAGCATATAGAAAATGTGACCTGGAATGAAAATGCTGACCACCTTTTAGTTGTAACAAGCAGAAGGTAGAAAGACCGTGCAAACAGGAATGGATCTCTGAGCCCGCCTGGCCGCTGGTGAGGTGACCTGGAGAGGTTCCATACACGCTCTTAAGTTCTAGGCCAGCTGCCTACAATCCACACCCTGGAACACATTTCTTCACAGGACCCAACTCTCACGGCAAAAGCCAGAAAGAGCTTCTCGCCTTCCTGCTTTAGATTCTCTAATTTACTCCAGCTAACCCTTTTGCCTAGCAAAATATTGCATGGGAACCAACTGACATCATGCCACTGTAAACATATCTTATAGAACCAGTGCATTTTATTTGATGTCCCCTGTACTGACTCATTAAAGAAACCTCACTCCAGCAAAGAGACCTCTCTGGGGGTCCAGGGATTTCTTCAAGTTTTCCCAGAGTCTACAGGGCAGTTTTGAAAAGTGACGGCCCAGCTCATTTATACTGAGATACAGGTATCCGAGTCTTACGGCAGACCTCTATGTTTTTTCTTTATTCTTTTTTAGTTGAAAATAGATTCTTCTCTTATACAATACATGCCTATCAGTTTCCCCTCCTTCCACTCCTCCCAATGCCCCCTCTTTCCCTCTCCCCCAGATCAACACTTTCTCTGTTACCTCTTCAGAAAAGAGCAGGCCTCCAAAAGACGACAGCCAAACAGGACAAAATAAGATACAGTCAGACAAAGCAAAACCCTCACATTGTGGCTGGGCAAGGCAACCCAATAGGAAGAAAAGGGTCCCAAGTAAGGGCAAAAGAGTCAGAGATATGCCTGCTCCCACTATTAGGAGTCCCACAAAAAACACCAAGCTAACAGCTGTAACATATACCCAGAGGACCTCGTGTAGACCCATGCAGGCCCTGTGCTTGCTGCTTCAGTCTCTGTGAACCCATGTGAGCCCTGCTTAGTTGATTCTGTGGGCCACGTTCTCCTGGAGTCCTCCACCCCCTCTACCTCCTACAGTCTTTCCTCCCCCTCTTCCACAGGGTTCCCCTATCTCCGAGGGGAGGGACTTGATGGAGATCCCCAATTTAGACTCTCTCTCAACATAACCCAAGCTGCATTTTTAATTAGATCTCTGGGTGGCTCTCGAGGGCAGTGCCCTTAAGAAGCCATGTGCTTAGTTAAGCAGATCCGGAGGGGCTGCTGCAGTCTGGATGTTTCTGTCAGAACTGCCCAGTGTGGCTTGTAAAGCTTAATCCTTCACCCTCAGAGGAGTTAGAGCCCCTCATGACTGCGACTCCCCGCACCCCCACTTCCTAGCTGCCTTGCTTTAAACAGCATGTTCTGCTTGAAACACCTGTCTGAGCAACTGAAGTTAACTCAGACCCTGGTTTATTGTAACTAATCCAAAACAGGTGTGTCACTTGCAGCTGAGCTTTATTTTGAGGAGTGCAGGAACAGGGAACTGCCTGGCAGCCGGAGAAGCTGGGCAGAGTCGCTGGGCTCTGAGGGTCCTTGTTAGTAAGTCCTCTCTCACCACTGCCTTTGGTTGGAGCTAGAGCCAGAAACAAGCTTTATTGGCTTGCTTGGGGTCATCTATGACTGAGGATGGGTTTGAATCTCTGAAGCAAGATGGGGAGGACATTAAATTAACTGTTCACAATTGAGATAAGTGATAAAGCTGTAGCAATCAGAACAGTGGGCCTGCAGCCACCAAAACATAACTAGATGAGTCAATATGAATAGAGAACAGAGGCTAAAATCCTACATTGAATTTTAAATGATATAAAAATTGATAATTTTGAATATATCAATTATGATTTAGCTGTAAATATTATATTTTATTATAAATAAAGGAAAGTCAGCCATTGGAAGAAATTTGGAAAGTAGTGGTAATAAGGATCAGTTTGCAAAATATATAAAAATACACATCATAGCTGGGTGTGGTGGTCTACATCTGTAACCCCAGTACTCTGGGAGACCAAGGCAGCAGAACTTGTAATGCAAAGACATCCTGGGCTACAGAGTGTTCAAGACCAGTCTGGATGACTTAGTGAGGCCTTGCCTTACAAATCATACAAATTTTAAGGAGAACTGGGGCTATGACTCAGTGATAGAGCTTTTGTCTAGTATGTGCAGGTCCTAGGATCAATCTACAAACTCCCTGCACCCCTAAAAGACAAAAACTACCAACTTATAAAACACCAAACAATACAATTTTTTTTAAACAAGAGAAATAAATGTGCAGTTTATATAAGAAACTAATGATTGGTAAGCAGGGGAGGATACCATGGCAACTGGAAATGCATAACTTTAGAGACATATCTCATCTTTTACCTATCAAATAAAATACATTAAAAAGTCTGGGGCTAGAGAGATGGCTCAGTAGTTAAAAGCACTTGCTGTTCTTCCAGGGGACCAGAGTTCAGTTCCTAGGACACACCTGAGTGGGGTCCTCACAACTCTAACTCTGGGGGATCTGGCACCCTCTTCTGGCCTCTTCATACGTGTGGAACACACACACACACAGAGACAGAAATAGAGAGACAATGATATTTAAAAAAATCTCAAAAAGTAATTCAATCAAGTTGAGACATGGGGTATATTGCCAACAGCTGTGGAGTTTGACAGTATCTTTTAAAAGAGACTGTTGTCCATGATGGGACAGTTTCATGCCCAGGTATCTACTTTTAAGCAAAGCCTTCACATGCTTTGTGACATGATACCATGTACAAAGTTCATGATCAAGAACTATGATCCAGTTACAAAGCAAATAATGGATCACAAAACGACTCACACTGTTTTAGGTGAGTTTAGGATTTAGCATTTGGCCACATTCAGAGCTGTCTTCAGCTTCATGGAGCCACATGTGTTGGCCACAGGTTGGATACGCCTGAAAGGCAGAGTTGAGAGAAATGTCTGTTCAAATAATGGACACATCACAATTCAACACAGACACAGTGCAAAGTAATACATACCACATGGTACAGTTTATGTCCCAAAGCCAGGAGTCCATGTTATACCAAGTATCAACAAATGCTGGGGGTGGAGCAGAGGAGGAGCAAGAAACCCCTGCACACTTCTGGTAGAATCATAAACTGGTATAAGCACTACGGAAATCAGTGTGGTTCCTTTAAATGCTAAAAATATAAGTACATGAGACCCAGCTATACCATTCCTGGGTTTGAACCATAAGGACTCTAAGCTGACACTACATAGAGATACTTGCACATCTGTATTCATCATTGTACTATTCACACTAGCTAAGAAATGGAAGTGGACTAACTGTCCATCAGAAGATGAATGGGGAAAAATGTGTATACACAATAGGATCTATGTTGATGGAAAGTGAAATCATAATCTCTGTAGGAAAATGGATGGAACTGGAAGTCTTTGAACAAGATAAGCCAGACTCAGAGAGACAAATTACCACAATTTCTTTCATATGCAGAGTCTAAATTTATGCTAACATATATTAATATGCATGATATAATGTGTGTGTATGTGTGCGTGTGTCTAGGACATCAAACTAGAAAGTAGAGCATGAGAGGGGAGGAAAAGATTGTACAGGAGTGGGGAGGGGGGAGAAAGAAGGTAACAAAATTTACATGAAATGAAAGCAGAAGAGGGATGGATGTAAGTAACAACGAAGCAAGAGGTCTTACTGGAGAGCAAAGTGAAAGCTCGGGCCAGGGAAGCTGCCTTAGAACAGCTGACTCTGCATGCTCTATTCAAGATCACTGGGTTTCAGTTTGGGGCTTTTTCCCCCATGGGTCCAAGAGTCAGAGAGGATGTTACTGAGGGGTGAGGCATGGGTGATTTCCTGTTTTGAGTGACAGGCTGGGTTGCATAAGCCTTTGTTTACTGTGCATGCTTTCACCTAATGCATCTGGTTCTTACCGTACGCACACCCAGCCATATTCAGGTTAAGATGGTAAGTAGGAAAGATGGTAAGTAGGGTTTTGTTCCCTAGACCCTCACTTGCTCAGAGGGCACGGTTTGCCCTTCCGTGTGCATACTTAAAACCGGTTCAGATTGGATCAGCACATTTTCCTTAGTTTCAGGATGTGCTTCAACCTGTGTTTGGTCACCAAAGAGGAATTACTAAGGGATTGTTGGGAGAGGCCATCCGTTTTCTGGAGCCAGTTGTGTAAAGCTCAGTGTAGGTGGGAGTCCCAGACTGCTAACCATGCTTGGTCCGCCTCACAGGCACATATCAAAGTGATGGGAATGGCTAACTGTTGGGAAGGAGGCAAGAATCCAGCGATAGAAACTATTAATAATGTCTTAGTATTTTAAAGATGGTATTAATTTATTACTGATATCGCTGAAAACTTTTTGTTTTGTTTTTTTTGTGACAGGGTTTCTCTGTGTAGCCTTGGCTGTCTTGGACTCTCTCTGTAGACTAGACTGGCCTTGAACTCACAGACATCTACTTGCCTCTGCCTCCCTGAGTGCTGCTGGGATTAAAAGAGAGTGCCACCATGCCAGGCCTTATTTTCTTTTTAAACTCCACTTTTTTTTTTAAAGAAAAGACAAAAAAGAAAAGAAAAAAGAAAAAAGTAAAGACAAGTCTGCACTATGTAGCTCTTGCTGACCTGGAGTTCACTAAGTAGACCAGGCAGTCGTCAAACTCACAAAGATCCTCTTGATTCTGCTTCCTAAGTACCAGGATTACAGGGTTTGGTTGCTTCACTGCACCCTGCTTTTCTTTTTCTTCTCTCTCTCTCTCTCTCTCTCTCTCCTTCTCTCTTCAGAAGAGAAAACAAAACTTGGGAGTAGGAAATACTTGCTGTTCATTCTGGTGAGCAAGCACAGCCTTGGTTATTAGCTTGCTTTTTCCTCAATGTAAAGTGAAGGAACAAAGCATAAATATCTTTCCTATTTCCAAGGTACCAAGTCCCAAGGACCTCCTGATTTTGTTGCCGAATGAATGTCAAAGTAAAAGAAAGAACAAGCCTTTCTGAGTGTAAAAGGGAAACAATGGAAGCGTATTTATAAACAAAGGAAGCCAAACATGGTGTAGTGATTTACTGGGTGTAATCCTGTTGCTTCAGAGGTAAAGAAAGGTAGGACGATCAGGAACAGAAAGTCATTTTCAGCTACTTAGCAAATCCAAGGCCAGCTGGAACTACACGAGACCCTGTTTCAAAAATACAAAAAGGCAAAAACAAAACAAATGAAACTTCGGGAAAGTCTTACACTGTGTGTGAAAAATGTTGTTAGAAAAGATGAATAGCTTAATCAAAAGTGGACATAAAAGGGGCTGGAGAGATGGCTCAGCAGCTATAAGTTACATACTGAGTCTGAGGCAATCTAGTCTACATGAAACCCAGTTACAAAGAAGGATACCACCCCCAGTCTAGTCCACATGAAGCTCCATCACAAAGGAGGGGGCCACTCCAAGTCTTCTGGGATATGGGGGATTCAGTCCTCGTAAGAGATTTTAGGAAGTTGCCTCAATTAGAATCCCTCCCCAGCCAAAGCAGATCCTGATGTTAAAAAATATTATATGCGGTTTGTTTGGGAGTTGACCCCAGAAAACATGGGGCAGCAGCAGTGTGAGACAGGAAAAGAAGCTGGTTAGTCACAAATGAGTACACCACTGTGGAGGGCCAAGGACACTGTGTACACTTGCCTTGGGATCATTACCTGAGAAGGGGTGACTAAAATATTACCTAATGGTCCCTGTTCTGCCTCAGTTAAGAATTACCTCAGACTCACTACGTAACTAAGGATAACCCTGACCCCTGATCTTGTTGCCTCTGTTTCCAGACTTCTACAATTACAGGAATATACTGCCATCCCCAGTTATATGGTGCTAGGGATGGACCCCACAGATCCATGCGTATTGGATGGATGGATGGATCTGTCAACCGTGAGCATTCTGCCCACTGAGCTACATCCTGACTAGCCTTATGAGGGTATTCCCTTTAAAGGGCTGCCCTTGAAGGATATTGGTCCACTCATACATGTCATGCTCGCCGTTCCTTATTTCACAACGATTTTGATATCCTAATCTCCTGTATGACGATGCATCTATGATTTATAACCTCTTCCCTGTTTTATAGCTCCTTCTTTTTTACTGACTTTAGAGTCTTTGCTGTAAATCCCTTCCCCCATGGGATTGACAGTATGCTGCTTTGTGTCCCAGCTGGACTGTAAATTCTTTGTGGGTAAGAGGTAGGGTTTATTGGGCACAGCCAGTACTTGTCAGTGAAAAGAGATCAGTGAATGCTGTGTTGAAAATCAGAATGAGTTCTATGGCTCCAAGCGCCAAAAGGGTGTGGCATCAGTTTCAGAGCCTTTGTAAACAACCACCACCAAAATAAGCGTCGAATCATATTAATTTATTTTAAACTAGAAAGAAGTATAAGTAATATAATACCACTCAGTGGCTATTCTAGGTCATGGGCCACTGAGAATTAGGATCTGAAAAGTCAGGATGTAAATTCCTCAAAACTCAGATTTAGTGTCTTAGTCACTGCTCTATTGCTATGAGGAGATACAACTTTTATCAAAGAAAGCACTTAACTGGGGGCTTGCTTGCAGTTTCAGAAGTTTGCTCTATTATCATGATAGTGGGGAGCATGTTGGCATACAGGCAGTCATGGCACTGGAGAAGTAGTCAGAGAGAGAGAGGGAGACTGGGTCTGGCATGGGCTTTTGAAACCCAAAGCCCATCCATAGCGACATGCTTTCTCCAACAAGGCTACACCTCCTTATCCTTCTAATCCTTTCAAATAGTTCCACTCCCTGGTGACTAAGCATTCAAATATATGAGCTCATGGAGGGCCATTCTCATTCAAACCACCATAGAATAAATTCTTCAACTCTAGAAAAGCAAAGACTTTTGATTCCCTTTTCATATGAAATGAAAGCTGCAGAGTGCAGCTAAGACACCCACCAGGAGATTGCCCAGGCCCATTTTGCAGTGTGGTAACAGAATGATGCTCTCAAAGGCAAGACACGTCTGCCATGTGTCTCCCAGGGTTAAAGGAGTAAACAAATCAGCGTGGGTTGCTGAGCCCTGGCTAAATTCTGTCACTATCATCAGGGACAAATAGAAATGAAATCAGATGTTTCTGTTTTTGATTTTGATGTCAGGTCTGTCCAGTAAAAATGGATGTAATTTTTGATAAGTACATTCATAACCTGTATAGCCACGAACATGATGTGACGCCAGAACATCTTCATCATTCTCCAGAGGATAGTCTTCTAACAGGTATGGGTTAGAATTAGAAGTTAGGCCCTGTCTTAGGCAAACTGAAATTTATTTCCTGTCTCCATGAATTTTCTTATCTGGGACATCTCATATAAATGAAATCATACCGTGTGTGGCTTTGAGAGTGTGGTTTCTTTCACTAGAGATGTGTTTCCAAGGATCATCCACGTGAAGGTATCTACTGTGTTTCTTTTTAAGGCTGAATAATGTCTCTGGATTACAAGCATCTGTCGTTGTCATCTCTCAGTATATGGGCATTTGAACTACCTGCACTTAGTAAACAATTCTGCATGAGCATTTACATAATAGTTTTAGGGTAGACATGTTTTCAGTTCTTTTGGGCAAATATCTTGGATTAGAACTGTTGGGTAAAACTCTGCATAGCATTTGAGAAACTATTACACTTCTTTTTCTTTTCTTTTATTTTCTTTTTTCTTTCTTTCTTTTTTTTTTTTTTTGACAGGGTTTCTTTTGTGAGTAGTTTTGGCTGTCTTGGAACTCACTCTGTAGACCAGGCTGGCTTCGACCTCACAGAGATCCGCCTGTCTCTGCCTTTCAAGTGCTGGGATTGAAGATGTGCACTACCACTGCTCGGCTACACTTATTTTCAAGGGAGCTACAAATTTTTTATATTCCCATTAGGAAGCTGTTGAGAGTAGTACAAATGCAGTTTTACATTTTTTGAGGACATTTTTTGAAAATGACAAAGAGAGTGAAATAAACTTTAATAATATTTAAGTGAATATAGTCATGATACTAGTTTAATATGCAGCCATATAAAAGTATTAATGAGGCATTTTACATCTTTCTCACAGGGTCTTCAGAATGTGGCATTTATTTTATATTTTTGGCCTGTCTTAATTGGATATTAGCTATTCCGTTGTATCTAGCGTCCATGCTATTACCAGTTGAAAGTGTTAATTTTTATATTTCTGACATGTTACAAACCTACTTCAACAATTTCTAAGCAAAATCACACATGCCAGTGTTTTAAGTTTGCATAAATATTAACTAAAATTGAATAAGTTCTCAATTCAGAGGCCACGGAGGAAGAGGATCCAGGCAGTCCTGATTAGACTTAACAAGCTATGGGCAGATGGAGAGCTCCCACTCAGTGGACCTGGAGAAGGGGTGAGGGGGGAAGGAGGGAGGGTGGGACTGGGGGAGTTGAGGGAGGGGCTTCAATTGGAAAATATAATGAATAAATTGTGAAGAGAAAAAAATAATTAAAAACATTTCTTTTTCAATTCAGTTCTTTTGTCATGTAGGCACATTTTAAATGCTTGCTAATTATATCTGGCCAGAGGCTGCTGGACCACACAGCCTAGCTTCATGCTATTCTTGCTATTGTGATTTGGTTTTGCTTCTGTTCCCCACCCCCGCCACCCCCTATACCCCGACAATTTCTCTGTAGTTCTGGCTGGACTGGAATTCACTATGTAGACCAAGCTGGCCTTGAACTCACAGAGATCTGTCTGCCTGTCTCTGCCTCCTGAGAATGGTGGGATCAAAGGCATGTGCCAGCATGCCCAGCTGTTGTGATTTTTTTTTTTTTTAAAGAATGACATAATACTTCAGCTCTCAGCCTTGGTTGTATTTTCTCTTCTTCATCTGATTCCCCCCTCCTTTAGTGGACCTTATCTTCTTAGAGCAGCTTTAGTTGAAAGAAAGGTGAGTAAAAAGTACAAAAAGTTCCCAACAGCTCTTGCCCTCTTCCCCACCTCACCCTAGGTACGGCCTCCCCTGTCATTCAGGCCAGGGAAGCCACAGGACACCTCAAGCCATCTAGGGTACAGATTTCTTCCCAGGCTTCATGACTCCATTTGTTTGGTTTTGTTTTTTGTTTTGAGACAGGGTTTCTCTGTGTAGCCCTGGCTGTCCTAGAACTCACTCTGTAGACCAGGCTGGCCTTGAACTCAGAGGTCTGCCTGCCTCTGCCTCCCCTGAGTGCTGGGATTAAAGACATGCGCCACCACTCCCCAGCAGAACTCAATCTGATGTTGTGAATCCTACGCAAGTTAAGGTTTAGCAAGTACCTGATAGCATGTAGCCATCATTATGATTTGTGCTTCTGACCTTAAGGATCATTTCCTACATACTGTGCATTCCTAGCCATGGCCTACTGGTTTTGAGCAAATGTCAGATAGCATCACCTGCTACTGAGACGCCTCTGCTCTCTTAGTCCTCAGGTCTAAGACCTTACTTGTAATAGCCAGCCTGGACGTAGGCAGCTCTTGCTCCCAAGGCTTAGGTGTCCCAGTTGGCATCCTGGCAGCCCTGCAGCTTGTTGGACAAGTTCCACCGTGTCTCATATCATTTGAAAAAAACAACATGCCACCCTGCCCTAGGGCCGTCTATCAAGTTACGGGCAAGCTACAGGACAAAGGAGGACACATTCCCGTCTACTTTGAGGTCACAGGTTATTGGCCTTGGGAAGTCATATGTGGAAGGGCAGGAAAGGGCTGGGCTTAGGGTCCGGGATAACTTTTTGTCCTGAGGTGTTTTTTGTTTTTGTTTTTGTTTTTTTTCCTCTATCATGCCAAGTGACATGCAGAGGTGAAGAACAGCAGCACTGTGCCCCTCTCTTACCAATGGCAGGGATCTGCAGTTCCTGGGGATCACACAGGAGACTTCCTTTTCTCCCAAGGGGCCCGTCACCATGCAGCATCTGCCTCAGCAGGTCTGAGGAGTCCTGGGGTGTGTTTCCAACAAACTCCCAGGGATTTCCAGTGACTATGCTTTGAGTAACAAGGGCTTAGGGCTTCCCTCAGGAAGCATTTATCCTGCCCTTCCTCCCCCAGCCCCCAGCTTCCTGCGTCACACTCAATCGCCCAATTACTAATCAGAGCTAACATGTAATGGGTGGAAATATGTGCTGGGGATTGTGCTAAGTCCTCTGCTTGGGTTAGCTCATTTCATTATCTCGACTGCCCCATGAGATAAACCCTGTCCTTATCCAAGCTCTGTGATTGGCTCCTGCTTTGAGCAGAGTCTGCCTGACTCCTTCCCAGTCTCCCACTGACTTGATTAGCACCATCCCCAGTTCCATTTTAGGTCTGACTTCTTTGACTCTCTTTGGAACTGAAACTCAGCAATGGATCTGGTCATCGCTGATGAAGTAGACCATTTGGGTAGCAGGACTAGGAGGGCACATATCTGCCACCTTGCACCCTTCTACCTGTGGACGTGCGGTGGGGTGGGGGCATGCTATTAGCTTTTGCATTGCTATGATGATACACCTGACAGGAAAAAAAAACACAAGGGAAGAAATGTTTATCACAGTTTAGTAAGATTTTGGTCCATTATGATAGAGAAGGCAGGGAGAAATTCATGATGGAGGAGAAACCCTGGGATGATTCATGGACCAGGTAGTTGGAAAAGGCCAGAATCAGGGATTGGGTTAAACCTTCAAAGGCCTGTTCCTAGTGACCTGTTTCCACTAGACAGGACCCAACTGATAAAAGACCCACAGGCCTCCAAAGTATTTCCATCTACTGAGGAACATACTTTCAAAACCTGAACCTATCAGGGCCATTTCAGCTTCAAACCGTGACAGTGTATATTACTCATTTGAGTAAATTCAACTAGTTTAAAAAAAAATAACAAAACCAACAGCAACAAAAAAACAAGCTTACAATACTTATAGATAGAACCATAAGCTAATGGCTGGATCATTCCCAGAGCAAGTACTCAGGGCAGAGGAGATGAAAGAGGTCCTGGCCCTGGCCATGTACCTCACATGTTTGGGAATGTGCAAAACAAGGCCAGTCTTCTATTCCTCACCAGGTGACAAATGATACAAATGACAGTAATGCCTTGTTGGAGAGGAGGTTCAGAGAGTAGGAGGCCTCTAGAGTAACAGTTCAATGAGTAGGTAAAGTCGGTAAACAGAGTTGTGCATGGCCAAGTGTGATAACTTCTTCCTTTCAGACAGCTTGCCATGGGTCGCAGAATTGCACACTGCTCATCTTTTGTGATAGTGCATGTTAAGAAGGAAGAGAAAACCATCCAGGACAAGAAATGTTTGCCTGTGGGCATCATGGGTACCCAGATGTGACTCAAACCTCAATATCATCTCATTAACCTAAGCTGGCTGCTCTGACTGTAAAAATGTGAATTTGAACACAGATTCTAAAACAGTGGTGGTTAATTTCTCCTAGATCCACACACTAAGTGGACCTAATGGATAAAAAGAGCTTATTAGGAGGGGCTTTCCCATAGACAGTGTTTACTGAACAGACAAACTTCTGATGGAATTAGCTGTAGCTATAGAGAAAGCCCATGTTAGAGTATGAAGTGGCTCAGGGGAAGGCAAGGACCTGTTGGCTGGAACGTGACGTGCACAGAGATAGTAACATAAGGAAGGTTGGGGTAGAAGCTGACAGGGCCTCAGTGATCTAAGGAGTGTCACCTAGTCAGATGCCAAACATAAGTGAGACACTTCAGCTCTGTTCCAAATGCCTTTGGACACCACCCCGCAGCCCCCCAAGAAGCCACCATCCCCAAGCCTTCGTTTACGTCACACATATGCACAACAACCTATGGTCCTACCTAGTTCCTCTAGGTACAGTTAAATAATTAGCAAAGGGTATCTGTACAGCAAACCACACAGAAGTTCACTGAAAAGAAAAAAGAAAGAAAGAAACCTTAAGTGACACTTAGGTGTAAGAACCATGACAGCAGGTTGAAGGACCATTTGGGCCACACCCTTTGCAGACTGCAAGGAAAAGTCACCCAAGTTTCTTATAGATCCTCATACAAGGATGACAGAACGCCTAAGCACTGGGCTTGAGCTGTGGGTGTGTTAGGTCACTGATGGGAGGTGACCGTTGTCTTGACCCATGTGTCCTCTGGTCTTCTGGCTCCTGCTCTTTCAGTGCTGCATCAAGCTGTCCCGTCTTTCCAGGCACCATGCAACCATGCCCGCCAAGGGCTCTTGGTGTGCTTCACAGCAAGCCCTGAGAAGCTGGGAACACATACATCCGCTTTCTTCATCTTTCTTGTTTGCAGGCCAGTGATTTTTCTCCCAGTGGGAGCTCCTCCTTCCTTCTGGGGTATATGATTTCTCTCTCCCTTCAAGTCTCTGGAAAAAAGTTCCTTCTTAACCTTGGCTCATCCAACAGATACTTATTGGCTACCCGATAGGGTTAGAGCTGGCTTTATGTGCGCTAGGCGTGCAAATGAATGCAAAGCCAAGTCCTAACCATGGGGGAAGAGAGAGGCTTTATGGATACAGGTGTGTCCTGCGGTAGCAGCTCAGTATGCGTGTGCACTGTAAATGCTGACAAAGCAGGAGAGTAAGCATGTGGGGTGGGTGGGGTGGGGGTGGTGGGGGTGGGGTGGGTGCTCTTTATGGACGACGCCTGGCCTCTTGAAGCTTCTAACTTCTGAAATGTATTGAAGTTCCTCTGGGTTCCTGAGCCTCTGGAATGCAGGCTGATTTTCTTCTAATCTCACCCTTAATGATAAGAAATAACTTCCTTATCTATTTGGATGGAGACAGAGTGATAATGAAAGAAAGCAGGGTGGAACATCATTCAACAAAGGTGTGTAAGAGGGTAGCACAATGTGTCACACTCTGTAAGGTCTCACTGTTCCTCAAATCCCTATACTCCCCTTGCCCAGACTTCTGCATGGGTATTCCATGGGAGCCATCTTGCCCTCAGGAGGACTCTCAGGGGTGGAAGTGGTAACACAAGGTTTGATGGAGGACAAGAAGATCTACTAAATATGCTGATCTTGTGCCTTGATGTGTTGGACGTTTCTGGGGACCTAGAAACTCATGGGATTAGCTTGTAAAGTATTAATGGATTTGAGCCAAGAGAAAGTCAAAGTTCAGAACAGTCGGAGAGACTGCTACCCTGGGTGCCAGAGCCTCTGCCCAGATATATGTGCCAAGGAGACAAGGGCCAGAGAAGGCCAAGAAGGAACAGGAAGGCAGCAGCAGCAGGCTGTTCCACCTCACCTTCATACCCAGATTTGCTCAGGTGGCCTGGAACGTCTGGTTTCCTGTGGCACACCAAAGTTCCCATCCACTTGTGTGTATCATATGCCAGTTTGTACCTGTGAACCTGCCAGATGCTCAGCATCTCTGAGCTTCTGGGGAAGGAAGGTACAGAAACCTGAAGGCCTGTGGCTGACATGAAGGATCAACTAAAGCAACAGAGACACTGGTCCTGTCAACCCCAGACAGGGTCCTCAAGTGATTCAGAAGCCGGGCATGCTGCACTGCCAGAAACACACTGCTGGCAAGCAGCTCAGAAGGAAAATGCTGCATCAGTGTTCAATACCTGCTCACATATGTGAGTGTGCAATGATCTGAGACACAGAAACAGAGTTGAGGATATAGCCTATGGTGGCGGAGAACAAAATGGACCCTGAGGGTCTCCTATTCCATAGTGATGACAGAGCTGATGTACTCCCTGGGGACCCTTCAAGGCAACACTCAAAAGAGTACATTTTCTTTTCTCAGAAGTAGGTACCCCTGGAAAAAGCAGCCTCCGGCTTTCCCAGTTGTACCATGCAGTACAAAGCACTGAGTTGTACAGTGCCTCTCTCGAAGCCCCAAAGGTAACTGCTTCGTCAACATGTTGATTTCACCATTAGCACACCAAGAACTGAAGCTCGGTTCTCCAAAGAGGGCTTTGTAAAGAAACTCACTGAGCTGACGCCACAGAGCGAGTCTCGGTACATTGCTAGTCTTAAAGAGGCTCCAACACTATCATTCTACCCCAGGGCCTCCCCTGAGCCAAAATCTTCTGGTCTGTATTTGTTAAAAGGTCCCCACAAACTGGGGTCGTTAGAACAACAGACGGGCATTCTCATGTATTTCTTTGGACAAATGTCCGAACTCAAGGTGTTGGCAGGCTCAGTTGCCTTTGGAAGCTCTGAGGAAAACCACTGCCTCCTAGCTTCTTTTGGTTGCTGGCAGTCCTTGGCTTGGCTCATAGCTGCATCACTCTGCTTCCATCCTTACATGTCCATCTTCCTCCTGTAAACCTCTGCCTGTGCTCAGATTTCTTTTCTCTTATGACACCAGTCATTGGATTAAGGAATAATCTACTCCAGCCTGACCTTATCTTCCCTTGATTACATCTGTAAAACTGAATTTCCAAATTAGGTCATGTCCAGGGATACTAGGGGTAAAGACTTGAACTCATCTTTTTGGGATCTGCGGTTCAGCCCATTCTCCATCTCTTTGGTGATCGGTTGTATTTAGACTTCATTTCATCTGGGCCACTGAAATAGATTTCCCTTCTCTCATTCTTCTCTGCTTAGAGAGCACCTGCCGACCCTAAGTCTTGACCTTTTCCCTAGGTAGAATGTAAGTTCCAAAATACGGATTTTCCTGGTGATATTCTTTCCCCAAGAAAGATGGTTACGACTGAGCATCAACTGGACAGGCTCTAAAGTCAGAGGAGACAAGCCCCTGGGCACACCTGGGAGGTGTTATTTGAGTAAGGTAGCTTCTGAGCATGTCTGAGAAGGATTCTCTTGATTAGGTTGAGGTGGGAAACACCACCCTAAAGGAGGGTGGTTTCATCTCCTGGGCTTTGGTCCTGTCCTATGGAAGAAGAAAAAGAAGAAGAAGAAGAAGAAGAAGAAGAAGAAGAAGAAGAAGAAGAAGAAGAAGAAG
>CM053764.1:58912752-58968188 GCA_028658305.1 Pachyuromys duprasi
TTTGTCTCGGCAACAAGAAAAGTAGTTGATGCACTCGGGGAATGCTGAGAGCACGCAGGGGCTTCAACATGCATTTGTGAAATGAAGGAGTTAGTAAGTGGAGATGCAGAGGCAGGAGATAAATCTGTACTGCCTCTTCTCCTACACACTCGGTGCTTTTCTCTTTCCAGAACTGGGATGAATTTTCCCACACTAAGTCATTTCTATCTCAATGAAGCATTTCTGAACAGTACATTCAAGGATTTACTCAACCGGGATGTTATTCTGTGAACTGCACGGAGAGAGACCCTGAGTCTGATTCATCTTTGAAGGTCCAAGCAAACACAGGGCTTACACATATAGGTTGGCTTGAACAAAATCTAGCTAAAGAGTCAAGACAGAAACACGGAAAGCCATGTTCTCACCCCACTCCAACTGACTACCACTACCACATCTGTCAGGCTGGGGCTGGGGTAAGAGCCGGGGTAGGAGGTAAAATTGCAAATTCTGTAAGTTCCCCTTTCTGCTGATGTTTGACATTTTATCTTTCTGAGTCAGCACAGGTATTTTGATACTGTCTTGAGATTTGGGGCTTTTTTTTTTAAGTGATGGTTTAAAAACAAGTGCTTTCACGTTTACCATTAAATAGATGGGGTTGAAAAGGAAAATAACTATCATCAGAAGCATTTAGCTCTTCATCTCCCAAATTCCTACTTTGGGCTTGAAATCAGAGAATAGACTTAAAGCTCTCTACCTTGGCAGATGGGAAACATTGAGCATGGGCACAAGTGGCTCTTTACAAGAACCTCAGACATGTCTGGAAGGCTATGCTGGTGACAAAGGGGTAGATTCTTGGTTGATTGGATTCCACTTTCAAGGCCAGCTTTGCCTCCTATAGACACAGGCCTAACCTCTAGCAGAGAGCAGCTGCTAGAATATCATTCTAGACTTCTGCTCAAGTTCACACCACTCAATGACATGACGAAGTTTCACGGCAGGGTGGGGATGGATAAATGGATGTGGGGAGAGATGTGGTAGGACAGGCTGGCTGTGAAGAAAATTGTAGTGTGTTGAAGTGTCCAGTCAAAGTTTCTGTCTGCCCAGACTCTTAAAAGGAGACCTTACTTAATAATAAGGTCTTTGAAGTTATAATTAGTCAAGATGAGGTCATACAGGGTTAGAGTGAACCCAAGTCCTGGGACTGTATCCTATTAAGAATAAGAGCACACACACACACACACACATATACACATGGAGGGGGTGCTATAGCTGGGAGCAATGCAACTACAAGTCAGAGAACTAAAAGATTGTGGGGGCCGCAGAGCCCAGAGGAAGCAAGGAGAATCCCAAGAATCTTAGTATATTCAGAGGAGCACAATCCTGGGGAAACTGGGGTCCTCCGGAGTGGAGAGAATGAATGTATGGTGTTTAGAGTTGCCAGGCTGTGGTCCCTTGTTACTGCGTCTTTAGAGGACATACATAGTTGTTAATGGAGTAAAGAAGTCATAGCTAGATTTTTCCCCCCAGCTTTGCCTCAGAACGTTCTTCTAGTGTAGCCCAGGATACCAAGGTCACCATGGGAAGAGGTACGGATGGTGACTGGAGTTTCACCAGGAAAGGAATGATGATGAGGTTGTACTATGGAATGCAAAGAGGCAAAAAACAAAACAAAACAACAACAAAAACCCTGATTTTTGGCTTTGTAAGCAGGACAATACTCTCTCCAGTTGGGCTTCTGGGACTGTGCAGTTTCTCATTTCGTTCTTTCTTTTCTTTCTCAGAAAGTCTCACCTCTTAGGAAGTGAGAGAGGGGAAGATATGGAGAGGTGGTGTTCCTCACCCTGAATATGCTTAGGAGGCAGGGGTGGACACAGTCAGGGTCAGGAAGGGCTCTCGGGTCTTGACTTTGTTTTTCTTGGTATCAGAACTGTGAGCACGGCCTAAGGGAAACCGTGAGAAGAACTGACCTTACTTCCTTTTTGAGGTGCGGGAGCTAGCCACACATCTACCAACTCATGGAGGGTTAGCAGAGCAGTAGCAGGCCGGAGGGTAAAAGCAAGCCCTAAGGGTATCCAAGGTAGTAGATCAGAAGCAGGCTTGATTCGAGGAACATTTTGTTGTTCTCCATGCATCCGCTAAAGCCCCGCGAGGGACTTGGGACCTTTGAGGGAAACAAGATTGGTTCCAGAGATAAAGTCAAGGACTCAAATGTATGTATGGCCTCTGAGAAATAAAGTGTGAGAGCTTTCAAGTTATCATACGCAAACAACAATTCGCAGCAATTTTGGCTTAGGGTACAGTTGAGTCTTAGGTACTTTCTCTCTTCTTTGTTCCAAGGTTTTCCCCACCTACCTGCTTCCCAGAAGCTTCTATGTGAATCATTATCTGTCTTCCCTTCTACAAAGAGGTAGTTTGTTTGCATGGATCTACCTAGAAGAGACTCTAAATTCTTAGCACTACCTCCTCTCTGGTCTTCTCTGGGGATGTGGCTCAGTAGTGCTTGTGTAGCTTGCACAGGCCTTGGGTAAATCTCCTAACATTGAATAAACCAGGCAGGATGGCTCATGCCTGTAATTCCGGCTTTCAGAAAGTGGTGGCAGGATGATGAGACGTTCATGGCTATCCTGGGCTACACTGTGAGTTTGAGGCTAACCTTTCGTATACGAAGCCCACTTAAACAAACGAATGTATTAGTGTTTTAAGCCCACTCTTCCGCTGCATCTTGCTACTGCAAATCCATGCACACTGCAATGCCGTGACAGCTGCCTTCAGTGCCTGGTGCTGCTGTTCCGGTTCTTCTTGGTGCTCCATGTTGGAAGCGTCAGCTGTCCCAGGTGCTTCACAAGATGAAGAAAACGACACAGAATGTCCCTGGCTCTTTAGTCAAAGGAAAGCACAAGGCTGTTTCAGCTTAGGCCTCTGGGGACCAGAAAAACTCAGTGCTAAGTTAGCAGTGATAAGGAGTTTTGACTCCATGGAAGGTACATGTCAAAGCACACAACGCAGGGAGATTTTCCCAGAGGGAGATCATTGTCTCAACGGGGACTCAATAGAGTGGGAGAGAGAGGAAGAACAGAGAGCATGAATGAACGAGTGAGCAAGCAAAGAAAAGCCAAGCCTCGCTCCTTGTATGAGGAAAGAGACCGTTGGCCAAGGTTGCATTAGATAATCTTTCTCCTACATGGAACCATTCTCCTGTACCCACCATGTGTGCTACATCAAGCTCTGTCCTCCTTTCCCAGGCTCTCAGTGTCCCAGGAACGTCCTCTGCTGGATAAAGCTTCCTTGAAATCCTATCAGGTTCATTAATGCCTGTTCAGGACATACCCTGCCGTAACTGTCCTACCTCAGGAGACACTGTATTTGTCAGAAAACCACACATGAGGGCATATGACTCTCCTGTTAACCTAACAGAGGAGACATGGGGACTGTATCATGCCCAAGCCTGCATGTTCTTCTCATGTGGCAGGCAACCTATCTAATATTTGTGTTTGTATTCAGATTTTCCAAGTGCTGAATACCACCTGTACTGTACGCTTTGAAGCCCACGCTGAGTAGGCAAAACAGACACAGCAACTGTGACAACTATTTCCTGTTTCTGAAGTTTACAAGAATTTGCTTTGTACGAGGTATTATTGTCAGTGCAGTACGGTAATTGTCATTACCTTGGTTTTGCTTTTGCTCAGACTCTAGAAACTGTAAAGAGGTATTGATTTGGAAACATTCTCCTAGAATCTGAATAAGATTTAGTTTTTCCACTTCTTATCCAGTCCCATATCTGCAATGAAGTTTCGGCCTGTGGGAAGTAAACACTACGCGATTCTACCCACCTAGGCTCGTAGCCTACAGGTAGGATTCATTCTGAGGCTTGATGTGGGCCAAGGAGGCCTGAAGCCCTCTGAGACAGCATGTGGCTTTCTCATTAAAGTCAAAGTTTGTGATAAGCGGAACTCTTCTGAGCTTTCCAAAGCAGTCTGTACCCAGACAAAGCGTAACAAAACGGGGCTCCATGGCCAATCCGCCTTCCATTCTGTGACCACGACTGCAATAGTTTCTACTGGCTCTGGGCCTTCAGCCTCTAGAACACAGCAGGGCCAGCATGAAAACTGTCTGCCCACATAGTGTAGGTTAGCAGTGAGCTGAGGCTGCAGATGCACGCAGGAAGGAGAAGCAGAGCTGAGAGGCAGAACTAGAAGCATGGCTTACATGCCTGCTGCCCGCCCCTGCTGCAGCCCTGAGGCTTTCTGGAGCACAGCTCCGGGCCCCATCATTTTTGGATAGGTCTATGTATGGTAATGGAGATTAGGTCTAGAAGCAAAGGAATTTCTGGTTCATTTTGTTGTCTGCCTACCAGCAGGGCACAGGACACCAAAACTGCTGTCACGGAAAGGAAAAATAGACTTGGAGATCATGTGGATCTTTCCATGTGTCAACTGGTCCAGGACAAAACAAGGGGTTCTGAGCTCCGATCCTTTTTCCATTGCCCGATCCACTTTCCTTTCACTTCCTCATCCAAGTCCTGATCCCTTCCAGAGAGAAGAAAAACTGAACAAACCCAGATTCCAACTATTCAGAAGTGTCAAGTGGAATGACCCATCTTCCTGTGCACTTGTATTCCACCTGGCTCCTCTTGTCTTATAGTAAACTCCAGGCAAAGGATAAGTAGCAAAGGAAGATAATGGCTTCTCTTTCATTTCCTTATCTGGTGTGTGTGAGTGTGTGTGTATGTGTGTGTCTCTGTGTGTGTACACTTTAGATGTGTGTGGCCCTATGTACGTGTGGATGTACATACCCATATGTAATCAAGTACGGAGGCTAGAGACTGATGCCGTGTGTTCTTCTCACTTGCTATCCATTTCATTTACTGTAACAGTTTTTCACTGAACCCAGACCTCCCCCAACTGGCTAATAGCCAGCTTGCCCCTGGGACCCCCTGTCTCTATTTTCTGAGTTCTGGGATTATAGACAAGACTCCATGCTTACCCAGCTTTTATGTAGGTGATGGGGATCTGAACTCTGGTCCTCCTGATTTCATGAAAGCACTTTACTCTCTCTCTCTCTCTCTCTCTCTCTCTCTCTCTCTCTCTCTCTCTCTCTCTCTCACACACACACACACACACACACGTGCACGCGCCGACAGATACTCTCCTGACCCATCTTAAGTGAGACGGCTACTCAGTAGGTCATCTTGTATCTTGGAAAAAAAGTATACATGTCTCTTGACAGCCAACAACCCAAAGCCCTCAAGTCCTGCCTCTGGGTACCATTTTATTAACACCACCTGGGTTTAAGGTACTCAGCAGAGAGCCTGTATGTGTTGGGGGTTATACGGGCTTAGTGACCAGCAATGCAGGTGGTGATAGCGCCAATCACATGTCACTTAAGAAGCATAGTTGGCACAGACAGCTGCTGCCTTGTGCGCCAGTCCTTATGCCCACGCCACATTAACAGGCAAAGACCCCACTGTGAGGAAACGTGAGTCATGGAAACCCACCCTCTCCCAATAGGGAGACCAATCAGTATTTCACAAACTCTGTAACTTTCCCTATATGTCAAGACAGGAATAGTACACACCCAATTGGCGGCAGCTTTGTCTCCCTGGGGAAGACAAGTGAAGAAGAGCCATGGAAGGGACAGGAGTGTTTGGGATCTGGTTTCAGGACTGAGGTCTTTGACAGCATCGCAGAAGATAGTGGCCCTCCACTTCACTGTGTGCTACTTTAGCATTCAAAGTCTTCAAGTGAAGCCTCTTTCTGGGCAAGGAGGCAACACCTAAAAATAAACTCAAGGTCCTGAAACATTCTGGTTTGCTTTAAGCTTTCTTTGGCTAAGGACTAGGCTGTCTATTTTCAGTCTTGCAGCCCTAGGTGGTATGGATTTGATCTATCAGATGACAAATGGCCCAATGACACTGGGCCAGTCATGAGGCCACAGTAGCCTGGTTATGAGTGGGTGGGGAGATTGGGAACAGTCTTCTTTAATGCTTCCTGGAACTACTGGAAAAATTAATGGCGTGTAGACAGCCCTGGAGGACATAGTGCTTTGTGGATATAGTCCAGATAAAGGCAGAAAAGTAAAAGCACACTAAGAGAGAAATGAAAAAGGGATTGGGGGATTCCATACTTCATGGCAGGACAACCTGGCATTTCTGTGTTGCCTGCGTAAAGCAAGTGCCCTAGGGGCTTGGTTCTCTAGCCCTGAGTCCTGTATTTGGCTTTCAGAACCATGATGATCCATCTTCTCATATTTCTCCATTTCTCCTCCCTGACTCTACCTCAAGTTCACCTTGCCTCAGGCCCTTTTGATCCCTTGGCACTTCTACCAGGCCCTTGAGTTCCTTCCCTAGGAGCCACACCTCTTGCCATTTGTGACTCTATCCTTACAGCTAATCTCTGCTGGGGGCTGCCCAGAACCTCTGGAGGACCGTGGGTGAATCTCACATGCCACCTTCATCCCTCAATAAAGTAGTGCCCTCACATCCAGCAGGAGGCTCTAGCTGTTAACAGAAGAATAGTGGCCTACACATAAGAAACCTTGTTTAGCACAAGAAGTCCAGGAGCAAAAGGTAGTCATGCGGTTCCAGTCCATAAGCCCCTGCTCTTTCTTCCAGCCCCACCTGCCAGTCATAGCGTTTCCATGTGCTCACCCCAGGACTGGAAGATGGCAGTGGCGACAGGATTCACATTCTGATTCTTAAAATGAGAGGGAGAAGCAAGGTTCCTACCAGGGTTTGTAACTGTTGAGGTTTAGATGTGTCCCGAAACGTTTACAACTGGAAAGTTAATCCTCAGATTCATTTGTTGTGATATTTGGAGGTGAGACCTTTTGGAAGTGATTATAATCGATGAGGTCTTGAGAATGTACATTCATGAAGAGAGTTGAAAGAGATGCACTCTGCACCCCCATGATGTGAGGCCCTTGTTAGTTTCTGAGTAGATGTTGGTGCCACATACTCTTAAACTTCCCAGACTCCAGAACCAGGAGCCAAATGGGCTTCTCTGTAAATGACCAGCCCTAAGTATGTTTTTATGGCCACAATGGACTAACATAATACCTTATATAAGGAAAACAAAGGGCTTTGCAGAAGCCCTTTGGTGAAATTCTCCACACATCCGGTTAGAAAGACTGACTTCTCAGTCTGGGAGGATATATGGTTTCCCAGTTTTCCCCGCTGGAAGTAGAGAGGGAAAGGGATTGGCGGTGCCAATCATTAGTCAGCCCCTGGTTACCATACCTGCCATGATCAGGACAGAAGATCCTTACAAATGCACAGACATGTGTAAGAATTTTCTCAGATTACAGCACACCAGCACATCCCTAATTTTTACCTATGGGAGTTGTATCACCGAAGGACGAGGAGAGGTCAGGGCTCAGTTCCTCGGCAGTGCCATTCCATCCATTTTGCCATTACCACAACTTGCCAAGAAATGCTGTCTTTTCCATGTACATCTTGTGTCTCTGGTTCATAAGCTGAGAGCAGGGATCTTATCTCATACCTTCTGTTGTTAGGGACTCAAATTAGCATGGTGCCCTTTGCTGGCATCCAGGACTGTGTCATTAATGATGGGGTATAGAACCTCAAACATCATGGTGTGGACAAAGAGGCAGCATCTGTACCGTGAGACCCATGGCAGGCATCTTAGGAGGCCGGATTTGGGTAAAGCAAACAAGGGAAAACAATGCTCTTGTGAAGTTTCCTATGGAAAGTGCTTTATGTTTTCAAGCTTAATTCTGCTTTCAAAAAAGGCAGTTGGAGGTTTTTCTAATTGTAGTTTACTGTTTTTCTTCCTTTGTATGGAGTCATCTGTTCATTCATTCATTCATTCATTCATTCATTCATTCATTCATTCATTCATTCATTCATTCATTCATTCAGCAAAACTGCTTCAGCACCTGCTGTATGCTAGGCCCTGGAGACTCAGAGCCTCTGCTTCTCCCTGTGGAGAGGAGGACAAGTCTTCCTGCCATTGTGGTGTCTAAGCATCTCAGAACTCAGACGTTCTGGTGTATATTAAGGGAAGTGTCCAGACTTTGGTATGGTTCAGCTTGTTCTGACTCTGTAATCAGAAAATCTGGGTTTAGCCTGGCATGATAGCACGCACCTGGAACCTCAACTCTCGGAAGGCAGAAACAACCGGCAGTTTAAGCCCCCCATTAGCAAGTTCAAGGCCTTCAAGAGATTCTGATTTAAAGCAAAGGAAGAATAAAGAAGGGAGGAGAGGAAAGGGGAAGAGGGGGAAGAGGAGAGGAGAGAGGAGGAGAGGAGAGGGCAGGACAGGAGAGAGGAGGAGAGGAGAGAGGAGGAGAGGAGAGGAGAGGACAGGACAGGGCAGGACAGGACAGAAGAGGAGAGGAGAGAGGAGGAGAGGAGAGGACAGGAGAGGAGAGGAGAGGAGAGGAGAGGACAGGGCAGGGCAGGGCAGGACAGGGCAGGACAGGACAGAAGAGGAGAGGAGAAAGTCATGGGGGCTGAAAGTGAAGCATGTGAAAGGCTCTGGATTTGACATCTATCACTGAAGGAAAAACAGAGCTGGGTTGGAGAAGGCTCAGTATCCAGATAGACCTGACTATAAAGTTGACTCTGGGACCCCTGAACCTCGCTGAACTCATGTGTTAGTCTCCAGCACTTCTCAGCTTTGTATGGTCCGTCATAGTGAAACTCCGGCAGTCTCCTTACAAGTGAGCAGTGTTAGGCTTTCTCAGTAGAAATGACAGAGTAGAGGGGGAAGGGGATGACTGTCATTCTACATGAGTGGTAGAGACGCTGTAGGCTTGTGCTCATCATAGAGTCTGTCCAGCTATGAATACAGGTCCAGTACCTGGTCCATCCACAACTGTGATTAGCTTAATGATGACCTTCACACAACCTGCTCTGTTTAGGAGTTGGGGCCCTAGAGGATCCATCCGAAAGGCTCTCATGCCTGTGACAACACCTGACACCCCCAGAGGCCACACACAGCTACCTGAAGCTAGCGTCTACAGAGAAAGGGATCCTTCTGAAGATTTCCCACTGCCACCCATGGCTCCGCATGGTCTGAGGCCCCAGTCTCCGCCCTCACCAGTGCTTGGACTCTACTGCACACCCATGCCACTGTGTGAGATCCCTGGTCCCTACCTGAACTTGGAAGATGTGTTTGTTGGTTGCCCAGCAACCATTCCTGCTCTGGCTTGGCTAATCCAATGAACTTCTGTGCTATCTGGTAGGCTGACCATCTCCACCTAAGACTGAATCCCATCCAAGCTTGCTCTTCTCTGTCACTTCCTTCATGCTAGGACACCAGAAAGTTTCCTTCCATCTTATAATGTTCTTCCATCACAGATGAGAGCCCTTTACACCATACTTCCCCTACAGGGCCTGTCTCCTGGTGGGAGTCAGGCTCTTCACCCCCCCTCGCTAATTAAAATAAGCAATAGCATCTCTACTTCACATTTATTTCATATCAAGTGAGGCATCCTCTGCAGAGCTCAGGGCTCTATTTACCAGGGCTGTTCCATTTCCTCTTTGCCTCATCTGCTTCTTTTTTTTTTCACCCAGAACAAGGGAAGCTAATGTCTTTTGGGTATTGGGCAACCTACCAGGCCCTTGACAGGATGGTGCTGACGTGTATGTGGTTAGCCTTAGAGGAGGAGACTGGGTCTGAGTGGCTACAGTGGTTACCTGGGGTCCTGTGTAGCACAGTGGATCAAGCTTGGTCTAGCTCAGGCTGCCAGACCTTCTGTTTACAGAACACAGCCACAGTGAGGGTCTTCATTCTCACCCAAATGAGAACTTCACTACATAACAACCCTCCCTCTCTGCCCCAGAGTTTCACTCAATCATGGGTGCAGCAAGCAGCAGCAGATCTTCATTTGCTGGATCTCTTTCGCCAGGACATAACTACGTGAGGTCTGACCCACTGGGAGGCATGAGCCTGAAGTCCAGCAATGTCATGTGTTCTCTAAGGTTTTCCAGACTTAGAACACCTGGGTTTTCAGTAGGCGCCCACTGTATGCTCCCCAAAGGATGAATCTACACAAAGACTTGCCTCATGTCATCACACGTGGGGCTTCATGGGGGGGAGGGGAGTATTAAAGTGAGACTTAAAAAAATGGTTTGTTTATTTATTTAATTTATTTCACATGTGTGTGAACCACGTGTGTGCAGATACCTACAGAGGCCAGAAGAAGGTGTTGGATCCCTGAGACTAGAGTGAGAGGTGGCTGTGGTCCACCTGGTACGGGTACCAGAAACTGAACCTGGGTCCTCTGCAAGAGCAGCGAGCACTCTTACAGTTCCCAACTTCCCAGCCTGAAGGTCTATGTTTATTTATTTACACGTGTTTGTGTGCGTGTCTGTCTGTCTGTCTATGTGTGTATGTAGTATGTGCGCCCTATGTGTGTGAGCACCTGCAGAGTACCTGGACCGTCCTTGTCGGTTCCCTAAGACATCGGTTTGAACCTCTAACCTCAGCACACTGTATCCCAGGCTCTCTTTTACTTTTTGTCCTGGCAGGGCTAACTACGTTGCCCAGGCCTTAACCTCACTAGGTAGCCTCTGCTGGTGTTGAACTTGTGCTCTTTCTGCCTCAGTCTCCTTTGTAGCCAAGATGGCAGGCCTGTTTCAGCTCCACACACTGGTTTCTTTTTTAGAGAAAACCCATTGCTCTATTGACGTAGTAGTCATGTGGCCAGGGTTAAGAGTAAATAATCCATCTAATCGGAGCCCTGTGGAAGAAATCGCAGGGTGTCGAGCAACAAATTCTTTACCTGGCAGCTACTTCTAGAATGTCCATTCGTGCTAATGACATTGAGATGACAGCAAGACCTTAAAATAAAGGACTGGTGAGGGCTGGACATGAGTGGGAGGGGGGAAGACATGGAGGACATGGGGAGAAGATGGGTAGGGAGGCATGGGTGAGGAAGGACATGGGTGGGCTGGGCAGAGTTGGGGAGATATGTATGGAGAGGGACATGGTGGGGTAGGCACAAGGGTCATGGGAGTTCAGGCAGAACAGAGACCTGAGAGGGGGTGTGACATTTTCACGGGGCAGTCTCCAAAGTTCTTATTCCTGGTCAGAAGCCGCCACGCTTTCTGTGCTTAATAACTTGGAAGTTTTGCCATAAACTCTCTATAAAAATCTGAGTCAAAAGAGCAAATGGAAAGAATACTCTTCACATGCTGTAGGTGCTCAGGCCCAGGGAGGAAACCGTCCCAGTGGGGTCGGGGGACAAAGATTGCTCAGAGCTGTTTCACAAGCACTGTATTTCATCTGTTATGAAATTTTTTTTTGCACACTACATAAAAGCCTTGCTCCTCACTTCCTCTAAACTGTTTTTGTTGTTTTCAATGTCCTATCTTAATATGATGGTTTTTATAGACGTCTTTAGAAAAAGAATAAATAGAGCCTTCAGCATATCCTACCAGTGTGCAGCGTCACAACTGGTAGAGGCAGGAACAGCTTTCTTTTTGGAAAACGCCAGTGTTTAATCAAATGATGCTTATGGTGAGAGCCTGCTGGCCTGCCTTCTTCCTGCTCTGTGGTAGACTGGCATGTGGCTCCTGCTCTTTATGGAGCAGAGGATGGCCTTGAAGTCCTGATCCTCCTGACTCCATCTGCCAAACTCTGGCATTGTAGGTGTTTACCATCACCCCTGGTCTCCTTTAAAAGGCTGGAGAGATGGCCCAGCAGTTAAGAGCATTTGCTGCTCTTCCAAAGGACCTGGGTTCAGTTCCCAGCACTCAAAACAAAGCTCTTGCGAAGTTAGAGGTTTCATAGGTGACAGCCAGTGACAGTGACCTCCATTGCTACATGCTTTATTCACTTATTCTTTCTTTCAAAAAACACTTATTGAATGCTTATTATGTGCTTGTCACTCTATTGCACCTTGAACATGTGTCCAGTGGGCACTCTCTAAAGACAAGCCCTTGCCTGTCATGCCTCTCTTGCCTGGAACACGACAGTATGTTGGAGTATACACTTCTTAGTATATTTACAGGTTAGATCAGTAAATAGTCTTTACTTTTGTGGAGTTCATATTAAATTTTATGCCGATGAAATCCAAGTTCATTGGACATGAGAGAAGCTTAAAGGAAAATGAGAGGGAAGTGACTGGCGGGCAGCAAGCACCCTGGGAGCATGTGAGGGTGGCGTGGGTGAGCTTTGTCCCACTTCCCGCTGGCAGTAGGTGCAGGTTAACCACGAGATAGAACACCTCTCCTCATATGGAATCTATGGAGCTCAGCCTCTGGACTGACAATTCCTGTGCCAAGGAGCATTTCAGCTCCATCCTGTTACAGGCTAGGGAAGTACAGCATTTTCACTAGCTCTCTGTCCCCTGAGCACTTGAGTTGGGCTACAAAGCAAAAGTCCCGGGGTCAATATGGAGTGGCTTACCAAGAATTACCTCTACTCTTCTTGGCAGAACAGATTTTTTTTTCTTTGAAACAGCTGATGGGCTAAAAGTCTCAAGAGACAGGAACATAGTCAAAGAGTGTTTTTCTTCCTTCTTAGATAATAGCCAATATCACACAGTATTCAGACAGTGTTGAGATGGGCTCAGTCTGCAGACTGTATGATTTTTCCCGCTCCCTCCCTTCTCCCTCCCCCTTTCTCTCATCCTTTGTTTTCCCTTCCCTTTCTCCAAACAACCGTAAGTATCATCTCCTGCTTCTTGAGAAGGTGGCTTCTTGCCCCGGAGCCTCATTGAAAAGTCCAGAATATTTTAATCTGTTCTCGGTCAGAAATGATTGGCAGCGCTGATACCAATCAAATCCCCCTTACCCCACTGGAGTCAGGCTTGAAGGACAGGCCTATCTCTGCTCTTTTCTAGCTTTGCTTTCTGAAGTTCCAGGGAACTAAAGAGATTCTACACTTAAAGTATTTGGAAGGAGAAGAGGGTTTTCTCGACATCTTCTCGTGTCTGCATATATTTTTGAAATGGGAATCTCACTCTGTTGTCCTGGTTGGTTTTGATCATCTGAGCTCAGACAAGCCTTTCGCCTTGGCCCTCTGAGTGCTAGCATTAACAGGCATGCACCACCATGTCGACTCTCTCTTCCTCTATGCCTTTAGTAACATTATTAACCAGTTAAACTGTAATATTCTGGGGACAAAAGTTGCCAATTGCTACTTTGTAAGAAATGTCAAATTCATTTGCAATGACAACTCGAAAATGGTCATTTTAGAGAGATGCCCACAGGTCTTGCTGTGATCAATTTGTTCGAAACTAGTTTACCATTCAATTTATTTTTATCACTTTTCCTCAGAGACAGGGGGGAAATCATTAAATACATGATGATTACCCGGGGGCGTTTTGGTTATAATGGTGAGATTGGGCATGGGTCCTCTGCAACACAGAGTAATTTAGATTCACAGTTTCCAAAGAAGTCTCTAATAGCCAGAGCGAGTCTGGGGATTAATGTTCAGATTTCAGTCATTTCTGCTATGGTCCTTGTCCCTCATTATAGTTGTCAAGGATTAGCCTGTGCTGCAGGTAAGTCCTATTGTGGCCTCTCCCAGGAACAATTCTATTAATACCACTTTTCTTATTTTTTCTAGATGCAAATTCAGGAAACCATTGGGGAGAGAACTTATCTCAACCAGATGCCGGCTTTCTCTGTGCCTGCTGAGGAGGAGTCTACGTTCCCCGGGACCACAGCAAAGTTCGTCTCCAACCTGAGTGAGATCGACAAGGAAAATGCATCATTGGCCCAATACCTGGGGCTGGAAAGCTGCCCTCAAGGCCCCCAGCAGGAAACCAGACAAAACAGGGATGGTGATGTCTGGGTAGGGCCAGCACATGAACTGCATGCCCTAGAAGGCAATGATGAAGTGTCACAGAGTCCATGCTTGGTTCGTCTCCCTCAGGGTGATAGTACCCGCTGCAGGGAGCCAGAGGCTGTTTTTGCTGGTCTCCCTCAGCCTACTGCTCCCTCCCTTACCCTGGAAAATGTGGGCAGTGGGTCAACGGGCAGAGAAACTGCATGTGTGATGGAGTGTTTTGAAGCCGGTGACCAAGAAACATGTTATGATACCATGGATCTTCCTTCTGGAGCAGCAGTTGATAAATATTTGCCTCAAGAAATTTGCCCCATGGGCTTGGAGCTGACAGAAGGTCAAAGCAAAGTATGTGATTTACGGTCTCCTGACAAGACACTGGCTGCTCTTCAAACACAAGGCTCGGAGTCTCCACTGTCCACATGTGAGTGCACCACGTCCTCTCTCTTCAACAGTGCCTTCACCTGGAACGTGTCACGGGAGGCCAGCGAAGATGCCGTGGGGGAAGCACCAGCTGATGCTGGGAGTTCTGCCTCTACCTGCTCTTCCACAGTACCCTGCAACTTAGGCGGGCCCAGGGAGACACAACCCCTTTGTTCAGAGACCAACTCCTTTGTGAACGTTAATGAAGGGGGCTATGGATGCTCCAGTGTCAATGTTCTGATGGCCGTAGACACACTTGCCAGTTACGGCCCCGTCAGCGGGTGCCCAAAAGAGCAGTCAACGGGATCAACTTCTAACATTGACTATCGTCAGGTGACAGGAGAGAATGAGGACGCATTCACTGATGCCACCGAAGTCCATGCAATCAAATGCCATGCTGCTTCTGCTCCCGAGGACAGCAGTCCTATTGGCAGTGCCGACCAGGCCTCATGTGAGGCTCAAGACGAAGACGACTTCCAGTTTCTTTCCGACATACAGTCAGGTCGTTCTTTAAGCAGCTCCACAAGTGAAGTAACGAGGGAGACTGTTGTCTCAGCACCCAGTATTCCAGGAGCTCACGACCACTTCTCGTTGCCTGAGGGACAGAGTTTGCGCAGCAGTTCTCTGCACGTTGATAACCAGCCTGGGTATAAGAGCCAGATTGTGGAGGGAGCCCACATCGGAGGCCTTGAAGAGGACTTCCAAGAAAAGGGAAGTGGAACAAAGCAGTGCACCCAAACAAAGAGCACATCCCATCAGGGTTCTCTTTCTGCAAACGATTTCCAAGAAAGTTTGCCCTGTATAGCTGCCACGCAACAGGAGACCCATGCGGAACCCTTCCAGTACTCCCTGGCAGTTTCCAGGGAAGAGACTGGGTGTGGCTCAGCCCCGAGGACTGGTGCCTCCAGCGTGGCTGAGCACACTGTGGAAGAAGACCATCGTTTGGTAAGCAGTGTTCCATCTCTCCCTGACACCCTCCTCAGAGAGAGAAATGACATCGGACTAGGAAGTTGGGCCGTGGGCAGCAAGGTGAAGATCATAACTCTAGAAGCTCCTGTTTTTGAAACCTGGCCCCTAGAACAAGTGACGCATTCTGGGTATGGGGAGGCAGAAGTTGGTCTCACGGCGCCTGGTAGGGGCTGGGCACTGCCCAACATCCTCAGAGCAGGTGCTGCCAGGCCTGAGCCAGGTGCCTTGGGAGTAGTAGCCTGGGTTCCCAGCCCCCAAGCTGACACTATCAGGGCCCTTGCTGCCAACAGGTGTACCTATGCAGGCAATGCACCAGACAGACAAACATATTGCAGCAGTCTGTCTTACCAGGGTCTGGGCCAACCCAGACTCCTGGAGTCATCTGTAGACCCTGTTGAGGAAAAAGAGTCAGGTGCCACAGACTCTCCTTTAGAGGTTTACAAAACCAGAGAGGTGGAAAGTGTTGAGATCATGAATAAAGAACAGGAAGGAAATCAGCAGAAGCTGCGCCACCCTGCCTTCGTTAACCAGTTTGTGAACTTCACTAGGATCCTGGAGTCCTCTGTGGACCCCATCAATGACAGGGGTGAGATGGAGTGTGTCTGGTCTGAGAAGCCAGAGCCCTCTGACTTCAACACAGTAGGCAAGGAATCCACTGATAGAAACCTGTGTCTGAGGGTAGACGTCCAACCTGCTACACTGCAGGTTCCACATCCCCAGGACAGTGCGGAAATCATTCCAAATGAAGACACAATCAGCCCAAATCGTGCCAACAGAGAGGGAGCAGACGCCAAGCAAAGCCAGCCTAATGAAGCAAAAGTGGAAGCAAAAGCCGCCATTCAGCAAGCCAAGTGTCCTGGTGAAGAGAGACAAAGAATTCCAAGTGTGCACAGTGTGAGCCAAACACAAGTTGGTAGTGACAGAAGCCTAGGAGAAGCTGAGCAGAGGAGAAAGGACAAGGCTGAATTAATTCCCCCCATGTCACCTCCGTCTAGCTGTCTCGAAGGAATGACTCATACATCTGTCGAGGTGGATACCAACATCTGCACAGGCCACATTTGTGGTGGATCTGAGCCCAGAAACCATCAAGATGTAGTTCATATGTGGAAGGAAAAAAAAACTATTGAGAACAAGTGTGAGAAACATGTGCCCTCTTCAAATGACCTCGAGGAGACGCCTTGTGCTCCATCTCCCAAAGGAAATGTCACACGCTTGTCAATAAGCCATGACATTGAGGAACTGAAATCAGAGGAGCTTCAAAGTGCGGAAGCCAAACCCCTAAACTCATCTGACTCCCCAACAATGACTGTGGCTTTCATTTCAGGAGAATGTGAGTCAGAGAAAGCCCCTGAGAGCTTGTTACTTAAGGACTTGTGTCCAAAGGGTTCCACCCTGGATATCGGGAAAAAGTCTAGAGAGGAACAGCAGAAGCATATGGCTCTTCAGACCAGCAAGGGGCCTGGGGCTCTATCAGCAACAGCTGGGTCAGAAGAGGGCAAGAAAAAGCAAGAAGCCTTGGGGAGTGGACACATTGCTACAGGGGTAAAGAAGAAAATTCTATCCAGGGTGGCAGCTCTGAGACTCAGACTGGAAGAAAGGGAAAGTGTGAGAAAGAACTCCATAATGAGGAAGATGCCTAAGTTTGAAAAGTCCTTGTCCCACATCGATGAGAAAAAAGACCCCAAAAAGGTCCCTTGCAAAGCTGAAGGGAAAGGTGAGCCCCTGCTGCTTTTAGCATTGTTGAAGGGGCTAGGCACGAAGCTCCAGTGTCCTTTGAGTCCTTGTCAGCTCAGGGGACCATCAGATGGGTAGGGATGTCACGGCTGTGGCCAAGCGTTCTGTGGTCCTCAAACTTGAGCAAGTACGGCTCACCGGTAAGCTTGTTGGAATGCAGGTTTCTGAGCACCGCAGTGGTTTCTGATGAAGGGTTTGGGGTGTCCTCAAAGATCTGCACTTGTACCCAGTTCTCAGGTGGCTTGGCAGGATACGTACACGTGAGCAGCTGCCTGCTGGTGTGTTTGAGGGAGGGGTCTGACAACATCGCTTTTCAGTTTAATTACCCTCTTAAAAAAACAAAGCAAACAAACAAAAAACTCCAGCAGAGTCACTGATGTAACTAATCTGTAGAACTAAAATGACCACATGCTGAGCAGGGTACATAAGAAATATTTCAGCTCACCACCTCCAGTACCTGAATCTACCCAGGTTTCAGTTCAAGCCTCGAAGGCTCTGGCATCACCCATGTTGTTAGGATGGCTTCAGCCCTGCCCATCCATCCCACAGCCCCAAAGAAGCTTTTGGAGTCGCCCCTTCCCTGTGCAGCCTGGCAGAAGTGTCAAGAGGAGACACAGGAAGCTGCTGGGACCCTGTGTACTAGAGCAGAAGGCTCTCACTCATAGTTTGAAGAGAGGTGTTCTCTCCACTCTTAACCTGAGTGCCTGGTCTGGAGGCTGAGGTTTCCTATACTCTGTTCCAGAAAGGGTTAAAGACTAATTGTCCTCTGCCAGGGTATGGACAAATCCAGCCAAGTTCTTAGTGCACACATTTTGTTATTAGGTCAGGAGCTTGTGTATCCCAGGATGCACTGCCATATCCCACTTACATGGCTCTTGGAACGGAGCCCAGGATTTAATACCTACCAGGCATGAGCTCTGCTGACTGAACTACCCTCACCTCTTGTCCATATGTTGTTTTAAACATAACTAGAGAGAATGGCTCAGTACATTAAAGGGTCTCAGAAGCCAGGCGCGATGGCACATGCCTGTAATCCCAGCACTCAGGGAAGCAGAGGGAGGCAGATCTCAGTGAGTTCGAGGCCAGCCTGGTCTACAAAGTGAGTCCAGAACAGCCAAGGCCACACAGAGAAACCCTGTCTTGAAAAACAAACAGACAAAAAGCTAGGTGTCGTGGTGCACGCTTGCGGTCCCGGCCCCTAGGAGGCTGGGGAAGAAGGATGGTGAGTTTGAGATAAGCTTATAGTGAGTTGAATGCTAGCCTGGGCTACAGAGTGAGACTTTGCTTCAAAACACTAACAATGTTTCAGTCCAGAGAGAAGGAATTCATTGGGTGTGCTTGTCCATAATTTTTCAAGTTGCACATGGGAAAAGGACAGTTCTGAGTGCTGCTACTGTGGAAAGGTTTGGGCCAAGCCCAGGGCAACTTCCCCAAGTAAAAGGGCTGCAAAGAGAGAGAAAGAGAGACAGAGATAGACAGAGAGACAGAGACAGGGAGACAGACAGACACACACACACACACACACACACACACACACACACACACACACACACACACACACACACACAGGTATCAAACAATGGCTTTTCCGAGCCAGAGCAACTCAATGCAGCACACAGGGCTGTTTCCAGGGGCCAAGACCTGGAAGGCCACTGAGATGCAGATTCAGTGTTAAGATATTGCAGGTGCTTGCAATGTGGCTTTTCCTAGGGACACGTGAATAAACATGTACTCACTCCACGTGACAGACCAAAGAAATGGTTCTGCTCAAGTCTAGCGATCCAGTGAACTGACCGGAATTACAAGACAATGAATGAGGGGTTACTGTCTTGAAGCTCACCTCTGCTTAGGTGAGAACACAGGAAAGCTGAGTCTGGGAGGTCGGGGCACTGACTGGCAGTCAGCTCCTGAGATCCCTTCCCCAGTAACTGTTGCTGCTTATATAAGGATCTCGAAGGTTCCAGAAGCTTCCCAGGCTTGTGAGTTTGCCTTGCTTCTGAGAAAAAGTTTTAACTGACTTCAATTCAGAAGAAACAGCAACGCCACAGCATTTGCGGGGCTGTGTGAAGAACTTCATTTTCTTCACCTGCAGCTAGAGGGTGCTAACAACGGGACTCCTCCAGCCTGGGGCTGGAAAGCAAAAGGAGAGAGATGCCCAACTTAGTTCAGACACCAGGTCACCAACTCCACAGGGTTGATGCCAAGCTAATATTAGGAGGGAGAGTGGCTCTTATCTGCTCCCTAAAGAATGTGGTCCTTTCAGGGGTGTTGGGCCACTGGGTTCAGATACTGACTTGACCTCTCGAGTCCTCTGTACAGAGGAAGTTGCGAGATGACTTTTCTGAGCAGGGCTTTACCTGGTTATCCTTTCTGAGGGGCAATTTTCTGTTTTAACCTCCCAGCTCCTTTCCCTACTTGCAAACCAGCCTGGTCTGGTTTGGCTGACCACCTACCATTTGGTTTCTGTATACATTGACCCCAGTAATCTACGATAATTAGTGTGTGTTTCCTTAGTAAGCACCTGCTGTGTGCACTAATGGGTCAATGTGCAGATGAAGATCAGTGACCTGGGAAAAGGATTTACTATTATGGGATGGCTGCATCATCAGCTCTGCCCTCAACAAGCGCCTGCTTTTTTCTTTTAACTAATTAGCCCTGATTACCTTAATGAATTTGGGAACTTCAGGCAGTGATGGATATCTCTAAAAGTCATCGGTGAGCCCTCAAAAGGCTCTGCAGCTTTTAGTTAGGTTTTGTTTTTAGTTTTGCTCTGCAGCTTTCCCTCTTTTGGTTTGTTGTTTAATAATAAAAAAATTCAGCATAGAAGCCCTCACTTGTGGTGCTGGGGCCGGGCTTTGGAAGACTCAGGTCCTCACTGCTAGAGTGGGTGGGACACATGATGTCAGGTGCTGCCGTATGTGCTTGAACCAAGCAGCCTGGGGTTCTCCTTCCCAGCAGCCCAGATTTATGCTCTCCTCCTGTGGGGTGAAGGGATAGGAGGCAGGAGAACATGCTCAGGTGATCCTGGGAGAAATGAAAGGGACACTGAGTGTCCTCTCTTTGGCATCCAAATCTTAGTACAATGGAAGCCTCCTGTATACCAGGAAACTCTAAAAATTACATGTAGTGCGTATGTGAGAGAGAGAGACTGAGGGTGTATGAAGACAGCTCAAGGAAGCCAGTTCTCACTTTCCACCAGGTGGGTCTCAGGGATCGAACTCAGGTTTAGCAGCAAATATATCTACCCACCAAGCTGGGTAAATTTAGCAACTCTCCCATGCTTTTGCTCATAAGTGGCATTTCTACTCCACGGCCACATGAACGGGGTCCTGGCTGACTTAATGTTTCCCAGGGTCCATCATTCAGCTTTGCACCCCTTTCATGCTCCCATGATCCCATCATGTGATCGGCTCCCATGATATTGGCCGCAATCTCAGTGAGGCTCTGGTTGAGGGATTTGTGGCCCAACCAGCCCACTTCCCAGGGCCAGAGTCCTGTTTTATATTTGATTCTGATATCTTATTACCTTCCAGGTCAAGGAAAAAAATTGGAAAATCATTATGGCAACCCATTCACTGTAGCGAAGTTTAAGGCAACCGAGGGAATGAGGCCTCGTGCTGATACTTCTGGCTTACCTGTGGACTAGACCACATTCTGTGATGATGTGCTCTTCTGTGTCGCCGAAGCAGTAGAGTTCCACCTGGACTGTAATAAACCGACCATATTTCCCATAATGCCAGGCCAGATGGACTGTTCTCTTGGCCAGGGCCTACTGGCTGCCCGTTGTTCTAATGCCTATACTGCCGCCCAGTGGCTTCTATGACCAATTACACATTTGCTTGTAAGGCCCTGCTCTCATTTCTGGCTAAACTCAGAGACAGTCTCAAAATCACAGCTCAACCGTGGGAGTCCATCTCCTTACCATTTCTGTTTTGTTCACATAGACATCACTCTTGCCAGTGAGATGGATACCAGACCCATAACTCCAGTCCACCAGAACATCTTCCCAGAGACAACTTCACTGTGTGTGTGTATGTGTGCATGTGTGAATGAATTTTGTTCACCAAATAATTTACTATTGAACTGTCAATTTTACTTTCGGGGAGCTTAATCTCAGTTAAACAAATAATGCAGGTCTTACTACACTCCTGAATCACCAGCTCTTATTTTGGTCAGGTGATTATTTAACAGCATCTTATTTGGCCCCAAGTCCTATTGACTAGGCCTCTATAATATGACAGACCTTTCTTCCTTTAAAGAAGAAAAATTGGGGGGCTGGAGAGATGGCTCAGTGGTTAAGAGCACTGTCTGCTCTTCCAAAGGACCAGGGTTCAATTCCCAGCACCCACATGGCAGCTCACAACTGTCTGTAACGCCAATTCCAAGGGATCTGACACCTTCACACTAGTGCACATAAAATAAACATTAAATAAATTATTTAAAAAAAAAAGAAGAAAAATTGGGGACTGGAGAAATAGCTCAATGATTTAAAGCACTTGCTGCTCTTGCGGAGGACCTGGGTTCGATTCCCAGCACCCACCTAGAATCTTACAACCATCTGTAACTCCAGTTCCAAGGAATCTGATGCTCTCTTCTGACCTCTGCAGGCAGTAGAGTGCACATACATAAATCTAAATTAAAAACCAAAAGCATCTCCAGTTCTATTTTGCCAGTGAGCACTATCAATCTTTATAATTTAAGTAATGAAAAGCAAGCATTTTCTATTAGAATGGTTCATTCATTTTCCTACTGTCATATCTGAGCCAGCCACACATCTCTCGGGCTGTTTAGTTGCCTCGTTTCATAAGTTAGCACCGTCCTCCCTGTCTCTCGGGATTGCTGCAGATAGTTTACTGAGATGAGATTCGAAGGCCGTCTGCCCACACTAACCTGCACATCCGTCTCCAGCTCCGGTGTTGTTTAAGAAGATCCAGGCTGAAATGGCTCCCGACCACTCCGGAAACGTGAAGTTAAGCTGCCAGTTTTCAGAAATCCATGAAGATTCTACCATCTGCTGGACGAAAGATTCAGTGCCGATAGCCCAGGGGGAGAGAAGGTGGGGTGTACTGCCGCTCTTCATGGTGATTCTTTGTTTCTTAGTGTGGTTGTCGTAGGGAATAACAAATAAGAGGAGATGAGAGGCAAGCGGAAGCGGGGAGTCTATACCCAATGTCTGTTATGGTTTGGATATCAAGTTCCCATTTTCCCGGCTCCCTGCCCTCCAAACAGGGCTCAGGAACTAGGCTTGGTTGACAGAGGATGGAGGGCTCTGACTTAACCGGTCAACCCACTGATGGGAGGTAGGGCCTGGGGAAGTGGGTTGTCTGGGGTGTTATCTTGAAGGGTGCATCCTGCCTCTGGCTCTTGTCTGTCTCTATTTCCTGGCTGCCACGAAGTGAGGACTTTCATCCTCCATGCCCTTTTCCCCATGACATAAGCCCAGAAGCATGGAGTCAGCTGGCCACAGACTGAAACTGTGAGCCAAAATAAGTCCTTCTCCCTTTTAAATAGTCTATGTCGGATGCCTTTGTCACTGTGAAGAAAGGCTGCCGCAATATCGGAGGAGAGGAGAGGAAGAGGGTGGAGCCCCAGCTGTCTGGCTCTCACTTAAGCTCTGACAGAATCCCGTTCTAAACTCAGGATACGTACTGAATGGCATTCTAGTTTGAAGCTCTGTGGGTCGAAGATCACAAAACTCCCTGGTACTTTTACTTATGAGTATTTTTTTATTCAACCACCCCCATGGCTCCTCTAGCTAAGGAGAATCAAAAGGGGGGGGGGAGGAAGACACAGGGTCACAGGAAAGTAAAGCTTTTGAGGAAGACAAATAATTGCCCTTATGGTAGAGCACACTATTCCGGGTACTTAAGATGTTAGAGGAGTTAGAGGAGGAGGTGACCATGAGAATCATTGTCAAAACACCTCATGGAAGACAACCTCACTCAGCCCCCTAAATCAGCCCTAAATCAGCCCCGGCAGTGAATGAATGCTTGCTCAAAAAACAAACAAACAAAAAAAGGTAAAGTCCCGGTTCATCTGACAAGTCCTCAAAGCAATTCCGTGGAGGTCAGCCTAATCTAAGCAACTTCCAGAAACTTATTTCTGCCTAGAGGGGTCCTAGGCCAGCTCCCTCAGTCCTTGGAGGTATTCCCACCCCTTTATTCTTAGTGGAAATAGGCTGAAAGGGTGGGAAATAGGAGCCCCTATATTCAGTCAAATACCAGCTTGAAACGAATGTCTAGAAATTTATTCCTCAAACGTGTGCTGCAGTCTCTGCCCTGGCAACGCCACTCCAGAAAATCTAAACATGATTGCCCACGGACCACTTGGCTGGACATGTTCCCGATACCTGCTCGTCTCACTCACGGCTTCAAAGCAATTATAATCCTCTGATTTTCAAACCGAGGAGGCTCCCTAGAGCTTATTTTAAAAGTGCTCATTATTGATTTTAATTATTTTCTGCAACTGTCAGTCAAGGACAATTAACCAGCACCTCTAGCAATTTTTAATTAAATCTTCTTGGTCTAATCTCAGGTTAGTGTTTGCACTATCTAGGTCTTTTTGCATCTAAGGAATATTTCCCAAAACCCAACCTCCCTCTAGGGAGCAATTGTCACAGTGTGTGCTCAAGGCCTTTAAAGTCATTGTAACGTTTGCTCTGTTTCTTCTGAGAAACGGCTTAGTTGGACCACTTTGCCTTTCTTCTTACTGCTACTTGAGAAAGTAAGATCAGTGGATGCTTGTTGTCAAACTATGAGACGAACCCAAACAGAAGTGCACATTGCATGCAATCCTTACTCGGACACAACTACAACAGTATAGTTTTGCAGCAAAGTACCTTGTTTTCAGGTTTTCTTTTCTTTTGCGAGACAGGGTTTCTCTGTGCAGCCTTGGCTGTCCAGGACTCGATTTGTAGACCAGGCTGGCCTCTAACTCACAGAGATCCTCCTGCCTTTGCCTCACTGAGTGCTGGGATCACAGGCGTGCACCACCATGCCCGGCTTGTTTTCAGTTTTTGGATAAAGGCTGACATAATTATCTCCAACTTAAGGGCAGGGATCAGAAGTTACTTTGGGGAGCCTAAGGTCCGGCTTAAGTCTCTTAGTGTCTCAGTTCCCTCATCCGTGGGCTGGGAACAGTGGACACAGATGGTGTCCTAAGTTGTCCTGAGGATGACATGAAGATGATTTTTTATTTGCCTGATACTTAGCAAGTATAATACATTAACTGTTACAGCTGCTGAAGTTTATCATCATCATCATTGACATCATCGTTATCAACATCTTTATCCACCACACCATCCGTTGTTGTAGTCATAGTACTTACTAACATTGAGTAGGTAGATAGACACATTCACTAAGTTGTTCATTGGTTTAAAGGGCCCTGAACACATTGGTAGGGAGACTGAGGCAAGAGGATTGCTTGGGGCCTAGAATTTGAGACCGACATGGTGAGATCACCATCTCAATCACCTGCCAAATGGGAACCCTCAGTTCTGAATCTTCATGTAAAGCCAGGAGCCTCTTCTTTTGCTTCTTACCCTATCTATGTTTAGATTTGGGTTTAAAGGCATTGATTCCCCTCATGCCCAGGATACCTGGTTTGTCAACATAATTCTGAGCTATGCTAACAGCAGCCCTCAGATTTCATTATTCCAGCTTTCCTGATAACAGCCCTCTTGAACACTTCTGCATGTTCATGTTTTATGTTGAAGTAAGAACACTAAACCGTAATGCAATGGTCCTCTCTGTATGTAAATACATTGCTCAGTTAGCTGATTGGGGGAATCAGGTCAATAAGGCAGCCCAGTGGCTGAAAGCACAGGGCAGGAAGACATGAACCCCTCCTTCTTGAGAGCGTTACAACTTTAGAATGATGAAGCATATGAACGTTAATGTCCCCTATTCCAGCGCAGGGGACAACTCCACTGTTTCCTTGGCCATCGTCCAAGCTGGTCAGAAGGACCAGGGCCTCTATTGCTGCTGCATCAAGAACAGTTATGGAAAAGTCACTGCTGAGTTTAACCTCACAGCGGAAGGTAAACCTCGGCTCTTAGCTGCTCGTCAAAGCCCTGGGCCCCTGCCAGCCCAGAGGGACACCCATCCTGACTTCCATCTCTTTGTTTTCTTCCAGTTCTCAAACAGCTTTCAAGTCACATGGAGTATAGAGGTAAGTGGTCTGCGAGCTGGCCAGCCAGTGGGTAGGCTCCCCACCAAAACACAAAACAGCTCCTTGAAGAATACCTATTGTTCCGTGCACCCTTCCAACCAAGTAGAGGGTGGCCCAGGAAGGGCTGCAGACGGGAATGATGACTCGGGGTCTGTTTCCACGGGGCTGGGAGGGCCATTGTCCCTGCTGGAATCTCAGTAGATTGCAGATCCCTAGAAGTGTATCATTTGTGGGCAGGATTAAACTGCAGCCATGCGTTTTTGGGAAAATTGTGCAGGGGCGTTTGTACTTGATTTCTTTCTTTAGGCATAAACCTTGCTTGCATGGGTTTTTTTTTTTTTCTACTTATTGGCACTTAAGTTTTGATTCTTCAATTTTCTTTTCTGTTTGACTAATGAGCAGAACATAACCTTGTTTCATGGCATCCTAATGAAAAAAATAATGAAAGACGTGTTTTTGGGCTGTCTTTTGGTATATCTGGTGTTCTATAGTGTAATAGCCGCTGCTCCTAGCTATCCATGAAGCTGTTAGACCATCCATTTTGTTTCCCCACCACAGCCTGGTTCAGTCTGAGTGTGCTATATCATGTATTATTCCCTCTTAAGGAAAATGATTTGTCCACTTGTGCCCACCCGCCCCTAACCATTGTTCTAGGAGAGTTGCTCTGGCAATCTAAGTTACCCTCACACAACCACTTTTGAACAAGGTGTGGTACTGGGAAAACCTGCCCGCAGCCATAAGGCAGCTCCGCACAGGCTCGCAGCCAGCTCTGTACCACCGCATCCTAAGGTAACCTCTGCCGCAGCACAGCATCTTTGGCCAGTTTCAGGAGAGCTGTGCATTGATGGTTCTATTGGATGAGCATCTAGAAGGTTTCTGCTGATGGCCAAGGCACATGAAATAGCCGAGACTTCTGGGAAACAAGAGGACGGAGAGAGCCGAGATAGCCTGACATCCAGTACATGGAAAGGAAGAGGCAGAGACTGTTCTGCGCGTGATGGCCACATCTGTGACCCCAGCTCTGGTGTGTGTGTGTGTGTGTTCTGCCTCAGTTACATAGTCAGGTTTGAGGCCAGCCTATTCACATGAGACTCTGTCTCAAAAGGCAACAAAGGCACAACACCAACAAACGTTTCTAAAATCGTGATTTAGAAATGGTCTAGCAAACAGTGTGATATTACCAAACCTAACACAAGTACTTAGGGTCCTGAGGCAGAAGGACTGTGAGTTCCATGCCAGCTCGGGATACATAGCATGGTTGTTGGGGAGTGCAGAAAGAAGGAAGAGTAGGAAGGAATGGAGAAAAAAGGTATATATCTAAAATGATAACAAACTTAATGAAAGTTTCTCTGGACCCCATTCCAACACTACAGGTGTGTCTACACTGTGAAGTGAAGCTGGGCAGAGGTTGGAAATCTTCATTCCTGGTTCTGGCCTCCATTCCTCAAAGTTAAAGTGCATGCACTAGCCTTCTTCTTTCTTGCATATACTCCAACAGGGGTTGGGAGAATCCTCTGTCAGCCTGTCTGTCAGCTTCTTCCCATTGGTTGCTGTTCACATCTCAGATGCTTGCTGGGACTTTAATAATTACCTTTTCATGAATTCATTTCTTAAGGGTTTTTTTTTCCAGACAAGAATGAGATTTTAATGAAAACTAGTGACAGGCCACTGTGCAAATGAAGCCGATACAGCCTAGTAAGCCCCCAGCCAGAGTTTGGGGGACCTCGGAGACATTTCCTGCCACCCTGCTGTAACTGGGACTCCAGTTCCATAGAATCACAGCCCTTGACCTAACTTGTAGCTTAAGATGAAGAAGCTGAACACCACTTCTAATCACATTCTATTCCGAAGGATCTCCCTTCATTTCATCTTTAAACTTTTAGTCTTTTGATTCTCCCTACGAGGAACAAATAATACTTTATAAATCGGTCTCTAAAAAAGAACTAAACTCATGAGAAAACCAAAAACAAATGATGGACAAAATAAGATATAAAGTCATAGCACAGCTTAAAGATGCTATTACATTTTTTAAAATTTTACATTTATTTATTTGTTGTTGTTTTAAAGATTTATTTATGTTATCTGAGTGCTCTGCCTATATCTTTGCCTGCACACCAGAAGAGGGCATCAGATTCCATTATTATATATGGTTATGAGCCACCATGTGGTTGCTGGGAATTGAACTCAGGACCTCTGGGAGAGCAGCTTAATTGCTGACTCACTTTTTCAGCTCCCATTTATTTGTGTGTGTGTGTGTGTGTGTGTGCCAAATAACAGCTTCTTGGAACTGGTCCTCTCCTTCCACCATGAGGGTCCCAGAATCCCCCTTGGCTTTTCAGACTTGGGGGCAAGCACCTTTGCCTTCTGATCTGTCCTTAGAGGCCTGGTGTTGTAAAACTGTATTAATACATTCGTGGGCTGCTCTTCGCCACAGCACAGCAGTCCCAGCTGTTGGGAGCCACACAGTTTCTCTGTAGCAAGGAACCAGGAGAGAAATTTTAATGTCTGCACGCTTCTCACACACGCGGTCCATTGCGACGAGTCTTTTCCTCTTTTCCGTTCCCAGCAAGAAACTGCCCTTCAGGTACTTGAGGCAGCTGGGAGGAAGAGTCAGAACAACACTGATCTTTTTCAGGCTGTGGAGTAAATTTCAGCTTCTTCCCAGCCCCGGGACTATATTCCTGTCTCTCATCAGGGTCCCCAAGGTTCCCCTGTCCCTGACACTGGAGTCATTCTTCTAGGGAGGAATCTGTCCTTAGAAGGAATTTCTCATGCCAGTTTCCACTTAAAGCAAGCCCTGACTAAAATGATTCTCCCACTAAGGTAACGAACACCACAGGTTTCACCAGGGAGGACATCTTTGGGTGCCTTCAGAGGGGAGGCGGTTCCAACAGCCGCTAGCTCTTCCTTCCAGAACGTTCCAGGGACCGTGACAATGCCTCGGATTTTTAATATTGTTTTTTCCCTCTCGTGGTTATATCCTTATTACAGTGATGTTCACATTAGAATTGGTAGTCAGGGCTGTTAATTTTACCACACAGAGTGGTATAATTAGAATTACACAGAACTTTCACCTTTAGTTAATTACATCTGATGGGTTTTGTCTGAGTTGCTCCGCTTGTGCGTGGCGCTGGAGACAGAGGGCAGGGCCTGGTGGTGGCTGGGAATCAGCCTGTGGTGTCTTCACTGCGGTCAGCTCCACCGTCTTTTGCTAATGAGCTACATTCTTCTCTGGCCTCTGGACTTCTGGAGTTTCTGTCTGCTTCCCCACTTCCTTCTGTAGCTTCCGGCCGTCCACCTAGTTCTCCAGTTTGAAGATTCCCCTTCTCCGTTTTTTGTTTGTTTGTTTGTTTTGTTTTTGCTTTCTGGCAGTAATCTTCAAGAACAACCCCGTCTCCTCACAATCTTAACACCTAGTTTGAGTCATAGGCTGCTCGCGCATGCGAGCATATGTGAGTAGGTGCTTCTGGTCAAGTAGACCAGAGGCCGGCAATGGGCTGTCTTTCCCTATTGATCTCTAGTATTTTGAAACAGGGCTCCTCATAGAACCCTTCACCGTTTCTGCTAGGCTGGCTGGCAAACCCCAGGGGTTCTCCTGTCCCCACCACGCCTCTCCCACAGACACATACCACTATGCCCAGCTTGGTTTGTGTGTGTGTGTGTGCTGGGAATCAAAACTCAGGTCATAGTTAGGCAGGGAACACTTCACCCTCTGAGCTCTCGACAGCCTCATCGGTTGCTCTTAAAGCTGTGATCTGAATTTATTCCACGAGGAAAAATATTGCTTTATAAAATCATGAATGGGATTTCATGATTTTATAAATCATAAAACATGTCCACGTTTTATGTCTTCTTGTAAATACCCGGAAAGATTTCAGGTTTTATAGCTCAGGTGTGGAAGCACACTCCTTTAATCCCAGTTGGCGGATCCCCGTGCATGCAAGGCCATCCTGGTGAACGTATAAAGGGTCAGGCCCGACAAAGCTGCACAGCAAGAGCCTGTTTAAACACAAACAGCCCAAACAAGTCTGTTTTGCTGAAACCCATCTATTTTGTTCACTAAACGAATAAGTGTGGCTTGACCGCCTCTAGTTTAAGGCAATTTTTGATCTGCATCATGTGTTAACTCTGACAGCTGCCACCCAGGAAATGACCTAACATGCTCTTTTACGAAAAACCCAAAATAATTCTACTTTCTAAGAGCTCCTCGTCAATGAAAATTCTTTTGACCCATGCATCAGTTATTTTCTTTTTTTCTTGCTGTGGTAAAACACCATGACCAAAGGAAATTACGAAAGGAGATATTTAATTGGGGTTCTGGAGGGTTAGCGTCCATGACGGCAGAGTGAGGGCAGGGCTGGGAGCAGCAGCTGGGAGCTCACACCTCACACACCTCACACACCTCACCTCACACACCTCACACACCTCACACACCTCACACACCTCACCTCACACACCTCACACACCTCACACACCTCACATACCTCACACACCTCACCTCACACACCTCACACACGGCAGGCAGACTGGGAATGACCTCGGGCTTTTGAAGCCTCAGAACCCATCTCTGTGACACACCTCAAGTGAAGCCACACCTCCTAACCCATCCCAAACAGCTCCACCAACCGGGAACCAGGTATTCAAACATATGAACCTATGGGGGCCATTCTTGTGCAAACCACCTCACCTTTTGCCTACTTACTTCGTGTGTGTGTGTGTGTGTGTGTGTGTGTACACGTAAGCAACCTGGAAAAAGATCCCCAAAGCCCCCTGGGGAAGCACTAAGGAGAGATTTGAGTAGAGTGCTGTTGGATTTGCTCCATTATCTGCTTTGCCCATCTTCTGGACTTGCTTTTGGCTGCTCTGGACGTCTCTGGTTTTGTTTTCCAGGTCTACAGAAGTCGTTCCTGGCCTCCCCAGCTTTCACCTTTGCCTTGTACAGAGCTGGCTCTCCATGTGCCCTTCTCATGTTCTCCTTTAGTGACCTCTCTCCTCACCCCCTGCCTAACTCCTGCTAGCTATGTCCCTGTGATGCATTAAGCATGATCTCTCCCTCTGGGTTCTCCAGGTCAACTTTGTCTCTATCCTCATAAAAGGATAGTAGTTGGTCGAAGATGGGAAATGGCTCTGTCCACTAAAAGCTGTACTGTGTTGTAGGATGTGAAGAGATTGAATTTAGCCAGCTCATCTTCAAAGAAGATGTCTTCAATGACAGCTACTTCGGGGACCACCTACGTGGCCAGATCTCCACGGAGGAACTTCACTTTGGCGAAGGGGTGCACCGCAAAGCCTTCCGTAGCACGGTGATGCAGGGCCTCCTGCCCGTCTTCCAGCCCGGCCATTCGTGTGTGCTCAAGGTGCACAACGCTGTTGCCCACGGGACCAAAAACAACGATGAACTTGTGCGGAGGAACTACAAACTTGCTGCCCAGGTGGGTCAGTGAGCCCAGGGGTGGGAGAATGATGCACGCACAACCTGAGGTGAAAATGAGTCTCAGAGTTGAGAGGAGTATTTTCCATAAGGGCCTTTGGCTTCTTCAGGGGGTTAAGGCTGAATGTTTGGGGGTCCTCACTTCTCAGTTTTCACAAGGAGTCGGGGCTTATCCCAGGGACACCTTTCCTCTTTTCACCAGAGCAGTGATCATGTTGGTCCATGAGGATGCGAATCCAGTTGGACAAGGGGTGTGACAGAATGAGGGGTTCTAAGATGCTGGGATCCCTGATGACAGATGAAACCAGCACTAGACTATGAGGAGAAGCTGGGGACTAGGGAAAGAATGGTCAGAAGGCTTAGGATCTGTCTTGTTTCCTGCTTTCTTGGGGTTGTTCAAAGGCTGCCTATAAACTCTATGGGAAGATTGAGCAAAGGGTCTACCTAAATTCCCTCGCTCTAAAACTGATCTGTGAAGCCAGAGGAAAGAGGGATGAGAGGGAGGAGTCCAAGGGGCAAAGAAACCACCACCTGCCCACCTGCGCCTTGACCTTTGTGTTCACCTTGACAGCAGCAGCGTCTGCCAGTGTTAGGTCTAGAACGCCCTGGCTGTGGAAGTGTCACGTGGTACTGTGTGCTCCATAAGGTCAACTCCTGCAGTCCAAGTGAGGTGGAGCCCGCGCTTATGTTGCCTTCTCCCCCCAAGCCAGCCTCTTCTCATCTTCCATCTCCTGCTTTCCCCTTCTTTCCTTTCAAACATGACCCAGACATGCAAAGTCGCCACAGCCTCCCAACTCCCGGTCAGACAGGCTTTCCAGGGTGGAGAGTAGAGTCCACTTGGCTTTTCCTAAGGAGGACTCTTACTGTTTGTGGCTCACATTATACCCATGGAAAGGAGTTGGGGAGGATCTTGAGAAAAACCAGTACCCCACCCCCCACCAACCATTGTCTGACATCATGCCAAAGGGCCAGTCCCCTTAGATCAGGGACAGCCTTCCACAGTGCTGGTTCTAGAAACATAGTTCCCAGACACTTGCCCTGAGAGGCCACTTACCTGACCTTGGCTGAGGTAAGTCATGTTTCAGAGAGCACCTTTATCACTGGCCAATTCCACATGGTAAGTTTTGTTGCTGGTGTGTAGGTTAGTGGTAGAACACTTGCCTAACATTCACAAAGTCTGGCAAAGGGTCTCCAGCAGTGGGATAAAAAGAAAGAAGGTGCCTCTGCGATGCCAACCAGCCATGATGGGCCCAGGAAGCTATTTACCTGAGTAATCTTGGAAACAGGCATCGTCTTGCTGAGCAACGTTCTGAATTCTTGCAATCATTTGTGTTTACACTGTGTTTGGGTGATACAGGAATGCTACGTGCAGAACACTGCCAGATACTACGCCAAGATCTACGCTGCAGAGGCGCAGCCCCTGGAAGGCTTCGGAGAGGTGCCAGAGTAAGTCTGTGGATTCCCCCCCCCCCAACCCCCGTGTGTCACTACCTCTGGTTTGCTATGGATGTAGGAAGGCCTAGAGGGCAGGAGCGGGAGAAGGACCTATCAGACAAGTGTTTGATTTCATCTCTCTGACTATAAACTCTGAGGAATCACGTGGCTGCCATCGTGTTCTTGTTTAGTCTCCAGAGATATAAAAGAATGCCTGATAAATATTATATTTTTTAAATACTTTGATTTAAATTTAAAAAATAATTATGTGGGGCTGAAGAGATGGCTCATCGGTTAAGAACACTGGCTGCTCTTCTAGAGGACCTGGGTTCAATCCACTTAACATGGTGGCTCACAACTGTCTATTGCTGCAGCCCCAGGGAGTCTGATGCCCTCTTTTGGCCTCTGTGGGTACTGCATGTTTGTGGTGAACAGGCATACATGCAGGCAAAATATCCATGCAAATAAAAGACCAGTTAATTTTTAAAATGTAAACGTGTGTGTGAATGCACATGTGAGTGCAAAGAAGGTCACCCTATCTCTTGGAGCTAGAGTCTCCTCTGCAAGAACAGCAAGCACTCTTAGCCACTGAGCCATTTCTCCTTTCCTGTGATAAACATCAGTTTTTAAAAGAATTATTGTGCCGCTGGAGAGCTGTCTCAGCGCTTAGGAGTGCTTACTGTTCTTACAGAGACCAGATTAAATTCCCAGCATCAATATGGTGACTCACAACCATCTCTAACTCTAGCTCCAGGGTGTCAGACGCCCTCTTCTGGCCTCCACAAGCACTGCATGGATGCGATGCGGAGATAAACGTGCAGGCAAAACACCCGGCCACATAAAAGAAAACCAAATATGCTTTAAGTTTATGATAATTACTGTGTATGTGTATCCATGTACACTGGGGCTTATGTGCCATGGCACATGTGTGAGGGTCAGAGGACATCTCTGTGGAGTTGGCTCTCTCATTCCAGCTTTATGTGGGCTCCAGGGTTTGAACCTAGCTCACCAGGTTTAGAGAGCAAGTACCTTTACCTGCTCAGCCACCTTACCAGCTCTGACACTCATTGGGTAAATATATGTGTGAATGGAAAAATGGAATCTATCACATTAAAATAGATACCACAGGATCGACCATGTTAAATAGAAGAACGGATTCATCCCTTGTCATGGGTTTCACCTTCATTGCCTTGTACAATAAACAGACATAAGAGAACAAGAGGCTATTGCAGTGCAACTAATATGAGCAGCATAAACTATGGTGGCACTGTGAGGAAGAGTGGGGACAGTAGGGAAGATGGGGGACACTGGGACAGAACCACTTCCCATGATCCTCTGGACAGAAATTATAGACTTTGTCCACTCATTGCCTAAGTATTTTGAGCCTCAGCAAATTTCCAAGAGTCTGGAGCCTGTGTTTATTAGCTGTTTGTATAATAAGGTCATATTTGCATGCTAATAGAAAGAGAAAAGGCCAAGTCAGGACACACCAGTAATGCAGGTGGATCAGTCATTTATACATCGGTGACAGCCAAGAGGGAAAAGAAGGAAGCAGTCCTTGTCTGTATGCTCCAGTTCACTCAGAAACCTTTCTCTTGGGTGGCGTGATACAGTAGGAAGTCCAGTGCCTTCTGCTGTCTGCTGAGAAGCACGTGACACGTGTGTGTCCAGTACAAGGACACTCGGCAGCTACTTCAGCAAAATTAATACGCCGCAAAGGCAGAGAGAGGATTCTTTTCTGTTAAACATTAAGACAGTAGTTGGGATGAGTTCAGTTTCATATCACAGGAACTTTCTTATTCCCTCTCTCACCAGCCTCCGTTCTCTTCAGTTCTGCCTTAAGGGAAGGGAAAGTAGCAACTGTAAAAGAGGTTTAGGGCTAAAGCCCACATTCTGGAAGCTCCAACAGGCTAGTCTTGGACAACTGTCCCGTAATGATCAGTGATGATGAAAGCCAGAGAAAGGAGCTTGAATTTTTGCATTGGGAAGGGGAATAAGAAAAGGATCCCGTGACTCCAAGGGTTACTGACAGGAGCTGTAGATTGAAAGGAAGAATTGTGGCAGAGGTAAGAAATATACATAACTAAGCAAGGAAGAAGGCCAGGCACATGCATAATTAAACAGTCCTGTGTTTGCCTCTGCATGGTGAGCCAGAGCTGTTTTTGCTGTCACCCCTGAGCACTTGATCTGGTTTCTAATGTTGCTCAGGGTGCAGCCTTGTCCCTCTGGATTATTGACTTATTTAGGATGTGACTTATTTGGGAGGTTTTGCTGTTTCTGAAATCCAAGGGTTAGGAGAATGGCTCACCTCTTCAGCCCCAGCCTTGCAGTGGGGATGAAATCGTTAGGTAGGAAGATACTCTTTGGGTGTTTGACACGTCTAGGCAAAATCAAGCAGGAGTCTGGCCCAGAGGAAAAAAGTCAGACACAAAATAAAGGCAGAGCTGCCAAGCTTCCAACCTGCTTTTAGTTACCTTGTGGCCCCAAATGGGGAGTCAATGCTTTTAATCAAAAGCAAGTTCTTTTTTTTCATTATATTTTTGTGTAGTGTGTGTGTGTGTGTGTGTGTGTGTGTGAGAGAGAGAGAGAGAGAGAGAGAGAGAGAGAGAGAGAGAGAGAGAGAGAGAGAGAGAGAGAGAGAGAGAGAGAGAGACTGTGTGGAGATCAGAGGACATCTTATAGGAAAACATTCTCTCTGCTCATGATGGTCCTGGGGTTTAAACTCAGGTCATCAGGCTTAGTGACAAGTGTCTTTACCCAGTAAGCTAACTTACTGACCCTCAAAAGCAGTTTATAAGTGCCAGTCATAAAGGTACTAATTCATCTACCCTGTGGAGAACCATGGTGTCCTACAGCAGGGGCAGACCCAAGTTTTGTGCAGATTGACTCTTGTGCTTCTTGGGGCCCTTTTAACAGAAAAGGTCACATAATGAATATCAAGATGGGTTTAGGGACTTAGGAGGTTGGGTGCAAGTAAGGAGTGAAGCTTAATTGGTTCCATCCATATCCACCAAATAGCCTATAGCCCTGAAGATAGGTGAGGACACTTTTCTACCAAAAACAGTCTCCTTCCTTACAATAGAAAAACTTGGTGACTGTGTGATGATAGCCTATGGAAGGGTAAAGTTCTCTGGAACCTAAACCTGAGACCTCATCTCTACCTCAGGGATGCCTGAGCTGGGCCTGCACACTTCTAGTCTTCCTCGTAAGCCCGTACTGCTGGGATCTGGGGAAACTAGACCTACAGTGGATACCCCTCCCAACATCCCACCCCTGACTCCTGCGCGCGTGCGCGCGCACACACACACACATACACACACACACACACACACACACACACACACACACACACACGTGTTTACTTCCAGAAATGGGGCCCTGAAGCAGTTTTCTTTTAGGGAGCTTTTGGGATCAGGAAGAGAAAACACTCCATATTCCCTGCAGTTTTTGTTTTGAATTCATGAATATCAACGGCGTCATGTTGTCTATGCAGATGACTCCAACTGGGCAGAGACCAGGCTAATTGAGATTGTGAATAATACCCAGACTTTGTTCTGGCTCCTCATTTCCCCAAGGCTACAGCATTAATAAGGACCCAGACTTTTGTATGGTAGGTAATTGGCTAGAAGGAGTCTTCGGCAGGTCCCCTTGAGTCTTGCAAATGCGACAAAGCAAGATAGGCAGGCAAAGGCTTTATGGCCAACCTGGTTTTTAAGGACATCGGGGCCACAGCTCCAATGTGCTTCCTCCCACCCTACTACCCCTGGATATCTCTTTAGCAAGAGACAAAGGCCAGCATCCTAAGCCGGGAAGGACTGCTTTAAGAGTGCTTCATTTGCTCCTCTGTCCACCTGGATATCCTCATGGCTGCCTGCAGCTTCCTGCAGGTCTCCTTCAAATGTCCTTTATCAGCCAGCAAGGACTCTGAGTCCTCCCCACCACAGCACAAATGTCAGCATTAGACTTCCCCTAACATGTAGCACCATGCAGTCACCCACCGTTACCTCTATTTAAATATAAGTTTCATGGAGGGAAGAGGCAGAACCTCTGTTCTCTTTTCTTTTTATTTAACTTTTCTTTAGATTTATTTTATGTATATAGTCTATGCAGCACAGTGTTATAAATGCTTGTGAGCCACCATGTGGGCGCTGGGGCTCAAACCTGGGTCCTCTGCAGGAACAAGAAGTGCGCTTAACTGCTGAGCCACCCCTCTAACCCAAACTCTGCTTTCTTCATTGCCCTTTGTGAAAGAGTGTCTGAAAGAGTGTTAACACAGAGAGGTCACTGAGGATGAGTGTTTGCTCATTGAAAGAAGGATGTATAGGTAAGGGATGGATGGGTGGGTGGATGGATGGATGGATGGGTGGGTGGATGGATGGATGGATGGATGATGGGTAGAGGATGGATGGATAGATGAGTGATAGTTACTGATCCAATACATTACTGAGATAAAAATGATAGAGCCTGATGTCTTGGCTCAGGCCTGTAATCTCAGCACTCTGGAGGCTGGGACAGGAGGAGCTAATGGGTTTGAGGTTAGTCTAGCTACCTAATGAGATCTTTAAAAAAATCGGGCTCGGGAGATAGCTTGGCATTTAAGAGCACTGGCTGCTCTTCCAGAGGACCTCCGTTCCATTCCCAACACCTTCTATAACTCCAGATCCAGGAGATCTGATGCCCTCTTCTGGTCTCTGTGGACACCAGGCACACATGTGATGTATATGCATTCAAGCAAAACACCCATACACAGAAAATAAATTAGAAAAAAAGTGAAGCCAAAGCTGGACATGTTGTTTCACACTTTTAATCCCAGTGCTTGGGAGGCAGAGGCAGGCCAATCTCTGTGAGTTTCGGGCCATCATATTCTGCATAGCAAGTTCCAGACCAGCCAGGGCTGATGGGAAGACAATGTCTCGAACAAAACAAAACATTAAAAGTAATGATGGGAGCCGGGTAGTGGAGGACCGAGGTGGTGGCAGTGCACGTCTTTAATCTCAGCACTTGGGAGGTAGAGGCGGATGGATCTCTGAATTTTAGGCCAGCCTGGTCTACAGATCAAGTTCTGGACAGCCAGGGCTACACAGAGAAATCCTGTCTCAAGAAAAACAAAAACAAGAACAACAACAACAAAAAAGCAATGACAAGGAGGAGTTTCAAACCAACTCTAGAAACAAAAGTAGAAATGAGTCTTCCAGCTCATTAATGACTGAGGGCACTGCAGAAACATACAATAAAATACAGAGTGGAACCAAGATTAAGGGCATGCCCTGCTGCTCCAGGTGAGGAGAATGCTCAGACACTGGTGTTCCTGTCTGAGAGCACACTATGTGACTGTGTCCTCCTTCCTGGCAGGATCATTCCTATTTTTCTTATCTATCGGCCTGAGAACAACATCCCTTATGCCACAGTGGAAGAGGAGCTGATTGGAGAATTTGTGAAGTATTCCATCCGAGATGGGAAGGAAATCAACTTCCTCAGAAGAGATTCGGAGGCTGGTCAGAAGTGTTGCACCTTCCAGCACTGGGTCTACCAGAAAACCAGTGGCTGTCTCCTGGTCACTGACATGCAGGGTGAGCAGGGCAGGCTGCCTGGCCTTGTAGGTGCTGTGGGCCTGGATTGTTCTCAAGGTAGGAGGAAAGAAAGGAAGGGGAGGAAAGAGGAGGAGAGGTCTGTTGGGTACCAATGAGCATCTTCTTCCCAAGCACTAATAATGTCCTTTTGGAAATTAGACTTGGAAAGGCTTAAAGGCTGACAGCTAGGAAGTGCCAGTGTACCAGGGATTCCTAGGGTCTACCACTGGAATTAAGCACCCTTGTATGAGACAGCGCCTCTTCCTCATCAAATGGCATAGTTCAGATTTTTCCCAGCCATTGTTATTATTTGGAAATAAAGAGGAACAAGGAAATGTATACACAGATGCCATCGGCAGCTCACCATTGTCCTTTCTGCCTGCCCCACCTGCAGGTACCACTTTGCCTAAAAACCTTGTTTTGCCAAATGTAGCAAGAGGCGAGTACAGGGGAGTTGATGCCCCCAACATGAGCAGCATTTGGCTGCTAGTGGGAGCTGTGGGTAATCACGCCTGCTCCCTCAACCCATGCGCAGGCAATTCCGGGGCATGTGCTCAGCGCAGGCTTCCAGCAGAGTGCAATGGCCTGTGGGAGTAACTGGGTGTTCATCCATGTGCTACTGGCTGCTTGTGCAGCCTCATTTTTTCCCCTGTTTTGTGGGCTTCTCTCTCAAGTGATCTATATGTACTTGAGATGTGTGTGTGTGTGTATGTATATATGCATATAATGTTATATATAATATATATCTTATATATACACAAATATATATACATATCTATACATATATAATAGAATTTATTAAATCAGTTTGTGTTAAAATAGTACAACAATTATCTCACACCAGAGAACTGAGGATCTGGTGGTTCCTCAGTACTTGAGGTTGAGTGTTCAGCAGAGACAGGCAGAGACAGGCAAAGAGAGACAGAGACAGGCAGAAAGACAGAGACACAGAAATATAGGCACACAGAGACAGACAGGCAGAACTTACAAAAACACACAGAGACATACTTGAATACCCTTCATGGAGTGCTGCCTAATGACCACATCTCATGCATCCATTGCACATTATCAAAGCGAGAGGGTGAACGCTCGTCCAACAGAGTGGCTGAACTCCAGGACTGGCTAGATTTCTCCAGCTTTTGCAAGCATTCACTTTTTTATGGTTTTTATTTAATGTTCAATCCTGTGTAGACCACATTAGGCTCCCCATCTCACAGTGGTTTAGCTGCTGCCAATCCAGTTAATAGTTACAGACGGGTCCAAGATGCCAACCTACACTTCCAGACTCTGGGTATCACCCTTTCTGCAAAAGATGTCTAACAAACTCTTCTGCAGGGCTATGAGGACCTCCTGTGAGTCAGCAGGGTCAGGAAACACTTCTGTCTGCCCCCTCCCAGGAAAGACTTCGCTCTCTCTCGCTCTCTCTCTCTCTGTCTCTCTGTCTCTGTCTCTGTCTCTGTCTCTCTCTCTCTCTCTCTCACACACACACACACACACACACACACACACGCTCATACACACGCTCACACACACGCTCACTCGCTCACTCACGCATACACCATTCTGAAGAGACAGCTATTTGTTCTATTCAGATTCCGGCTGTACAGTTGTTCTCCCCAAGGCTGTCTCGTTCAGAGTTAATTTCACATTAAATGTATTTTGTCTCCTGAAAAACAGCACCCTGGAGCTTCACATGCAGCTAGTTTTTCTTCCGGGCACTAGTAAACAACTGCAATGGAATATTGCATCTCTTGGTAAATGATGTGTGTACTTAAATGTGTTGGCACAGGCTTCGTAACAGTGTTTATTTACTGCTTGGAAAACTCTTCATTGCCATCGTCATGACAGCACAGGCTCACACACCAGTTCTTTAAGCTACATCTCAGTTTTATATGTACACACTGGAACTAAGAATAATTGAAACAAAGAGCACAAGCGACACCTTCCCCCGGGTGCGTTTGTTTGCTGAGACTTTAAGTTTGTAGGGTCTGAGGTGGGTCTGTGACTTGGAACTGAGACTTGAGACCTGTTGAGACCGGTAGGCTTTCTGAGAACGGTCCACATACTCAGCTTCTGAAGACAGAGTCCTGCCTTTCCTCCCACCAGAAACAATCCATGGGCCACTATTAGCCTCACCTCAGTTTGACAGGTGCACAGCAAATTGAAAGTATTGTGATTGTTAAAACAAAGAAAGGAAGAAAAAAAGAAAGAACCTCTTGTAGAGTTGCTGGCAAATAATTAAACCAAGTGGGCTAAGTTTGTGGGAAATTCTCCATCTCTTCCTCTCATTTCTCTAGAGGTGAACACTCACTGCATAGGCAGCTCCCATGTGAGTTCCGGGAACTCTCACTCGGATCTATCTCCATGCTTGCTTACACCCGAAACATCTCCCCTGACCATGTCTTTTTATATTTCTAAACCAAAAGTGGCAGCTGCCCTGGGAGAGCAAGGGAGAAAGCACGGCCCAAGTTCAAGCACCTGTCGCCAAATGACTTTTAAAGATTGGACTTTACTGGAACTTAGAGTTTCCATGGAAAAGGATGTCCAGAGGGACCTTTGCAATTTGGCCTTTGTCTTTTTAAAATTATAACACTTCCTACAATAAAGTAATGTGTAGCAGGCCTTCATGTTTGAGTTGTTAGTAGCTTTGGACGAATGGGAGGACTCAGCTTTTAAAATGTTCAGTGGGAATTCCAAAGTGCCAAGGTTGGCTCGCAGGTACACATACCAAAGCTGGGCACATTGGTTCTGGGTGACTCACCAGTCTAAATAGCAACATGGTGGCATTTTTGCTATGTTCTGAGACAGAGCGTTCTGCCTTCGGCCTGCTTTCCCCGGGTCTCTGGGATGGAGAGCCATGGAACCAGTGCCATTTGATCTTATCCCAGAGTTGGCTTTAGAGAAGCCTGGAGCTTTCTTCCATACCCTTGACTGTCACCTACCTGGCCACTCCAGGTGGCTGGTGGCAAAGACGCCACTGCTCAGAGTCCTGCTCATATGGGTCCCCGAGCTGTGTCAGAGGTGTCCAACAGGTCCCCACTGGATTGCACAGGAGGGGTTCCCAGAGCTGCCAACCCAGCAAGTCAGAAGCTGAAAGACAGAGCAAGAAGAGACTAGAAAGGCCCAGGGACCTATATACTCTGGACACGAGAATTGGTGATCTTCCTCACTGCTAGCCTGAGTGAGGTAAAGGATGCTTGAGTCTGGGGGAGAGTGAGAGGGGGCAGTCCTTTATTATAGTAGGATGTCTGCCTTCCCAGGCTCAAAGATAGCAGGCTGTCTAGTTTCCTTACATTTCCGGCTCCCCAGCTACTTGCCAGCTGCCCTTACTGGGAGCAGAGAGGCAAAAATGGTCCTGTGTGCCTGGGTTTCTACCCAGGACATCTTGTGGCTTTTTTGCTGATGCGGAAGCTCACTAGCTGTTTTTATTGTTTTGGGTCTGGCACTTCCCGTCACCACCATAGTTCCATGGATGAAGTTATTATTAAAAGTCTTAAATGGCCAGGCCATGGATTCCAAACATTACTGGCCCTGGCCCAATGGTTAAAAGTCTACCTGTAATTTGTGAATATTTTCTAGGATCTCTGGAAATTCTCTGGTCAGTGATAGGAAACTCTCTTAGTGGAAATGGAGAATTGCCTATGTGGAGTTTGGTGTTAGATTTGTTGTCTTGAACCTTCTTACTGTTGCTATTGACCAAGGCAGTACTTCTATTTAGGGGTTTCCACTTTCAGTGAGGAGCAGGGGACCAAACCTAAGTCCACAAGACAGCATTTCTTGGAAGAAAGCTCATGGGAAAGTGCTAAGTCTCAAGTTCACCAGAGAGCAACTGTGTCCCTCTTCCATCCTGGAGCAAGGCTAAGCCTGAAGGAGGCCTGGCTTGGGCACTGCTGCCTGGGTCATAGGTCTGCAGCAGGCGCAGGTCAGAGGGACCAGGGAGTCTCCTGAGGCTCCATAGAAACGGGAAGGGAAGTACACCCAGGAAGACAATAAGCTGTCCCTATCCGGTCAGGGAGATTATCTGACCAATCCTTTCCCTGCCTTCCCTAGCAACTCAAACTCTGTCTTTGCTCTCTTCTTCCGCAGGTGTGGGAATGAAGTTAACTGACGTTGGCATAGCAACACTAGCTAAAGGGTGAGTAGGGAAAAATGAAATCAGTGTCATTTCACATTGGGCTTTTCTGGCAAATTCTGCTAGGTTGATGTGGACAGAGTGGATTCCTTGTCTTTACTGTCGATGACAAATGGTCTTGGGACAGATTCAATTCATTTCTTTTACTTCCATAAAATATTCATGAAACTTTGTTCTCAGAGAGAAACACATTTGCTTCCTAACTCTAAGGCAAACAAGAATGCTTGTAAACACATTTTCACACCAACTAACTACTCAGGGCAGTGTCGTGATGAGATGTTCTGGCATCTTTGGGATGTCTTTCAGCCCAACCCCCTTACCCCCAGTTTGTACATTTTCCATTGTTGTTGTTGTTTTGCAGTTGGGCACAATAAATTTTATACATATATTTTTAGTTTGTTTTCCTGTCCAAATTCCCCCCTCTTCCTCCCCCCCCCCCAAATCCTTTGGGTGGCTCACAAATACAAGAGATTTTTACAAGAGCTAAAACTCATGCAAATACCTATTTCAGGCCATTGGTGGAGGCATAGGCCTTTGATCCCAGCACTTGGGAGGCAGAGGTAGGTGGATCTCTGTGAGTTCAAGGCTAACCTGGCATACATAGTAAGTTTCAGGACAGCCAGGGCTACACAGAGAAACCCTGTCTCAGAAAGAAAAAAAAATCAAATACTTACAATTAGGTATTTCTTGGTATTGCCATTGATTTTGTTTTTCTGGTTGAGTGCAAGAATATTGGCTTGCTTAGTTGCCTGCTCAGGTGACCATTTGCCAAGCTGTTAACAAACTGTCCCATTTTACTGTTTTGCCTGGGCCCCTCTGAAGAAAAAGTGGCTATTCCTGACTTCTTCGATCAGTATTATTAAACTTATTCTCTTTTTTTATGAGTGAATGCATGTGTGTGTGTACATGAACACCACAGTGCACCCTGAATGTGGGAGGTGCCCTTCTGTACAGATTAAAATAGGAGAATACGAGCTGAGCTCTGGCATTCGTCTCTGCTTCCAGACTGTGGATGCAATGTGGTCAACAGCTTTGTTCTTCTGCCTCTTTCCCCAGCAATATGCCATGATGGGCTGTACCCTTAAACTGTGAGTCCAAATAACCTCCTCCTTCCATAAATGGCGTTTGTCAAGAATTTTGCCCAAACAATGAGAAAAGGGCTGGAAAAGAAATCATAGGTTTGGTTTTTGAAGTTATGATACCCTACCTTCCAGGATGCAGTTCAAGGATCTTTCACCTGGTGTCTTCCTGTTGGAAACCTGTTCTGTGATGATAGAATCTTACATCAGAACTGTCTCTCGCTGACATCTCATAGCACTGATCAGAGAACCCTGATTGCTTGTAGGCTTCAGAGCATTTGGTCATGACATTGGGTTTGTGAAAAGAATGTGTAAGAGGGGTTTTGATGCCGTGGGGGGTGGAATGGGATGGGAGGAGGCAGGAGCTTTTGAGAGACTTGGTCCAAGTCTGGGCCAGGTCATTTGCCTCTATTTCTCCTAGTGGTAGTTTGGTTTGTGGTATCATAGGCATTTGTCTGATGAGTGGGATGGCTGGGTAGGTTCAGTTTCCTCCTGTTGGTATGGTTTTATGCCCAAGGTCTTTAAAAGGCATTTACTTTAGTAGCTTCCCTGGATGAATGTTCCCACTGACCCGTGGTACCCTATTTATGAAGACCTCTGACTGTCAGAGCAATTTCCCAAATGGAGTCTTCTCTTATGACTCCCTGTTTTCTGTAGAACAAGACAAATTATATTTCAGTCAGACCTGGGTTGGCTTCCCATCCTTCCAGCCAGAGTTACTAGGGCTTGCTTAGCCTTCCCCTCTGGCTAATCTACTTCTAGACCCTGCTGCTGGGTGTGAGCTCGATGGAGTTCTCTTCTCATGTCAGCCTGTCAACCCAATGCCCAAGACACAAAATTCCACAGCATAACTTAAAACAGTGGGTCTCAACGCTTTAATATGGTTCCTCATGTTGTGGAGACCCCCAAACCTAGAATTATTCTATTGCTACTTCATAACTGCTATTTTGCTACTGCTTTGAGTCATAAATATCCGATATGCAGGATATCTGACATGTGACCCTCGCAAAAGGGCCATTTGACCTCCAAAGAGGTCACAACCCACAGGTTGAGAACCACTGACTTAGAACGACCTGCTACTGAACCAAAACTGCTCAAGAAGTCCTAAAACCCAAATGGCTGTAAGAGTGTGGTGATTTACGACATCTTTAGAAGCATGTCAACAGCTTCCAGGAACCAGAGAGCTCCAAATGACACTTAGCCCCTTATTTATAAAGAACTCCAAGCCCTAGGTTTTGTTCTCAGCTTTAATGTTACTTTTCTAGCCTGGGACAGCTGCCCAAGCCCCATTAGAAGAGAGGGTAGACAGAGCCAAGGGCAAAATGCCGCCTGCGAAGTGTTGCTTATGACTGCTTTCCCACCCAAGGAGAAGTGGGGAGGGAATTCTGCCGTATTTGAGAGCTTTGAAAGGACAATAGAACATCTTGTCCAGGTTTTAAAGTTTTCTTTAGTAGTTTAAAGAAAAGTCACACTTAAAAAAAAACCTGTATGTCAGAAGGTTGATTTGAGATTTTGATGAAAGTGGAACCTCTGAGGATGAGAGGGGTGTGGGCTTCCTTACAAATCCTCATTCTTAGAGTGAACTATGACCACACTCATCACCTAAGCTCCCAGGTTCCCCCTCCCTCTGGGAGGGGCAGAGCCAGCATGGATTTAGGGGAGGGGAGTGAAGGGGAGGCTCAGTAAAGGAAGGTACACGGGGCCGGGGTGGGGGTAGGATAAGCTTGATGTACAGGAGTGAATCTCCAAAGGCTAGAGAGCAAGGTTTGATTGAGGAAATGTTCCCCTCAAAGCCAAAGGCTACAAATGGAGCGTGAACAATGGCAGCCGGCCAGGAAATGGTTCAAGCTCAAAGATGCTCAGCAGATAGGACAGAACATGTTCAGGCTGGGTGCCACAGAACAGGATAAAAGAAAGAGGAGAGTGACAGGCTTTCATAGTACAAGATAGGGGGTGGGTGAATATGGTCCGTTAAACACCTTCTCTTTATTCTTAACAAGCTCAGCTTAATCATGGTGGAAAGGGACTGTGAGTTCTATGGAAGGCTGGTCCCTGGCAGCACTTGGCTGTAGAAAAGGACACCGTTATAAAAAAGCAGAGATCTGTGTAATTTAAAAACATTCCCAGGCTGAAGGGGTAATGGGGAAATAGCTAAAGTGGTAAAGAACTTAAGCTCATTTCTAAGAATTCATGCTTTTAAAAAAAGTGATGGCTTGCCCTTGGAATCCCAGTAGCAAGGATGGGGGTGGGGGGAGCAAAAGCAGGAAGATCTGTTCTATTTGGTCAGTTCCAGGTCCTTGTCTAAAAGAAAAAAAAGCAACAATGAAGAATGACATTGAGGCTGTCCTCTGTCCTCCACACCCACACCCACGCAGGCATCTCTATACACATGAATACGTACATATATTCCCCGAGTCTCAACCTGCCTCGTATATTTATCTCATGCCCCAGTAAATGCAACCTGTCCTGTTCCTTCCCTAATGAAGGTAGAGTTATTTAGATGAAGACTGAGATGCTATTCAGTGAATAATCTATCATAGTCTCATAAAAACAAGGAACCATTATGATCTGCTCGCTTCAGCTTTATTTGGCATGACAAATAAAGCTGAGACAGTCCCCAAGACAGTCCCCCGTCACATTCCTGGACCATCAGTGGTGAGAGCTGGAGGGGTCATCTGGGCTCTAGGCACACTGGAGATCCTAACTGGATCTTTGGTCACATTCCTGAGTTGAATTCCTCAGCCGTCTAGAGCTCTCCAAGAGAGACAAGGAAAGATACTCAATCTTGTAAATGAAGATTTGGAGACTTAACCAAGTCATGCAGGGGGAAATGATCTATAGTTCTTACCACGGGCTCTGCAAAGCATCTCTCTAGACAATAGTGGAATTCCCCAGGTGTGCATGTTGGTGGTGGTGGTGGTGGGGCGGTTGTCATGATTTAGCCACTAGAGGGCAGCAAAGGCAATACTTTGCATTCTCTCTCTCTTTCTCTCTTTCTCTCTCTCTCTCTCTCTCTCTCTCTCTCTCTCTCTCTCTCATTTGCTCTCTTTCTCTCCAAAGATCCGGACACCTGGCTAAATCAAAATAAAACAAAGAGAGGCACTCTGAGTAGATCTTCCAGTCATTAACCGCTGTGCCATAATAAGATGGTTCTTGAGTAGATACCAAAGACATCTCTCAGTGTGGCTGCCCGCCATGATGGGCCTTTTTACTTTTGGAAGGAAGAACAACCAGGTGTAAGGATGCACAAGGTCACCAGGCATTCCTGACATGGAAACCACGTTTAAGAGACTCAGGCTTGTTCCCTTAAGAAGGACGAAAGTGCAGCGGGTAGAGCAGATGCGGCTCAGGATAGTTGCTTTCATTGGCTGGCACAGGGGTTTGCCTGCCTGCCCAGGTCAGCTTCTCGGAGCCATGGAAGAGAGGGAAGCTCACTCTCAACCACTCTGAGAGAAAAGCCTCTGCCCTCAGAATCAAAGCAGAACTCTAAGAAGCCCTTGTGTGCCCCCTGGGGGGGGCGGGGAGAGGAGATAAAGGGGCCACCTGGATGTTTAACCTAGTCCAGCGTCACATACGAGTGCCCATGGAGAGAAAGGACCACCAGTGGCTTGACTAGGGGAAGAAATGGAATCTCCTCCTCACTGCTGTCCCCTGGAAAGGCTCGTGTGTAACACTGAGCACATTGTTTGAAGCAACACACAGATCTGCCAGCAGGGACAGAGAAGCAAAGGAGCTTACAGCAAACTTTCCCAGCGTCTTTTGAATGTACCTCCTGGTAGGACCTAGGCTACTGTACAACACCAAATATTTGAGGCATCTCACCAACTCCAGGCCTCTGAGAATTCAGAGACCTAATACTACACTGGAGGCAGGTATCTTAACCCCCTAAATGTCTACACCAGATTGCTGCCATTGTTGCCTACCGTGGAAGGTGGCCTGTCTCCCAGCTTTATTTGACCAGACCACACTGCGACAGGGTTAGTTGGCCCATTGGCTGATGTATCTGGCCAAGCCTCACCGTCAAGGCTGTTTGGAGGTTTGGAAGGGAGTGGTGACCGTCTCTCTGCTTTGGCAAGACTGACGTTATAGCAGTGAGCTCTGTACATACTTGGATCTCCAAGGCCCGGCAGAGCCAGGCAGAATACATCTCCCCACCAGATAGAAATAGCATGGGTGGTCTTCTGGACCCTGCCCAGAAATCTTACAAAAAGTGACTCTGTGGAAGTAACCTGAATAGAAAGCCACAGGAATCCTCCTTGATCACACTCTCCGCCATTTGCAGGACTCCAGGGACTCCTAGGTGAGCTTCTTGTCAACTATTGATTGTCTGGTCCTGTGGACAATTCTGAATACAGAAAAGTATCTAGAGGAGGTCCTGGTAGACTCCTGCCAGTGTCTACAGACAGGAGGGAAACAAGGAAGACACAAATCAGAAGTGAATGGAGACCAGCCCAGAGCCACCCAGAAGAATGCTTTCAAGAAGGTGTAAACCAGGGCCTCATTGGGGCAGCAGGCCACAGGAGGCAAAGAGGGAGTGTTGCAGCATTTTTTTCCCCTGCAGCTGGAATTGCTGTCAGGGAAGGAAAAAGCCAGGATTGGTTTTCAGGGAGGCAGCAGGTTATTGCCTAGTCTGAGACTGAGGGAGGAGCCTCGGGCCTAGAGGATCAGGTCAGGAGCTAGAGAGCAGACCCAGAAGCCAGTGCAAAAGGCTGACTTTGTTTAGGGAAAATGGGATATTGTAGCTTGAAACTGGAAATCTGCAGCTTCGCTCTCCCAGCCCCTCTCTCTGGGTGTGTTTGGAGGCAGTAGCTAGTACAGGAAGCTGCGAGGAAACCATTTGAGAAAATGGTCATAGACACTTCCATTTATGTGAGTCTATTAACAGTCTCTGCCATCTCTTACCATGCTGGGAGGAGACAGGAATTCCTCTAAAGCAAAAATCAAGCTCACGCTGTTTCTAAAACACAGCGAGCAGTACATCTCTGTGGAGTGAGGGCAAGATTGTAAACACAGCCAGCTTCCTGGCTCCTTCCCTGTGGACTGACAGTGTGTGGGTTTATCACGTCACAGAATTCAAGAAGCAAGTTGATACTCTGTCCCCATTTAAATATAAAGACCTTTCTACAGCCATGTGGGCGCAACTGGAGATTCTGAATACAGAGTGGCTTGGCTCACTCAAAAACTTCAGCCCCTATTCACATGCTGAATGTAGATGAGTGTTTTGACAAGTTCCCAATGCAATTCCCACTGCAACACTACTCCCATTCAGGGGGAAGGTTTTTGCTAATAGAGGGAAAGCCAGGTGATATAATGTTAACTGGGAAATTATTACAACTGGAGATTGAAGAGCAAAGAGCCAACAAGTACAATTCAGCCCAGCTAAGGTTCCCTGAAAATATGCAGGGGGAAAATTAAAAATACAAAGTTCTTTATGCCATTGTGCTATAGTAAGTTTATAGTTTCATAGTTCTGGAGGCCGGAAGCCTGAATGGGGCCAGCAGATGTCTTAGCTTTTGTTTTTGTTTTCTTGTTGCTTTGATGGGAGGGGAGGGGGAACTCTGACAAAAGGCATTTAAGGGAGCAAAGGCTTGTGTTGGCTCACAGTTCAATGGAATCATCCATTGTGACAAGGAAGCAAAGGGAATAAACCAGCTGGTTGCTTGCACAATCAGTGTTCCTTTTGACGCTGAATGGTGCCTTCTGTAGTGGGTGATCTTCCAACCTCAGTTACTTCAAAATCATCCCCCCTCCCCTGCCCCCGACATCCCCAGAGGTTCTCCTAGGTGATTTTAGATATTGTCAAGTTGACACCAAGATTAACTGTCCCAGCAAGGTCAGTTCCTTCTGGAGTCTGTTCCATGCCTATCCCTTACCTCCTGGTGGTTAATGTAACCCACCTCTGCCCCAGATATCAAATGGTATTCTTGTGTGCCTGTGTTAGTACATAAATGTTAGTAATAACGTTGGGATCAAGGGCCCACTCTACTCCGATAGGCTCTCATCACAAGTCATTAGATCTTTGGTGGCCATTATTTACAGATAAAATCATACTCTGAGCTTCTTGGAAGGATAGAATTTTGGGGTCACTTCGAACGTCTGTACATCTAGTCAGCAAGAAAAGCTGTGGTGAGTTTCTGCAGTTATGTTCATGTTGGAATGATGTCAGGAAAGTCTAGATCTGTAGTTTCCACCAAGCGTGAGAGCAGCAGATGGTATATGTGGCTTGCAAATCAGGTCACAAGCTGAGGACTGTTTTCTATTGCTTGGAAGGATGACCACTTGGTGAAATTACACTCATGTCCTTTGGATACATCTGTGGTGAATTGGTCTAGAAACATACGGATGCTGCCCCACTTTTCTTCCCATGCAAAAACCATTTCATGGTAATGGTTGCCAGTTCGAGAGATCAACAGGGCAAAGCCCAATCCTAGTTGAGACAGAGACCAAATTTATAAAAGAGATTCTTAGCTTTGTAGATTCCAGGTGGCAAAGTGCCCACCCCCCACAAAAAAAAAAAACAAAAAACAAAAAACACATGCTCATCTGGAAAAGCTGCTCAGTGTTGCCTGGGTCTAAATTCAAAGTGCACTCCGCTTTGGGATATCCTCTGGTGTGCCTAAAGCTTAGTCTCTCGTGAGTGGAACTGTTAAGAGGTGAGGCCTGGGGGAGGGCAGATCTTGGGGAAAGCAACAGGAGAGGTTAATGTCGGTCTCATGGAATGAGCTCCTATAAGGCAACACCGCAGCATACACTTGACCCCTTCTCTGCTTGACTGGTTTTCCACCATATTGTAGTGTAGCCAAGGGCCCTCAGCCAGAAGGTTGAGGCCACTTTTGGACCCTCTAGCCACCAGAATCATGGGCTGAATCCATGATTTTCTTTACAAATTACATCTGGGTAACAGTGAGCGTTTTCTTGTTATAAAAGCAAAGAGAGAAAGAACAATTCAGAAATGTGACCTGGGAACCCATCCAGGCTAAGATCAAAGAGCCCTGCTGGTAAGGCTGCTATCTATTTACTCACACTATATGCTTTCCCTGGCTGGGAATCCCGGACACGAAACACTGTCATGGGAGAGATGGCGCCTGTGGAGAGAGGTGGCCATACACTCCTAATTCTAAAATGTGGATCTGGTTCTCAGGAAGAGATAGAGACAAGAGTAGAGGATTCCTTCTCTTGCTGGGGAAAGGTTCAGAAGGTTCCAGGCCCTCTGGCCTGATCTCATAGTGTGGGACCTGAGAAACATGTTCCAGGCTGTGCAAGGCCCCCATCACCAGCCTTCATGTGACACCCTCTCCATAGCCAGATAAATCCTAGAGCCTGCTATGTCTGCACATGCATGCCCTGGGTTGCCTCTCCCCAGCATGCACACACACACATCTCCTCCCAACATCACACACATACACACCAGGGGGATTTCCTGAAGTCTTCTTAAGAGAGGATAAAGATATAAAGCTGGGGCTGGAGATGACTCGGCTGCTCTTCCAGAGGACCAGAGTTCGATTCCCAGCACACACATGGAGGCTCACAACCTCCAGGATCTCTGACACCTTCTTCTGAACCGCACGCACATGGCACATGGACAAACACGCAGGCAGGATGTAAAGCTGACGTGCTTAGCAGTGGGAGCCTCTACTCAGCTTCCGCATTCTGTTGATTTTTTCTTCTTTGAGTGCAACGGAGCCCTTTAGGAGCCAGCTGCTCCTCATAAGGAAATGGACTCCTGGAGGCAGAAGGGGGTGGGGCACAGTGGAACCGGAGCTTACGGGATGGAGCTGCAACCGGGGTGGGGGGAGGAGCTTTCACACTCCTAAACACTTAAAACCCGTGTGCATTCATCCAGGCTTGCTGACACGCGAACTACAGAGGGCTGGTCTCTAAGTCACACCAGGCACAGCATTGGCTCCATACCAGTACTTTGCTCCTCTTTGGCCTCATTAGTCAGAGATAGCCTCAGACTCTCACACCCAGGGTTTACAACTCATGTGTCCACATTCAGAATGGCGCTGTGTCTAGTTTAAACTGCTGCTTTGGTCTTAAAATTCTCAATATCAGCCCGGCGTGGTGGCGCATGCCTTTAATTTCAGCACTCAGGAGGCAGAGGCAGGCAGATCTCTGTGAGTTCAAGGCCAGCCTGGTCCACAAAGCAAGTCCAGGACAGACAAGACTTGAACAATAAAAACAAACCAACAAATAAACAAAACTTAATACTTTTTCTGACATCTTTTCATTTTTGCACTGGACCCTAAAAATTAGGTCAATAATTCTATATTCTAGGCATGCTCACATGTTTGTCTTCCTTTTGAAAAGTCCCTTCTCCTCCAGTCTCTGCTTCAGCATTCCTTCTGCAGGAGGGCCCTGTGTGTTACGTACGGCAGCTACAGTATTGGTAATTATAACAATCCACGGCCAGGACCTGAATCTTTACTGTGTGCCATCAACTAGGTGGATACTATTTTCTCATTTTATCTTCTCAATTACCCTATTGGGTAGCTGTTATTCTTTTTCCTATTTGAGGGCTGAGGAAACGGGCAATGCTTACAAAGGCCCAGTACCCAGCTTACCAAGCCAGCAGTGAGCCCTTGACCAACATCTGTCACTGGAGTGGCTAGACATCTATCTTTTTCTTTATCTCGGAAGTTCATGGGCCTGCTGTTATGCATGGCCATTGATGTACCTGCTGCCTCTAGCACAGTACTTGGCTGAGTGCTCTGTGTGTAAGGGAAAGAAGGACATTGTTGGCCCTTCCTCCTGTATGTATTTATTTGTGAGGACTCAGTACTGACTCAGGGTCACAGTAGTCCAAAATAATGTGCAGTCAGCCCAGATCAATGCTTTCCTTTCCCCCTAGTAGTCCTAGGCATTGAAATCAGGGTTCACGCAGGCTAGGCAAGTGCTCTACCACTGAGCGATATCCCCGCCCCTTCAAGCAGCTTTCCTGATGAGTCTTATTCATCTGCAAGTACAGAGGGACACTTTGGGGCCTGTGCATGTGCCATTTGAGGGGTACCTTAACCTGTCGTGCTTAGTATGGGGAAGCTTAGTCACTCACAGTTCAAGCCCTAATTGTCCCAATCCAAAGTAATACCTCCTGAGAGTTCTCCTGGGTAAGGCACCAGATGGTCCTTTCCACAGCCAGCTGAAGAGAAAAGCTCAGGTTCCTCTCCTCCCGAGGACGGGTAAGTCATGGGATGGAGAGCTGTCCCATGAGGAGGACCCAGACAGATGCCTTTGCATCTTGCCTTCTGCATTGCTTGGCTTTGTTTCCTTGGGTTTTCCATCTCTCAGACAGAATCCTTCCAATTACAAATACTAAATTAAGTTATTCCAGTTCCAAAGTTCTAGTATTCTTTATGTAGAATTTCTTAAGTGGTGTAAGGTAGTATATTGTTTTGTTGTTTGCTTGTTTGGTTTTTTTTTTATGTCACTATAACAAAATATCCAGCAAAAACAGGAGAGAGAGGTTTATTTTGGTTCAGAGTTTCAGAGTTTCCATCCAGGATGCTGGGAAAGGCAGTGACAGAGCAACTCAGATTCTCAGCTGGAACATGTGTTGGAGGCTGTTTGCAGCGTGGCAGATGAGGAAGCAGAGTCAGACCAGAAGTGAGAAGGGATAATGCGCCCATTAGGGTCCACCTCCCTAGATTCCAGTGACCTACTTCCTCCAGCTAGGCCCCACCTGTCAGAGGCTCTAGACCTTCACAAAATGGCTCAGTCAGAGGAGGGCCAGACATTCCAAACATGCATGTGGTTTCACAAACCAAGCTGTGGTTGCAGACTCAAACCACAGCCACCGGTTGCAGGCACAGCCGTACGAAGGAGGGAGGCTTTCGTCTGTACCACATCTGCCAAAGACTCTTAATTTTTATTGAATTCTACACTCTTCTCTCACCTTTTTTTTTCTTTTCATATTGTCAACCCATGTGACTGTTCTTAGTGAAAACAGGAGTAAATGTAGTTTCCACGCACCATTAGTTTCTCTTTCAAATATTTCTTTTGAAACTGGTAAAATGTCTTCTTCTTTTTTTAAAAAGTGGTTTATTTTCACACCCACTTACAGGTACAAAGGATTTAAGGGCAACTGCTCCATGAACTTCATTGATCAGTTTAAAGCGCTGCACCAGTGTAACAAGTACTGTAAAATGCTGGGGCTGAAATCGCTCCAGAGCAACAGCCAGAAGCCTAAGAAAGCAAGGATTGGGAAAGGCAGAGTTCAGACAAACTGCACGCACCTGAAGACACAGGAGACTGGGACGCCCACTGAAGAGAAGACAAAACATCCTTCATCCCTTAGTCACCAGTGACCAGCAGCCTTTGTAGAGCAAGGAGTATGTTGCTGTTTTCATGGTAAGAACAGACAGGCAAAGAACCCACTTGCAACGAAGTGTAGGAAAGCAAACATCAGTGTGCACAAACAAAGTGTATAAGTACTCACAAAAACGTTAGTCTTGCTTTGTAGAGCAAGGTGTATGTTGCTGTTTTCATTATAAGAACACATAGGCAAAGAACCCGCTTGCAATGAAGTGCAGGCAAGAACACAGGCAAAGAACCTGCTTGCAACAAAGTGCAAGAAAGCACATACCTGTGTTCACAAACAAAGGGGATACATACTCACAAAACTGTTATTCTTGCTTTGTAGAGCAAGGCATATGTTTTTGTTTACACGGAAAGAACACACAGGCAAAGAACCTGCTTGCAATGAAGTGCAGGCAAGAAAACAGGCAAAGAACCAACTCCCTTGCAACGAAGTGCAAGAAAGCACATACCAGTGTGCACAAACAAAGTGGATACTTACTCACAAAAGCATTAGTTTTGCTTTGTAGAGCTATGCATATGTTGCTGTTTCCACGGTAAGAACACAAGGGCAAAGAACCTGCCTGCAACGAAGTGCAAGCAAGAACACAGGCAAAGAACCTGCTTGCAACGAAGTGCAATAAAGCACATACCATTGTGCACAAACAAAGTGGATACATTCTCACAATACCGTTAATCCTGCTTTGTAGAGCAAGGCATATGTTTCTGTGTTCATGGTAAGAACACACAGGCTTGCAACGAAGTGAAGGCAAGAATACGGGCAAAGAACCCGATTGCAGCGAAGTGCTGGCAAGCACATACCAGTGTGCAAAAAAAAGTGTATAAGTATTCAAAAAAGTGTTAGTCTTGTTTTGTAGAACAAGGAGTATGTTGCTGTTTTCACGGTAAGAACACACAGGCAAAAAACCTCCTTTCATCGAAGTACAGGCAAGAACACAGGCAAAGAACCCGCTTGCAACGAAGTGCAATAAAGCACATACCAGTGTGCAAACACAAAGTGTATAACTACTCACTAAAGTGTTAGTCCTGCTTTGTAGAGCAAGGTATATGTTTCCGTTTTTATCGCAAGAACACACAAAGAACCCTCTTGCAAGGAAGGGCAAGAAAGCACATACCAGTGTGTACAAAAAAAGTGGATACATACTCACAAAAGCATTAGTTTTGCTTAGTAGAGCTATGCATATGTTGCTTTTTTCACGGTAAGAACACACAGGCAAAGAACCAGCTTGCAATGAAGTGCAGGCAAGCACATAACAGTGTTCACAAACAAAGTGTATAAGTACTCATAAAAGTGTTAGTCTTGCTGTGTAGAGCAAGGTGTATGTTGCTGTTTTCACGATGAGAACACACAGGAAAAGAACCCACTTGCAACGGAGTGCAGGCAAGAAAACAGGATAAGAATCCACTTGCAAAGAAGTGCAAGAAAGCACATCCAATTGTGCACAAACAAAGTGGATACATACTCACAAAAGAGTTAGTTTGGCATTGTAGAGGTATGCGTATGTTTCTGTTTCACGGAATGAACACACAGGCAATGAACCCACTTGCAACGAAGTGCAGGCAAGAACACAGGCAAAGAACCCGCTTGCAAAAAGTGCAAGAGAGCACATACCAGTGTGCACAAAGTGGATACATATTCACCAAAGCATTAGTTTTGCTAGTAGAGCTATGCATATGTTGCTGTTTTCATGATAAGAACACACAGGCAAAGAACCTGCTTGCAATGAAGTGCAGGCAAGAAAACAGGCCAAGAACCCGCTTGTAGTGAAGTGCAAGAAAGCACATACCAGTGTGCACAAACAAAGTGGATACATACTCACAAAAGTGTTAGTTTTGCTTTGTAGAGGTATGCATATGTTGCTGTTTTCTCGGTAAGAACACACAAGAAAAGCACCCACTTACAATGAAGTGGAGGCACGAACACAGGCAAAGAACCCGCTTGCAACGAAGTGTAAGAGAGCACATACCAGTGTGCACAAAGTCGATATATACTCACTAAAGTGTTAGTTTTGATTTGTAGAACAAGGCATATGTTTTTGTTTTCATGGTAAGAACACACAGGCAAAGAACCTGCTTGCAACGAAGTGCAATAAAGCACATACCTGTGTGCACAAACAAAGTGGATACATACTGAAAAAACTGTTAGTCCTGCTTTGTAGAGCAAGGCATATGTTTCTGTTTTCATGGTAAGAACACACAGGCTTGCAACGAAGTGAAGGCAAGAACACAGGCAAAGAACCCGCTTGCAACGAAGTGCAGACAAGTACATACCTGTGTGTAAAAAAAAGTGTATGGGACCTTGAAAGAAAAATAGTCAACTTCATATGGAGAAACAAAAAACCCAGAATCTCTAAAACAATCCTCTACAACAACAGATCATCTGGAGATATCTCCATCCCTGATCTCAAGTTGTACTACAGAGCAATAGTAATAAAAACTGCATGG
>CM053764.1:58978647-58994672 GCA_028658305.1 Pachyuromys duprasi
ATTGTGCTCAGGTCATGCTCAAATCACGTGCAGATCAGTCTCAAATCATGTGCAGATCACGCCCAGATCACAGGTTGATCCTGCTCAGATCATGCTCAGTTCACGAGCAGATCACGATCAGATCACTGCTAATCATGCCCAGATCACCTTCTGATCATGCTCAGGTCACGTGCTGATCATGCCCAGAAAACATGCTGACCACGCCCAGATCATGTGCTGAGGTGATCGCGCTCTGATCACGTGCTCATCATGCTCAGATCACGTGGTGATCCACCCAGATAACGTACTGATAACATTCAGATCACATGCTGATCATGCTCAGATCATGTTCAGATCACGTGCTGATCACGCTCAGATCACATGCTGATCGCGCCCAGATCACATGCAGATCATGCCCAGATAACGTGCTGATCACGCTCATCATGTGCTGATTATTCTCTGATCATGCTCAGATCACATGCTGGTCACGCTCAGATCACGAGCTAATCACGCCCAAATCTCGTGCAGATCACGCCCAGATAACATGCTGATCACGCTGAGATCATGTGCTGATCATGCACAGATAACATTCTGATCATGCCCAGAAAAGATGCTGATCATGCCCACATCACATGATGATCATGTTCAGGTCATGCTCAGATCACGTGCAGATCAGGCTAAAATCATGTGCAGATCACGCCCAGATCACAGGTTGATCCTGCTCAGATCATGCTCAGTTCACGTACAGATCACGATCAGATCATTGCTAATCATGCCCAGATCACCTTCTGATCATGCCAAGATCATGTGCTGATCATGCTCTGATCATGCTCTGATCACGAGCTGATCGCGCTCTGATCACGTGCTCATCATGCTCAAATCATGCTCAGATCACGTGCTGATCATACTCAGATCACGTGCTGATCACGCCCAGATAACGTACTGATAACATTCAGATCACATGCTGATCATGCTCAGATCATGCTCAGATCACGTGCTGATCACGCTCAGATCACGTGCTGATCACGCCCTGAACACGTGCAGATCATGCCGAGATAACGTGCTGATCATGCTCAGATCACATGCTGATCATGCTCAGATCATATTCAGATCACGTGCTGATCATGCCCAGATCATGTGCAGATCATGCTCAGATCACTTGATGATCACGCTTCGATCATGTGCTGATAACACTCAGATCACATGCTGATCACGCTCAGATCATGTGCAGATTATGCTCAGATCACATGCATATCACGCTCAGATCACTTGCTGATCATGCTCAGATCATGCTCAGATCACGTGCTGATTATACTCAGATTACGTGCTGATCACACCAAGATAACGAGCTGATCATGCTCATCATGTGCTGATTATGCTCTGGTCATGCTCAGATCATATGCTGATCATGCTCAGATCATGTGCTGATCACGCTCAGATCACGTGTTGAACACGCCATACCACGTGCAGATCAAGCCCAGATCATGTGCTGATCACGCCACATCACGTGCTGATAATGCCCAGATCACTTTTTGATCATGCTCAGATCATGCTCTGATCACGTTTTTAACACAATCAGACAACGTGCTGATCAAGCCCACATCAGGTGCTGATCCCGCCCAGAAAATGTGCTGATCACTTTCAGATCACATGCTGATCATGCTCAGATCATACTCAGATCATGTGCTGATCACGCTCAGTTCATGTGCTGATCATGGTCTGATCACGTGCTGATCGCACTCAGATCACATGTTCATCATGCTCAGATCATGCTCAGATCACGTGCAGATCAGGCTCGAATCATGTGCAGATCACGCCCAGATCACTTGCTGATCCTGCTCAGGTCATGCTCAGTGTACGTGCAGATAACGATGAGATCACCTGCTGATCACGCCAAGATCACGTGCTGATCATGCTCAGATCACATGCTGATCATGCTCAGATCATGCTCAGAACACGTGGTGATCATACTCAGATCACGTGCTGATCATGCCCATATCACGTGTAAATCACCCTCATATCACATGCTGATCATGCTAAGATCATGTGCTGATCACGTGCAGATAACATGCTGAACACGCCCAGATCACGTGCTTATCATGCTCAGATCATGCTATGATCACGTTCTGAACATGGACAACATGCCGATCACGCCCACATCTGGTGATGATCCTGCACAGATAACGCGCTCAGATCACATGGTGATCATGCTCAGATCATACTCAGTTCATGTGCTGATCACGCTCACATCACATTCTGATCTCGCCTAGATCACGTGCTGATCACCCCAAGATAACGTGCTGATCACACTCAGGTCATGTGCTGATCATGCTCAGAACATGTTCAGATCACGTGCTGATCATACTCATATCACGTGCTGATCATGCCCAGATCACGTGCTAATCACGCTCAGATCACTTGCAGATCACTTGCAGATCACGTGCTGATCATGTGCAGATAACAAGCAGATCACACTCAGATCACGTGCTAATCACACCCAGATAACATGTTGAACACGCCCAGATCCTGCTCTGTTCACGTGCTGTTCATGCTCAGAACACGTTCTGATCATGCCCAGATCCTGCTCTGTTCACGTGCTGTTCATGCTCAGAACACGTTACGATAACGCCCAGATCACGTGCAGATCACGCCCAGATAACGTGCTGATCTGCTCAGATCAAATGCCGATCATGCTCATATCATGCTCAGATCACGTGCTGATCACGCTCAGATCATGTGCTGATCATGCTCTGATCACATGCTGATCGCGCTCAGATCACGTGTTCATCATGTTCAGATCATGCTCGGATCTCTTGCAGATCAGGCTAAAATCATGTGCAGATCACGCCCAGATCACTTGCTGATCCTGCTCAGATCCTGCTCAGTTCATATGCAGATAATGATCATATCACCTGCTGATCACGTGGAGATCACATGCTGATCATGCTCATCTCACGTGCTTATCATGCTCAGATCACGTGCTGATCATGCTCAGATCATGCTCAGATCATGTGCTGATCACACGCAGATCTCGTGCTGATCACGCTCTAATCACGTGTTCATCATGCTCAGATCATGCTCAGACAACATGCTGATCACGCTCATATCATGTGTTGATCATGTCCAGATCACGTGCTGATCACACTCAGATCACGTGCTCATCATGCTCAGATCATGATCAGATCATGTGCTGATCACGCACAGAGCACGTGCTGATCATGTCCAGATAATGTGCAGATCACTCGCTTATTAAGCCCAGATCACATGCTGATTATGGTCAGATCATGCTCAGATTACTTGCTGACCACGCTCAAATCACGTGCTCATGACAACCAGATCACGTCCTGATCATGCTGAGGTCATGCTCAGATCATGTGCAGGTCATACTCAGATCAAGTGCTGATCAGGCCCATATCAAGTGCTGATCATGCCAAGATCATGCTCAGATCATGTTCATATCACTTTCAGATCACGCTTAAATCACGTGCTGATCACGCCCAGATCACATTTTGATCATGCTCAGATCATGCTCATATCACATGCTGATCACGCTCCGAACGCCTGCTGATCACACCGAGATCACTTGCTGATCATGCTCAGATCACATGCAGATCACGGTCAGATCACAATCAGTTCCCGTTCAGATCATGTTCTGATCACATGCAGATCACGCTCAGATCACATGCGAATCACGCCCAGATCAGATGCTGATCATGCTCAGATCATGCTCAGATCACGATCTGATCACGATCAGATCACATGTTGATTATGCCCAGATCACGTGCTGATTATGCTCAGATCATGCTCATATTACGTTCAGATCCCGCTTCAATCACGTGCTGAGCATGCCCAGATCACGTGCTGCTCACGCCCAGATCACTTGCTGATCACCCAGATCACGTGCTGCTCACGCCCAGATCACTTGCTGATCACCCTCAGATCACGTGCTCATCATGCTCAGATCATGCTCAGATCACCTGCTGATCACGGCCAGATCACAAGCTGATCACGTGCTGATCATGCTCAGATCATGCTCAGATCACATGCTAGCAACACTCAGATCACGTGCTGATCACGCCACATCACATGCTGATCACGACCAAATCATGTGCAGATCATGCTCAAATCACTTGTTGATCATGGTCAGATCACGTGCTGATCATGATCAGATCATGCTCAGATCACCGGCTGATCACGCCAAGATCATGAGCTGATACGGCTCATATCATGCTCATATCACATGCTGATCATGCTAAGATCACGATCTGATCACGCTCAGATCACGTGCTGATGACGCACAAATCATATGCTGATCATGCTCAGATCATGCTCTGATCACGTGATGATCACACCCAGATAACGTGTTGATCACACTCAGATCACGGGCAGATCACGCTCAGATTACATACAGATACCTTTCAGATCACGTGCTGATCACGCTCACATCACGTGCGAATCAGGCCCAAATAACATGTGGATCATGCTCAGATCATGCTCAGGCTAAGTGCTGATCACGCTCTGATCACATGCTGATCACGTTCAGATCACGTGCAGACCAGACTCAGATTACGTGCTGATCACGCCCAGTACAACCGCTGATCACGCTCAGATCATGAGCTGATTATGCTCAGAACATGCTCAGACTATGAGCGCTCAGATCAAGTGTTGGTCACTCCCAGATCATGTGCTGATCATGCACAGCTCACATGCTGATCATGCTCAGAATACATGCTCTTCACGCCATATCTCGTGCTGATCACGCCCGGATCACCTCCTGATCATGTTCAGATCATGCTCTGATCACATGCTGATCACGCTCCGATCATGTGCTCATCATGCACAGATCATGCTCAGATCACATGCTCTTCACACAATATCTCATGCTGATCACGCCCAGATCACCTGCTGATCATGCTCAGATCACGCTCAGATCACGTACTGATCACGCCCAAATCACGTGCTGATCACTCCCAGATCACCTGCTGATCATTATCAGATCATGAGCTGATCACGTGCTGATCACGCTCTGATCACGTGCTCATCATGCCCAGATTATGCTCAGATCATGTGCTGATCATGCCTAGATCACATGGTTATCATGCTCAGATCATGCTCATATCACGTGCTGATCATTACCGTTCACGTGCTGATCATGCTCAGTTAATGTTCATAGAACGTGCTAATCACTACCGGATCACGTGCTGGTCATCTTCAGATCATGCTCAGTTGACGTGCTGGTAACACTCAGATCACATGCTGATCATGCTCAGATCACAGGCTGATCATGCACAGATCACGTACGGATCACATCCAGATCACATGCTGATCATTCTCCGATCACGTGCTGATCATGCTCAGATTATTCTCAGATCACATGCTGATCATGCCCAGATCACGTGGTGATCATGCTCAGATCATGCTCAAATGACGTGCTTGTAACACTCAGATCACATGCTGATCATGCTCAGATCGTGCTCAGATCATCTGCTGATCTCGCCCAGAACAGGAGCTGATTATGCTCATATCATGCTCACATCACATGCTTATCATGGTAAGATCACGTGCTGATCATGCCTTGATTACGTGGTGGTAACACTCAGATCACATGCTGATCACTCCAGATTACGTGCCGATCATGCCAAGATCACGAGGTAATGATGCTCAGATAATGCTCAGATCACGTGATGATCACGCACAGATAACGTGCTGATCATGCTCAGATCACATGCTGATCATGCTACGATCACGTGCTGATCACTCCAGATCACGTGCTGATCACGCCCAGATCACATGCTGATCATGCTTGGATCACATGCAGATCATGCCGAGATCACGTGATGATCATGCTAAGATCATGCAAAGATCACGTGCTGGTAACGCTCACATCACATCCTAATCATGCCACATCATGTGCTGATCACGCCGAGATCACATGCTGATCATGCTAAGAACTTGCTCAGATCACGATCTGATCACGCTCAGATCTCGTGCTGATGACGCCCAGATCATGTGATAATCATGCTGAGATCATGCTCAGATCACGTGCTGGTAACTCTCAGATCACATGCTGATCATGCCACATCATGTGCTGATCACGCCCAGATCACATGCTGATCATGCTCAGAACTTGCTCAGATCACGATCTGATCATGCTCAGATCCCATGCTGATGATGCCCAGATCACGTGATGATCATGCTCAGACCATGCTCAGATCACGTGCCGATCACGCTCAGATCACTTGATAATCATTCTCAGATCACGTGCTGATCATGCCCAGATCACGTTCAGATCATGCTCAGATCATGCTCATATCATGTGCTGATGATGCACAGATCACATGCTGATCACGCTCAGATCACGTGCCGATCATGCCCAGATGACATGCTGATCACGCTCGGATAACGTGCCGATCATGCCCAGATCACGTGCTGATGATGCTCAGATCATGCTCAGATCACATGCTGATCATGCTACGATCATGTGCTGAACACGCTAGATCATGTGCTGATGACACCCAGATCACGTGCTGATCATGCTCAGATCATGCTCACATAACGTGCTGATCACGCTGAGATCATGTGCTGATCACGCACAGATCACATGCTGATCATGCTCAGATCACGTGCTGATAATGCTCATATTACGCTCAGCAGACTTGCTGATCACGCTCAGATCACGTGCTCATCATGCACAGATTATTCTCAGATCATGTGCTGATCATGCCCAGATCACGTGGTGATCATGCTCAGATCATGTTCAGATTACGCTCAGATCACTTACTCATCATGCTCAGATCACATACTAATCACAGTCAGATCACGTGCTGATGACGCGAAGATCACGTGCTGATAATGCTCAGATCATGCTCAGATCACTATCAGATCACTCTCAGATCATGTGCTGCTCACGTCCAGATCACGTGCTGATCACCCTCAGATCACGTGCGTATCATGCTCATATCATGCTTAGATCACCTGTTGATCACGGTCAGATCACATGAAGCTCACGCCCAGATCATGAGCTGATCATGCTCAAATCACGTGCTGATCATGCTGAGATCAAGCTCAGATCATATACTGATCACGCTCAGATCACGTGCTCATCATGCTCAGATCACCTGCTGAACACGCTCAGATCAGGAGCATATGATGCTCATATCATGCTCACATCACATGCTGATCACGCCCAGATCAGTGATGATCATGCTCAGATCATGCTCAGATCACATGCCGATCACGCCACATCACGTGCTGATCACGCCCAGATCAGGTGCTAATCATGCTCAGATCACGTGCTGATCATGCTCAGATCACGCTCAGATCACATATTGATCACGCTCAGATCACGTGCTCATCTTGCTCAGATCATGCTCACATCACGTGCTGATCACGCTGAGATCATGTGCTGATCACGTGCTGATCACGCTCGGATCAGGTGCTGATCACGCCCAGATCACATGCTGATCATGATCAAATCATGCTCAGATCACGGTCAGATTATATGCTGATCACCCACAGATCATGTGCTCATCATGCTCAGATCACCTGCTGATCACGCTCAGATCATGTGGTGAACACGCATAGATCATGTGCTGATCACACTCACATCACGTGCTGATCATGCTCAGATCATGCTCTGATCACGTGCTGAACATGCTCAGATCACGCACAGATCACGTGCTGATCACGCTCGGATCAGGTGCCGATCATGCCCAGATCACATGCTGATCATGATCAAATCATGCTCAGATCATGATCTGATCACACTCAGATGATGTGCTGATGATGCCAAGATCACATGCTGATCATGCTCAGATCATGATCAGATCACACTCAGATCATATGCTGCTCACGCCTAAATCACATGCTGATCATGCTCGGATCACATGCTGATCATGCCCAGATCACATGCTGATCATGCTTAGATCATGCTCAGATCACATGCTGATCATGCTCAGATCACGTGCTCATCATGCTCAGATCATGCTCAGACTACATGTTGATCACGTTCATATCACATGCTGATCATGCCCAGATCACATGCTGTTCACGCTCAGATTACGTGCTCATCATGCTCAGTTCATTCTCAGATCACGTGCTGATCACACACAGATCAAATACTGATTACGCTGAGATCACGTGCCGATTACGCCCAGACCATGAGCTGATGATGCTCAGATCTCGCTCAGATCATGTGCCGATCACGCACAGATCATATGCTGATCATGCTCGGATCATGTGCTGATCACACTCAGATCACGAGCTCATGACAACCAGGTCACGTGCTGATCATTCTCCGGTCATGCTCAGATCACGTGCAGATCAGGCTCAGATCACGTGCTGATCACGCCTAGATCACATGCTGATTATGCTCAGATCATGCTCAGATCACCTGTGATCATGCTCAGATCACATGCACATCATGCTTCTATCATGCTCAGATCACATGCTGATCATGCCAGATCACGTGATGATGACACCCAGATCACGTGTTGAGCATGCTCAGATCATGCTCAGATCACATGTTTATCACGAGAGATCACGTGCTGATCACGCCCAGATTACGTGCTGATCATGCCCAGATCACATGTTGATCATGCTCAGATTATGTGATGATCACACTCAGATCACGTGATGATCATGCTCAGATCATGTGATGATCACGTAATGATCATGGTAAGATCACATGCTGATCATGCTCAGATGATGCTGAGATCACGTGCTGATAACCCCACATCACATGCTGATCACGCCAAGATCATGTGCTGATCATGCTCAGATCATGCTATGATCACTTGCTGATCACGCCCAGATCTCGTGGTCATCATGCTCATATCATGCTAAAATCAAGTGCTGATCACGTTAAGGTCACATGCTGATCACGTCCAGATAATGTGCTGATCACGCTCAGATTACATGCTAATCAGGCTGATATCATGGTCTGATAACATGATGATCACACTCAGATCACGTGTTCATCATGCTCAGATCATGCTCAGATCACGTGAGTATCAGACCCAGATCACGTGCTTATCATGCTCAGATCATGCTCCGATCATGTGCTGGTAATGCTCACATTACATGCTGATCACACTCAGATCAGGTGTTCATCATGCTCATATCATGCTCAGATCACATGCAGATTAGACCCAGATCACGTGCTGATCATGCTCAGATCATACTCAGACCACATGCTGATCAATCTCCGATTACGTGCTCATCATACTCAGATCATGCTCAGATCACGTGCTGATCATGCCCAGATTACATACAGTTAACGCTGATCACGCCACATCACGTGCTGATCACACTCAGATCATGTGCTGATCAGGCTCAGATCATGGTCTGATTCCGTGATGATCACACACAGATCACTTGTTCATCATGCTTAGATCTCATGCTGATCATGTTCAGATCATGTGCTGATCACACTAAGATCACATATTGAACATGCTCAGATCATGCTCAGGACACATGCTGATCACGCTCAGATAACATGCTGATCTCGCCAGCTCACGTGCTGATTATGCCCAGATCACATGCTGATCATGCTCAGATCATGCTCAATCACAAGCTGGTAATGCTCAGATCACATGCTGATCACGCCACATCACATGCTGATCACGCTCATATCACGTGCTCATCATGCTCAGATCATGCTCAGATCAAGTGCTGATCACGCTCAGGTCTCGTGCTGATCACACTCCAGAAAATGTGCTGATCATACACAGATCACATGCTGATCATGCTCAGATCATGCTCTGATCATGTGCTAATCATGTTCAGATCATGCTCAGATCACGTGCTGATCATTATCAGATCACATGCTGATCACTCCAGATAACGTTTTGATCACGATCAGATTACGTGCTGATCATGCCAAGATCACTTGTTGATCATGCTCAGATCATGCACAGGCCACGTGCTGATCACACTTACCTCAAATGCTGATCAACCCACCTAACGTGCTGATCACGACAAGATCACATGCTGATCATGCTCAGATCATGCTCTGATCACATGCTGATTACGCTCAGAACACGTGCTCATCATGCAGAGATCATGCTCAGATCACTTGCTGATCTCGCTCAGATCACGTGCTGATCATGCTCAGATCATGCTCTGATCACGTGCTGATCACACCCAGATAACGTGCTGATCCAGCTCAGGTCACGTACTCATCATGCTCATATCATGCTCAGATCATGTGCTGATCATGTGCAGATTATGTGCTGATCATGCTCAGATCATGCTCTGATCACATGCTGTTAACAATCAGATCATTTGCTCATCATTCTCCCATCATGCTCAGATCACGTGTTGATTACGGTCAGGTCACATGCACGTAATGTCCAGATAACGTGCTGATCACGCTCAGATCACGTGCTGGTCATGCTCAGATCATGCTCTGATCTCGTGCTGATCACGCTCAGATCACGTGCTCATCATGCTCAGATCATGCTCTGATCACATGCTGATCACGCTCAGATCACGAGCTTGTCATGCCTAGATCACGTGCAGATCACACACAGATCACGTGCTGATCATGCCCACATAACATGCTGATCATGCTTAGATCATGCTCACAATACGTGCAAATCATGCCCATATCACGTGCTCATCATGCTCAGATCAGGTGCTCATCATGCTCAGATCATTCGCAGATCACGCTCAGATCACTTGCTGATCATGCCCACATCACAGGTTGATCATGCTCAGATCATGCTTAAATCAGGTGCAGTTAATGCCCAGATCACGTGCTGATCATGCTCACATCATTTTCTCATCACGTGCTGATCACCCTCAGATCATGTGCTAATCATGCTCAGATCATGCTCAGATCACTTTTTCTGATCAGGGCTCACTTCACCAGCTGATCATTTCAGATCATGGTCAGACCACGAGCTGACACGCACAGATCAGGTGCTGATCACGCCAGATTACGTGCTGTTCATGCCCAGATCATGTCAGATCATGGTCAGATCATGCTCAGATCATGTGCTGATCATGACACATCACGTGCTGATCATGCTCTGATCATGCAATGATTACGTGCTGATCACGTTCAGATCACGTGCTCATCATGATCAGATTATGCTCAAATCACGTGCTGATCACGCTCAGATCATGTACTGATCATGCTCTTATCATGCTCTGATCACGTGCTGATCACGCTCAGATCACATGCTTATCATGCCAGAGCACCTGCATATCATGCCGAGATCACGTGCCAATCATGCTCAGATCTCGTGCTCATCATGCTCAGATTATGTTCAGGTCACATGCAGATCACGCCCAGATCACGTGCTGTTCATGCCCACATCACATGCTGATCATGCTCAGATCGCTATTGATCATGCTCTGATCACGTGCTGATCACGCCCAGATCACATGCTGATCATGCCAGAGCACCTGCATATCATGCCACTATCACGTGCCAATCACGCCCAGATCATGTTCTGATCACGCCCAGACTACGTGCTGAACACACCCAGATAACCTGCTGATCCTGGTCATATCATGCTCAAACCATTGGCTGATCACGCTCTGATCATGTGCTGATTATTCCCTGATCACGAACTGATCTGCTCAGAGAACGTGCAGTTCATGCACAGATCACATGCTGATCACGCCCCGATCACGTGCTTATCATGCTCAAATCACATGCTGATCATGGTCATATCATGCTCAAATCACAGGCTGACCACGCTCTGATCACATGCTGATCACACTCTGATAACGTTCTGATCATTCTCAGAGCATGTGCAGATCATGCTCAGGTCACATACTGATCACAACCAGATCACGTGCTGATCATGCCCAGATCAGATGCTGATCATGCTCAGATCAGGGGCAGATCACGACCGGATTATGTGCTGATGACGCTCAGATCATGTGCTGATCACGCTCAGATTGCTATTGATCATGCTCTGATCACATGCTGATCACGCTCAGATCGCTATTGATCATGCTCTGATCACGTACTGAACACGCCGAGATCACATGCTGATCTCGCTCAGATCACGTGCTGATCATGCTCAAATCATACTCATAGCATGTGGTGATTATGCCCAGATCACATGCTGATCATGCTCTGATCACGTGCTGATCATGCACAGATCATACTCTGATCATGTGCTGGTAATGCTCAGATCACGTGCTGATCATGCCACATCACATGCTAATCACGCTCAGATCACGTGATCATCATGCTCAGATCAAGCTCAGATAATGTTGAGATAACTCCCAGATCACGTGCTAATCATGCTCAGATCATGCTCTGATCAGGTACTGATCACGCTCAGATCACCTGCACATCATGTTTAGATCAAGCTCAGATCACATGCTAATCATGTCCAGATAACATGCTGATCATGCTTTGATAACGTGCTAGTCATGCTCAGATCACGTGATGATCATGCTCATATAACGTGCTGATCTCACAAAATCACATGCTGATCAGGGCCAGATCACGTGCTGATCACACTCAGATCACGTACAGATCACGTTCAGATCATGCTATGATCACGTGCTGATCACACTCAGATCATGTGCTCAGATCATGCTCAGATCATGTGCTGATCACGCTCAGATCACGAGCTGATCACGGCACATCACATGCCCAGATCACGTTCAGATCACGTGCTGATCACGCTCTGATCACGTGCTGATCGCACTCAGAGCAAGTGCTGATCATTCACAAATCATGCTCAGAGCATGTGCTGATCACAATCAGATCATGTGCTGATCACATACTGATTACGCTCCGATCTCATGCTGTTCACGCCCAAGTCACATGCTGATCACGCTCGGATCACGTGTTGATCACGCCCAGATTACATGGTTATCACGCCCAGATCACATGATGATCACGCTCAGATCACGTGCTAATCATGCTCAAATCATACTCATAGCATGTGGTGATTACTCCAAGATCACGTGCTGATCACGCTCTGATCACAGGCTGATCACACTCAGATCACGTGCTGGTAATGCTCAGATCACGTGCTGATCATGCCACATCACATGCTAATCACGCTCAGATCACGTGCTCATCATGCTCAGATCATGCTCAGATCACATGCAAATCACACCCATATCACGTGCAGATCATACTCAGATCATGTTCTGATCATGTGTTGATCACGCTCAGATTATGTTCTCATCATGCTTAGATCATGCTCAGATCACGTGCTGATAATGTCCAGATAACGTGCTGATCACACCCATAGCAAGTACTGATCATGCCCAGATCAAGCACAAATCATATGCTGATCATGGCCAGATCACGTGTTGATCAAGCTCAGATCACTTGCTGATCATGTCCATGTCAAGTGCTGATGACACTCAAATCATGTGCTGATCACGCCCAGATAACTTGCTGATCACGCCCAGATAACTTGCTGATCACGCCCAGATCACATGTTGATCACAACCAGATCAAGTACTGATCATGCCCAGATCACATGCAGATCATGCTCAGATCACGTGCTGATCACGTTCTGTTCTAACAGATCACGGGCTGATCATTCAGAGATCACGTGCTGAACACGCCCAGAAAACTTGCTGATCATGCCCAGATCACGTATTGATCACGCCCAGATCACATGCAGATCAATCAGATCATGTGCTGATCACACCCTGATCACGTTCTGTTCATGCACAGATCATGCACAAATCACGTGCTGATCACTACCAGAACACATGCTGATCACGCCCAGATCACGTGCAAATCATGCTCAGAACATGGTCATATCACGTGCTGATCACGCTCAGATCACGTGCTGATAATGGTCAGATCATGCTCATATCTCGAGCTGATCACTCTAGGATCTCGTGCTGACACATCGTAATCAGGTGTTGATCAAGCTCAGATCACGTACTGATCATGCTGAGATCATTCTTAGATCAATTGCTGAACATGCCCAGATCACGTGCTGATCAAGCCTAGATAACGTGCTGATCACGTGCAGATCACACTTAGATCATGCCCAGGTCACGTGAAGATCACGCTCAGATCCGATGCTCATCATGCTCATATCATGTTCAGATCACATGCTGATCATGGTTAGATCACGTGCTGATCACACCCAGATCACATGCTGATCATGCTCAGCTCATGCTCAGCTCATGTGCTTATCATGCTCAGATTACATGCTGATCATGCTCAGATCACGTGCTGTTCATGCTCAGATAATAAACAAATCACGTGCTAATCATGGCCTGATCACGTCCTGATCACACCCAGATCACTTGCTGATCACGCCTGTACATGTGCTGATGACACCCAGATCGTGCTGATCATGCTCTGATCATGCTCAGATCTCAAGTTGATCATGCTCAGATCACGTACTGATCACACCCAGATCATGTGCTGAAAATGATCAGATCATGCTCAGATCTCATGATGATCATGCTCAGATCACTTACTGATCACACCCAGATCACGTGCTGATCATGCTCAAATCATGCTTAAAGCACATGCTGATCATGCTCAGATCACGTGCTGATCATGCTCAAATCATACTGAGATCACGGGCTGATCACACTCAGAGCATGTGCTGAACATGCTCAAATCATGCTCAGAACACGTGCTGATCATGCTCAGATCACGTGCTGATCATGCCAGAGCACGTGCAGATCACGCACAGATAATGTGCTGATCACGCCAGATCACGTGCTGATCACACCCAGATACTGTGCTGATCACGCTCAGATCACTTGCTGATCACGCTCTGATCACATGCTGGTCATGCCGAGATCACGTGCTGATCATGCCTAAATAACGTGCTGATCACGTCCAGATCACGTGGTGGTCACACCCAGATCACGTGTTGATCACTCTCAGATCACCTGTTGATGAAGCCCAGATCACTTGCTGATAACACCCATATCACGTGCTGATGACGCTCAAATCACGTGCTGATCACACCCAGATCACATAATGATCATGCCCAGATCGTGTGCTGATCATGCCCAAATAACTTGCTGATCATGCCCAGATCACGTGTTGATCACACCCCGATCACGTACTGATCACGCCCAGATCACATGCAGATCATCCTCAGATCACATGCTGATCACGAGCTGATCATGTTCTGTTCATGCACAGATCATGCACAAATCATGTGCTGATTACTACCAGATCACGTGCTAATCATGCCCATATCACGTGCTGATCATCTCTAGATAACATAATGATTACGTCCAAATCACTTGCTGAACACACGCAGATCATGTGTTGATAACGCCGAGATAAAGTCCTGATCATGCTAGATCATGATCGAATCACATGTTGATCACGTACTGATTACGCCCTGATCACGTGCTGATCACGCCCAGATCACGTGCTGTTCATGCTCAGATCATGCAGAGATCACGTGTTGATCACGGCCAGATCACTTGCTGTTCACACCCATAACATGTGCTGATGACGCTCAGAAGACGTGCTGATCACACCAATATCAAGTACTGATCACACCCAAATCATGCACAAATCACTTGCTGATCACACCCAGATCACATAATGATCATGCCCAGATCACGTGCTGATCACGCCCAGATAACTTGCTGATCATGCCTAGATCATGTGTTGATCATTCCCCGATCATGTACTGATCACACCCAGATCACATGCAGATCATCCTCAGATCACATGCTGATCTGGCCCTGATCACGTTCTGTTCATGCACAGATCATGCACAAATCACATGCTGATCACGTGCTGATCACGCCCAGATCACTTGCTGATCACCCCCATATCACGTGCTGATGATGCTGAGATCATGTGCTGATTGCACCAAGATCACGTGCATATCAATCCAGGATCACGTGATGATCATGCTCAGATCATGCTCAGATCACGTGGTGATCATGCTCAGATCATGAACTCATCACGCCCAGATCATGTGCTGATCACGCCTAGATAACGTGCTGATCACCCTCATATCACATGCTGATAATGCTCAGATCTTGCTCAGATCACGTGCTGATCATGATCAGATCACGTGCTGATCATGAACAAATCATGCTGAGAGCACGTGCAG
>CM053764.1:58995172-59010268 GCA_028658305.1 Pachyuromys duprasi
AGCTCGTGATCTGAGCGTTACCAGCATGTGATCTGAGCATGATCTGAGCATGATCAGCACGTGATCTAGCATGATCAGCTTGTGATCTGAGAATGATCAGCACATGATCAGGGCGTGATGAGCATGTGATCTGAGCGCTCGTAGTCTGAGCATTTTCTGAGTATGATAAGCTCGTGATGTGAACGTGATCAGCAGGTCATCTGGGCGTGATCAGCACATGATCTGAGCATAATCTGAGCATGATCTCTGCATGATGAGCACGTGATCTGAGCATGATCAGTACATGATATGAGCATGATCTCTGCATGATGAGCACGAGATCTGGGCGTGATCAGCACGAGATATGGCGTGATCTGCATGTGATCTGAGTATGATAAGCTTCTGATCTGAATGTTAGCAGGTTCTCTGGGCGTGATCAGCACGTGCTCTTAGCGTGATCTGCACGTGATCTGGGTGTGATCAGCATGTGACCGGAGCGTGATCAGCACATGATCTGAGCATGATCTGATCATGAACAGCACATGATCTGAGCGTGATCAGCACGTTATATGGGCGTGATCAAAGTGTGATCTGAGCTTCATCAGCACGTGATCTGAGCATGATCTGAACATGACCAGCACGGGATCTTACAGTGATCAGCACATAGTCTGAAGGTGATCAGCATATGATCTGAGCTTGATCAACAAGTGATCTGAGCATTATCTGAGCATGTTCAGCACATGCTCTTAGCGTGATCAGCTCGTAGTCTGAGCATGTTCTGAGCATAATCAGCTCGTGATCTGAATGTGATCAGGATGTGATCTGGGAAAGGTCTGCATGTGATCTGAGCATGATCAACACGTGATCTGGGTGTGATCAGCACGTGATCTGAGCATGATCTGAGCATGATCAGCATGTGATCTGAGCGTGATCATCACATTATCTGGACCTGATCAGCACGTGATCTGAGCGTGATCTGCATGTGATATACACGTGTTCTGAGCATTCTCTGAGCATGATGAGCATGTGATCTGAGCGTGGTTAGCACGTGATCTTGGCATGATCTGAACATGATCAGCACGTGATCTGAGCGTGATCAGTACGTGATCTGAGCGTGATCACCACGTGAACAGATCATGATCTGAGCATGATCAGCCCGTGATCAGGGTGTGATTAGCATGTGATATGGAGTGATCAGCTCGTGATCTGAGCGTTACCAGCATGTGATCTGAGCATGATCTGAGCATGATCAGCATGTGATCTGGCGTGATCAGCTTGTGATCTGAGAATGATCAGCACGTGATCAGGGCGTGATGAGCACGTGATCTGAGCGCTCGTAGTCTGAGCGTTTTCTGAGTATGATAAGCTCGTGATGTGAACGTGATCAGCAGGTCATCTGGGCGTGATCAGCACATGATCTGAGCATAATCTGAGCATGATCTGAGCATGATGAGCACGTGATCTGAGCATGATCAGTACATGATATGAGCATGATCTCTGCATGATGAGCATGAGATCTGGGCGTGATCAGCACGAGATATGGCGTGATCTGCATGTGATCTGAGTATGATAAGCTTCTGATCTGAATGTTAGCAGGTTCTCTGGGCGTGATCAGCACGTGCTCTTAGCGTGATCTGCACGTGATCTGGGTGTGATCAGCATGTGATCTGAGCGTGATCAGCACATGATCTGAGCATGATCTGATCATGAACAGCACATGATCTGAGCGTGATCAGCACGTTATATGGGTGTGATCAAAATGTGATCTGAGCTTCATCAGCACGTGATCTGAGCATGATCTGAACACGACCAGCACGTGATCTTACAGTGATCAGCACGTAGTCTGAAGGTGATCAGCATATGATCTGAGCTTGATCAACAAGTGATCTGAGCATTATCTGAGCATGTTCAGCACGTGCTCTTAGCGTGATCAGCTCGTAGTCTGAGCATGTTCTGAGCATAATCAGCTTGTGATCTGAATGTGATCAGGATGTGATCTGGGAAAGGTCTGCATGTGATCTGAGCGTGATCAACACATGATCTGGGTGTGATCAGCACGTGATCTGAGCATGATCTGAGCATGATCAGCATGTGATCTGAGCGTGATCATCACGTTATCTGGACCTGATCAGCACGTGATCTGAGCGTGATCTGCACGTGATATACACGTGTTCTGAGCATTCTCTGAGCATGATGAGCATGTGATCTGAGCGTGGTTAGCACGTGATCTTGGCATGATCTGAACATGATCAGCACGTGATCTGAGCGTGATCTGAGCATGATCACCACGTGAACAGATCATGATCTGTGCATGATCAGCCCATGATCCGGCGTGATTAGCATGTGATGTGGAGTGATCAGCTTGTGATCTGAGCGTTACCAGCATGTGATCTGAGCTTGATCTGAGCATGATCAGCACGTGATCTGGGCGTGATCAGCTTGTGATCTGAGCATGATCAGCACGTGATCGGGGCGTGATGAGCACGTGATCTGAGCGCTCGTAGTCTGAGCGTTTTCTCAGTATGATAGGCTCATGATGTGAACGTGATCAGCAGGTCATCTGGGCGTGATCAGCACGTGATCTGATCGTGATCTGCACGTGATCTGAGCATGATCTGAGCATGATGAGCACGTGATCTGAGCATGATCTGAACATGACCAGCACTTGAACTTAAAGTGATCAGCTCGTAGTCTGAATGTGATCAGCATATGATCTGAGCTTGATCAGCAAGTGAGCTGAGCATGATCTGAGCATGTTCAGCACGTGCTCTTAGTGTGATCAGCTCGTAGTCTGAACGTGATCAACATATGATCTAAGCTTGATCAGCAAGTGATCTGAGCATGATCTGAGCATGATGAGCATGTGATCTGAGCATGATCAGCATGTGATCTGGGCATGATCTGAGCATGATCAGCATGTGATCTGAGCGTGATCACCCGTGATCAGAGCAAGATGTGAGCATGATCAGCCCGTGATCTGGGCGTGATCAGCACATGTTGTGGAGTGATCAGCACGTGATCTGAGCATTACCAGCACGTGATCTGAGCACGATCTGAGCATGATCAGCATGTGATCTGTTCGTGATCAACACGTGATCTAGAATAATCTGAGCATGATCATGTGATATGGGCATGATCAGCAAGTGATCTTATCGTGATCTGCACGTTCTGGGAGTGATCAGCACGTGATATGGTGTATTCAGCACGTGTTCTGTGCATGATCTGCACGTGATCTGATCTTGATCAGCACGTGTTCTGGGTGTGATCATCATGTGAAATGAGTGGGATTTGCACGTGATCTGAGCATGATCTCTGCATGATGAGCACGTGATCTGGGCGTGATCAGCACAAGATATGGCGTGATCCTCATGTGATCTGAGTATGATAAGCTTGTGATCTGAATGTGATCAGCAGGTTCTCTGGGCGTGATCTGAGCGTGATCTGCACGTGATCTGGGTATGATCAGTACGTGATCTGACAATGATCAACACATGATCTCGGCGTGATCAGCACGTGATCTGAGAGTGATCAGCACGTGATCTGAGCATGATCTGAGCATCATTAGCACATGATCTAACCGTGATCAATAAGTTTTCTGGGCGTGATCAGCACGTGATCTGAGCGTGATCTGCACGTGATATACATGTGATGTGAGCATTCTCTGAACATGATGAGCCTGTGATCTGAGTGTGATCAGCACGTGATCTGGGCATGATCTGAGCATGATCAGCTCGTAATCTCAGCGTGTTCAGCAAATGATGTGGCGTGATCAGCACGTGATCTGGGCGTGATCAGCAGGTGGTCTGAGCATGATCTGAGCATGATCAGCTCGTGATCTCAGCGTGTTCAGCAAATGATGTGGCGTGATCAGCACGTGATCTGGGTGTGATCAGCAGGTGGTCTGAGCATGATCTGAGCATGATCAGTACGTGATCTGACTGTGATCAACACGTTTTCTGGGCATGATCAGCATGTGATCTGAGCGTGATCAAAACTTGATCTGGGGGTGATCACCACGTGATCTGAACATGATCTGAGCATGACCAGCACAAGATCTGAGCATGATCAGCACGTGACCTGGGCATGATCAGCATGTGATCTGGGCATGATGAGCATGTGATCTGAGCGTGATCAGCTCGTGATCAGAGCATGATATGAGCATGAACAGCACGTGACCTGGGCGTGATGAGCATGTGATCTGAGAGCTCGTAGTTTGAGCGTGATCTGAGTATAATAAGCTTGTGATGTGAACGTGATCAGCATGTGATCTGAGCATGATCTGAGCATGACCAGCACGAGATTGGAGCATGATCAGCACATGATCTGGGCGTGATCAACATGTGAACTGAGCATGATCAGCACGTGATCTGGGCAAGATGAGCACGTGATCTGAGCGTGATGAGCAAGTGATCTGAGCATGATCAGGACGTGAACTGAGCGTGATCAGCACGTTATCTGGATGTGATCAGCAGGTGACCTGAGCGTGATCAGCAAGTGATCTGAGCATGATATGAGCATGTTCAGCACGTGATCTTAGCGTGATCACCTCGTAGAATGAGCATGACCTGAGCATGATCAGCACATGATCGGACCGGGATCAGCAAGTTATCTGGACATGATCAGCACGTGATCTGAGCGTGATCTTCACGTGATCTGAGCATGATCTGAATATTATATGCATGTGACCTGGGCGTGATCAGCACGTGATCTGAGCGAGATCTGCATGTGATCTGAGCATGATCTGAGCATTATGAGCATGTGATCTGAGAATGATCAGCACGTGATCTGGTGGTGATGAGAACGTGAGGTGGCGTGATCAGCACTTGATCATAGCATGATCTGAGCGTAATCAACACGTGATCTGGGCGTGATTATCACGTGAACTGAGTGTGACCAGCACGTGATCTGAAAGTGATCAACAGGTTATCTGGGCATGATCAGCATGTGATATGGAGTGATCAGCACGTGATCTGAGCGTGATCAGCACGTGGTCTGAGCATGATCTGAGCATGATCAGCACATGATCTGACCGTGATCAACACGTTATCTGGACAAGATCAGCACGTGATCTGAGCATGACCTGCACGTGATATACACATGATCTGAGAATTCTCTGAGCATGATGAGCATGTGATCTGAGCGTGTTCAGCATGTGATCTGGGCATGATATGAGCATGATCAGCTCGTGATCAGGGCGTGATCAGCACGTGATGTAGCCTGATCAGCACGTGATCTGGGCGTGATCAGTACGTGAGGTGGAGTGAGCAGCATGTGATCTGAACATTACCAGCACGTGATCTGAGCATGATCTGAGCATGATCAGCACATGATCTGGGCGTGATCAGCACATGATCAGAATATGATATGAGCATGAACAGCACATGATGAGCACATGATCTGAGTGCTCGTAGTCTGAGCGTGATCTGAGTATAATCAGGTCATGATGTGAACGTGATCAGCACGTGATCTGAGCGTGATCAGCACGTTATCTGAGCATGATCAGCACGTGATCTGAGCGTGATCAGCACGTGATATGAGCATGATCTGAGCATGATCGGCACGTGATCTGAACGTGATCAGCATGTTATCTGGGCATGATCTGCACATGGTCTAGGCATGATGAGCACGTGATCTGAGCATCATCAGCACGTGATCTGAGCATGATCTGAGCATGATCAGCATGTCATCTGGGCGTGATCAGAACAAGATATGGCGTGATCAGCATGTGGTCTGAACGTTACCAGCACGTGATCTGAGCATGATCTGAGCATGATCAGCACGTGATCTGAGCATGATCTGAGCATGATCAGCATGTCATCTGGGCGTGATCAGCACGAGATATGGTGTGATCAGCATGTGATCTGAACTTACCAGCACGTGATCTGAGCATGATCTGCACATGATCTGGGTGTGATCAGCACGTGATCTGAGCATGATATGAGCATGATGATCATGTGATCTGGGCGTGATCACCACGTGATATGGCGTGATCAGAATATGATGTGAGCATGATCAGCACGTGATCTGGGCGTGATCAGCATGTGCTCTGAGCATGATCAGCACGTAATCTGAGCATGATCTGTGCATGATGAGCACGGGATCTGGTCGTGATCAGCACGAGATCTGGCATGATCAGAATATGATCTGAGCATGATCTGTGCATGAAGAATACGCGATCTGAGCATGATCAGCAGTTGATCTGGGTGTGATCAGCATGAGATATGGCGTAATCAGCATGTGATCTGAGCATGTTCACTACGAGATCTGGGCGTGATCAGCATGTTATCTGAGCATGATCCGCATGTGTTCTGGGCATGATCAGCATGTGATCTATATGTGATGAGCACGTTTACTGAGTGCTCGTAGTCTGAGCGTGATCTGAGCATGATCAGCTCGTGATCTGAGCTTGACCCGCAGGTGATCTGGGCGTGATCAGCATGTGACCTGGGTGTGATCAGCACGTGATCTGAGTGTGATTTGCACGTGCTCTGAGCATGATTTGAGCATGATGAGCACATGATCTGAGGGTGATCAGCATGTGATCTGAACATGATCTGAGTGTTACCAGCACATGATCTGAGCATGATCATCATGTGATCGGGAAGTGATCAGCACATGATATGAGCATGATCTGAGCATGATCAGCATGTGATCTGAGGGTGATCAGCACATGATCTGGGCATGATCAGCACATGATCTCAGCGTAATCAGCACATGATCTGAGCGTGATCAGCATGTGATCTGAACATGATCTGAGCATCATCAGCTCATGATCTGGACGTGATCAGCAGATAATCTGAGCATGATCTCAGCATGATGAGCACATGATCTGAGCATGATCAGCATGTGATCTGAACATAATCTGAGCATGATCAGAACGTGATCTGGGCGTCATGAGCATGTGATTTGGGTGTGATCCAAACGTGATCTGGGCGTGATCTGAGCATGATCAACACGTGATTGAGGATGATCAGAACGTGATCTGGGCGTGATCCGCAAGTAATCTGAGTGTGATCAGCATGTGATCAGAGAATGATCTAAGCATGATCAGCACGTGATCTGAGAGTGATCAGAAGGTGATTTGGGCAGGAGCAGCACATGATCTGAGTGTTACCAGCACATGATCTGAGCATGATCATCATGTGATCGGGAAGTGATCAGCACGTGATATGAGCATGATCTGAGCATGATCAGCATGTGATCTGAGGGTGATCAGCACATGATCTGGGCATGATCAGCACATGATCTCAGCGTAATCAGCACGTGATCTGAGCATGATCAGAGCATGATCATCATCAGCTCGTGATCTGGGCATGATCGGCACGTGATCTGAGTGTGATCAGCATGTGATCTGTGCGTGATCAGCACGTGATCTGAGCATGACCTGAGCGTGATCAGTACGTGATCTGGGCATGATCAGCACGTGATCTGAGAATGAACTGAGCATGATCAGCACGTGATCTGAGGGTGATCAGCATCTAATCTGGGCGTGATCACCACATGATCTGAGCGTAATCAGTACGTGATCTGAACATGATCTGAGCATGATGAGCACGTGATCTGAGCGTGATCAGTACATGATCTGAGAATGAACTGACAGCATAATAAGCATGTGAACTGAGCATGAACTGATCATAATCAGCACATGATCTGAGCATGATCATCATGTGATCAGAGCACAATAAGCACGTGATATGAGCGTGATCTGCACATGATCTGAGCGTGATCTTAACATGATCTGCTTGTGATCAGGTCATGATCAGCATGTGATCTTGGCCTTATCTGCATGTGAATTGAACATGATCAGCATGTGATAGGAGTGTGATCAGCATGTGATCTGGACATGACCTGAGCATGATCAGCACGTAATCTGTGCGTGATCAGCACGTGATCTGAGCACACTCAGAACATGATCTGCATGTTTTTAGGGTATGATCAGCACGTGATCTGAGCATGATCTGAGCATGTAGAGCACGTCATCTGAGTGTTATCAGCACGTGATCTAAGAATGAACTGAGCATGATGAGCACGTGTCTAATAGTGATCAGCACATTATCTGAGAATGATCTGAGCATGATCAGCATGTGATCTGGGCGTGATCATCAGGTGATGAGAGCATGATCAGCACATGATATGAGCGTGATGAGCATGTTATCTGAGCATGATCTGAGCACAATCAGCATGTGATCTGACCATGATCAGCTCATGATCTGCGCGTGATCCGCACGTGATCTGAGCGTGTTCAGCAGGTGACCTGAGCATGCTCTGAGCATGATCAGCACGTGATCTGAGGGTGATCAGCACGTGATCTGAGCGTTATCAGCAGGTGATCTGAGCATGCTCTGAGCATGATCAGCACCTGATCTGAGGGTGATCAGCACGTGATCTGGGCGTGAGCAGCACATGATCTGAGCGTGACAAGCACGTAGTTTGAGCATGATCGGAGCATGATGTGCATGTGATCTGAGCGTGTTCAGCAGATGATCTGATCATGATCTGAGCATAATCAGCATGTGATCTGGGCGTGATCATCATGTGATCTGAGCATGATCTGAGCATGATCAGCACGTAATCCTGATGTGATCAGCATGTGATCTTAGCGTGATCTGCACCTGAACTGATCTTGATCTGAACATGATCAGCACGTGATTGGGCATCATCAGCACGTGATCTGAGCCTGATCAGCAAGTGATCTTAGCATCATCTGAGCATGATCAGAACGTGATTTGGTCGTGATCAGCACATGATGTGGTGTGATCAGCACGTGATCGGAGAGTTACCAGCACGTGATCTGAGCATGAATTAAGCATAATCAGCACATGATCTGAGTGTGATCATCATGTGATCAGAGCACGATAAGCACGTGATATGAGCGTGATCTGCACATGATCTGTGCATGATCTGAACATGGTCTGCATGTGATTAGGGCATGATCAGCACGTGATCTTGGCCTGATTGTCACGTGATCTCCACATGATCAGCACGAGATCGGAGGGTGATCAGCATGTGGTCTGAGCATGATCTGAGCATGATGAGCACGTGATCTGAGGATGATCAGCAGGTGATCTGCGAATGATCTGAGCATGATCAGCATGTGATCTAGGCGTGATCAGCAAATGATCTTAGCGTGATCAGCAAGTGGTCTGAGCATGATCTGATCATGATCAGCCCGTGATTTGGTCATGAACAGAAGGTGATGTGACGTGATCTGCACATGATCTGAGTGTTACCAGCACGTGATCTGAGCATGATCTCAGCATGATCAGTACGTGATATGAGCATTATCTGAGCATGATCAGCACGTGAACGGGTAGTGATCAGCAGGTGATCTGGGCATGATCTGAGCATGATGAGCACGTGATCTGAGTGTGATCAGCATGTTATCTGAGCATGAATTGAGCATGATCAGCACGTGCTCTGAGCATGATCAGCTGATGATCTGCACATGATCTGAGCATGATCAGAAGGTGATCCGAGCATGATCTGAGCATGATCAGCACGTGATGTGAGGGTGATCAGCATGTAATCTGTGCATGATGACCACATGATCTGAGCCTGATCGGAATGTGATCTGAGCATGATCTGAGCATGATCAGCACGTGATCTGGGCGTGATCCGCACATGATCTGAGCGTGATCAGCATGTGATCTGAGCATGAACTGAGCATGATCATCATGTGATCTGGGCGTGATCCGCACGTGATATGGCCGTGATCCCCACGTGATCTGGGCATGATCAGCATGTGATCTGAACTTGATCTGATCATCAGCTCGTGTTCTGGGCATTATCGGCACATGATCTGAGCGTGATCAGCATGTGATCTGTGCATGATCAGCAAGTGATCTGAGCATGATCTCAGCATGATCAGAACGTTATCTGGGCATGATCAGCACGTGATCTGAGAATGTTCTGAGCATGATCAGCATGTGATCTGAGGGTGATCTGCACCTAATCTGGGCGTGATCACCACATGATCTGATTGTAATCAGCACGTGATCTGAGCATGATCTGAGCATGATGAGCACGTGATCTGAGCGTGATCAGCACGTGATCTGAGCATGAATTAAGCATAATCAGCACATGATCTGAGCGTGATCATCATGTGATCAGAGCACGATAAGCACGTGATATGAGCGTGATCTGCACATGATCTGTGCATGATCTGAACATGGTCTGCATGTGATTAGGGCATGATCAGCACGTGATCTTGGCCTGATTGTCACGTGATCTCCATATGATCAGCATGAGATCGGAGGGTGATCAGCACGTGATCTGAGCATGATCTGAGCATGATCACCATGTGATCTGGCTGTGATCAGCAGTTGATCAGAGCGTGATCAGCACGTAATCTGAGCATGATCAGCATGTGATCTGGGCATGATCAGCACCTTTTTGAGCGTGATCTGAACAAGTTCTGAGCATGATCTGAGAATGATCAGCACTTGACCGGGTATTGATCAGCATGTGATATGAGCATGATCTGAGCATGATCAGCATGTGACCTGAGCGTGATCCGCACGTGATCTGAGTGTGATCAGCAGGTGATCTGAGCATGATCAGCACGTGATCTGAAGGTGATCATCATGTGATCTGGGCGTGATCCGCACGTGATCTGAGTGTGATCAGCAGGTGATCTGAGCATGATCAGCACATCATCTGAGCATGATCAGCTCGTGATCTGGGCGTGATCCGCAGGTGATATGGGCGTGAGTAGCAAATGACCTGAGCGTGAACAGCACGAGGTCAGAGCATGATCCGAGCATGATGTGCTCATGATCTGATCGTGATCAGCAGGTGATCTCAGCATGATCTGAGCATGGATGAGCATGTGTTCTGGGCGTGATCAACAAGTGACCTGAGCGTGATCTGCATGTGATGTGAGCATGATCTGAGCATCATCAGCTCGTGATCTGGGCATTTTCGGCATGTGATCTGAAAATGATCAGCATGTGATCTCTGCGTGATCAGCATGTGATCTGTGCATGATGAGCACATAATCTGAGCGTGATCAGTACATGATCTGAGCATGATCTGAGCATGATCAGCACGTGATGTGAGTGTGATCAGCACGTGATCTGTGCATGATGAGCACATGATCTGAGCCTGATCAGAATGTGATCTGAGCATGATCTGAACATGATGAGCACGTGATCCGAGCGTGATCAGCACGTGATCGGAGTATGAACTGAGCATGATGAGCACGTGATCTGCGCGTGATCAGCATGTGGTCTGAGCATGATCTGAGCATGAAGAGCACATGATCTGAGCATGATCACCATGTGATCTGGCCATGATCAGCAGGTGATCAGAGCGTGATCAGCACGTGATCTGAGCATGATCTGAACAAGTTCTGAGCATGATCTGGGCATGATCAGCACATGATCTGAGCGTGATCACCTCGTGATCTGGGCGTGATCAGAACGTGATCTGACAGTTAGCAGCATGTGATCTGAACACTTGATCGGGTAGTGATCAGCACGTGATCTGAGCATCATCTGAGCATGATCAGGACGTGATGTGAGTGTGATCAGCACGTGATCTGTGCATGATGAGCACATGATCTGAGCCTGATCAGAATGTGATCTGAGCATGATCTGAGCATGATCAGCACGTGACCTGAGCATGATCAGCACGTGATGTGAGCATGATCTGATCATGATCAGCACGTGATCTGAGGGTGATCAGCACCTGATCTGGGTGTATTCAGCACATTATCTGAGCGTAATCAACACGTGATCTGGGCATGATCTTAGCATGATGAGCACGTGATCTGAGTGTGATCAGCAGGTTATCTGAGCATGATCTGAGCATGATCAGCACGTGATCTTACGATGATCAGCTCATGATCTGGGCATGATCTGCACATGATCTGAGTGTGATCAGCAGGTGATCTGAGCATGATCTGAGGATGATCAGCACGTGATCTGAGGGTGATCATCACGTGAGCTGGCGTGATCAGCACATGATCTTAGCATGATCAGCATGTGATCTGAGCATTATCTTAGCATCATTACCTCTGACCTTGGCGTGATAAGCATGTGATCTGGGCGTGATCAGCATGTGATCTGAGCGTGATCAGCAGGCGATCTGAGCATGATCTGAGCATGTTCAGCATGTGATCTTATCATAATAAGCATGTGATCTGAGCATGATCTGAGCATAATCAGCATGTGATCTGGGCGTGATCAGCACATGATCTGAGCGTGATCTGCTAGTGATCTGAGCGTGATCTGAGCATGATCAGCATGTGATCATGGCGTCATGAGCACGTGATCTGAGCTTGATCAGCAAGTGATCTGAGCATGATCTGAGGATAATCAGCACGTGATCTGGGCGTAATCAGCACGTGATCTGGGAGTCATCTGCACGTGATCTGGGCATAATCTGCATGTGATCTGTGCGTGATCAGTATCTGATCTGAACATGATCTGAGCATCATCAGCTCGTGATCTGTGTGAGATCAGCACGTAATCTCAGCTTAATCACCATGTGATCTGTGCGTGATCAGCTCGTGATCTGAGCATCATCTGACCATGATCAGAACGTGATCTGGGCATGATCAGCACGTGATCTGAGCATGATCATTATGTGATCCGAGTGTGATCAGCACGTGATCGGAGCGTGATAAGCATGCGATCTCAGCATGATCTGAGCATGATCAGCAAGTGAGCTGAGCATGATCAGAACGTGATCTCTGCGTGATCAGCACATGATCTGAGCTTGATCAGCATGTGATCTGATCATGATCTGAGCATGATGAGCATGTGATCTGGACGGGATCAGCAGGTGATCTTAGCGTGATCTGCATGTGATCTGAGCACATGATCAGCACATGAGTGGGCATCATCAGTGCTTATCTGAGCATGATCAGCAAGTGATCTGAGCATGATCTGAGCATGATCAGCACGTGATTTGGTCGCGATCAGCACGTGATGTGGCATGATCAGCAAGTGATCTGAGTGTTACCAGCACGTGACCTTTGCGTGATCATCACATGATCTGGCATGATCAGCACAAGATCTTAGCATGATCAGCATGTGATCTGAGCGTAATCAACAGGCGATCTGAGCATGATCTGAGCATGATCAGCACGTGATGTGAGTGTGATCAGCACATGATCTATGTGTGTTCACCACATTATCTGAAGGTGATGAGCACGTGATCTGAGCATGATCTGAGCATGAAGAGCACGTGATCTGAGAGTGATCTCGCATGTGATCTGAGCGTGACCTGAGCATGATCAGCTCATGATCTGAGCATGATCATCATGTGATCTCGGTGTAATCAGCACATTATCTGGGCGAGATCCGCCCGTGATATGGGCGTGATCCGCACGTGATCTGAGCGTGATCAGCATGTGATCTGTGCGTGATCAGCACGTGATCTGAGCATGATCCGAGCATTATCAGAACGTGAACTGGGCATGATCAACAGGGGATCTGAGCATGATCAGCACGTGATCTGAGCATGATCAGCACGTGATCAGAGCATGATCTGAGCATGATCAGCACGTGATGTGAGTGTGATCAGCACGTGATCAGAGCATGATCAGCACATGATCTCAGCGTGATCAGCACGTGATCTGAGCATGATCTGAGCGTGATATGCACGTTATATGCGCATGAACTGAGCATGATCAGCACGTGATCTGAGCGTGATCTGCATGTGATCAGAGCATGAAGAGCACATTTTTCTGAGCATGATCTGAGCATGATCAATACGTGATCTGAGGGTGATCAGCACATAATCTGAGCGTAATCAGGACGTGATCTGAGCATGATCTGAGCATGATGAGCATGTGATCTGAGCGTGAACAGCACTTGATCTGAGTATGAACTGAGCATGATGAATATATGATCTGAGCGTGATCAGCACGTGAATGGGCATGATCAGCACATGATATGAGCGTGATCGGCATGTGGTCTGAGCATGATCTGAGCATGATGAGCACGTGATCTGAGCATGATCAGCACGTAATCTGATCATGATCTAATCATGATCAGCATGTGCTCTGGGCATGATCAACACGTGATCTTAGCGTGATCTGCACGTGATCTGAGCATGATCTGAGCATGATCAGCACGTGATTTAGTCGTGATCAGCACATAATGTGGCGTGATCAGTCGTGATCTCAGTGTTACCAGCACGTGACCTAGTAGTAATCAGCACATGATCTTAGCATGATCAGCATGTGGTCTGAGCATGATCTGAGCATCATCAGCACGTTATCTGTGCATCATTAGCACGTGATCTGAGCGTGATCAGATCGTGATCTGAGCATGATCTGAGCATGATCAGCCTGTGATCTGGGCATCATCAGCACGTGATCTGAGCATGATCTGTGCATGATGAGCACGTGATCTAAGCGTGATCAGCCCGTGATCTGAGAATGAACTAAGCATGATCAGCATGTGATCTAGGCATGATCAGCACATGATCTTAGCGTGATCTGTACGTGATCTGAGCATGATCTGAGCATGATCAACATGTGATTGGGCATCATCAGCACGTGATCTGAGCGTGATCAGCAAGTGGTCTGAGCATGATCTGAGCATGAAAAGCACATGATTAGGTTGTGAATAGCACATGATGCTGCGTGATCGGCACGTGATCTGAGCGTTACCAGCACGTGATCTGAGCATGATATGAGCATGATCAGCACGTGATATAAGCATTATCTGCGCATGATCACCACGTGATCTGAGCATGATCAGCAGGTGATCCAAGCATGATCAGCACATGATGTGAGCATGATCAGCACGTGACCTGTGCATGATCAGCATGTGATGTGAGCATGATATGAGCATCATCAACTCATGATATGGGCGTGATCAGCAGGTGATCTGAGCATAATCTGAGCATGATGAGCACGTGATCTGAGTGTGATCAGCATGTTATCTGAGACTGATCTGAGCATGATCTGCACGTGATCTGATCATGATCTGAGCATTATCAGCATATTATTGGGCATCATCAGCACGTGATCTGAGCGTGATCAGAAAGTGATCTGAGCATGATCTGAGTATGATCAGCACGTGATTTGGTCATGATCAGCAAGTGTAATGAGCATGATCTCAGCATGATCAGCACGTGATCTGGGCATGATCAGCACGTGAT
>CM053764.1:59010768-59154351 GCA_028658305.1 Pachyuromys duprasi
AGAGAGAGGGGCGTGCTCGAGAGAGAGGAGGGTGTGATAGAGAGAGGGGGTGCACTAGAGAGAGAAACAGAGGGGGGGAGCATGCTAGAGAGAGAAGGAGAGAGAGGCACACTAGAGAAAGAGGGGGTGCGCTAGAGAGAGAGACAGATAGGGGAGCGCGCTAAAGAGAGAAGTTGGAGTGTGCTAAAGAGAGGGGAGGCCCACTAGAGAGAGGGGGTGCACGCTAGAGAGAGAGAGAGAAGGAGGCACGCTAAAAGACAGAGAGAGGAGCGTGCTAGAGAGAGAGAGACAGAGAGAGAGAGAGAGAGAGAGGAGGGTACGCTAGAGAGATGGGGGAGCATTAGAGAGAGGGGGCCGCTAGAGAGAAAGAGATAGGGGACAAGCTAGAGAGGGGAGAATGCTATTGAGAGAGAGAGTGGTGTGCTAGAGAGAGGGGGGGCACACTAGACAGAGAGAGGGGGCGCACTAGAGAGGGGGGGCCTGCTAGAGAGAGAGGGGCTTGCTACATAGAGAGAGAGAGGTGCATGCTAGAGAGAGAGATTGAGGGTGAGAGTGTCCCCGAGTATGAGTGTGTGCCTGTGTGTGAGTGTGTGCCTGGGATTAAGGGTGTCTGGGTGTGAGGGTGCATGGGTGTACTGTGCCTTTGTTAGTTGTAGCTGTGTGAGTGTGCCCATGTGTGAGTGTGACTGGGTGTGAGTGTAACCGGGTGTGAGTGTGCCCAGGTGTGAGTGTGTACCTGGAGTGAGTGTACCCAGGTGCGAGTCTGGCTGGGTGCGAGTGTGTGCCCGGCTGTTAGTGTGCCCAGGTGTGAACATTCCCGGGTGTGAGTGTGTCCAGGTGTGAGTGTGCATGGGTGTACTATGCCCGGGTGTGAGTGTGTTTCTTGATGTGAGTGTGCCCTTGTGTGAGTGTGCCATGTGTGAGTGTGCCTGTGTGTGAGTGTGACCATGTGTGAGTGTACAAGGGTGTTACTGTGTCCTGATGTGAGTTTGTGATCGGGGTGGGTGTGATTTGGTATGAGTGTACCCTTCTGTGAGTGTGCCCTGGTGTGAGTGTGTGCCTGGAGCGAGTGTTCTCCAGTGCAAGTCTGACCGGGTGCGAGTGTGTGCCCGGGTGTGAGTGTGCCTGGGTAAGAGTGTGCCCAGGAATGAGTGTGCCCGGGTGTGATTGTGTGCCCTTGGTTGAGTTTGCCCGGGTGTGAGTATGTCCAGGTGTGAGTGTGCATGGGTGTGAGTGAGCCGGTGTGTATGTGTCTCCATGTGACTATGCCTGATTGTGAGTGTGCCCTGGTGTGAGTGTGACTGGGTATTAGTGTTCACGTGTGTGAGTGTGCCCGCCCGGATCTTAGTGTGCCCAGCTCTGAGTGTGTGCCTGGGCGTGAGTGTGAGCCTCATTGCGAGTGTGCCCATATCTGAGTGTGTCCGGGTGTGCGTGTGCCTGGATATTAGTGTATGGCCAAGTCTGAGTATTCCCTGTTGTGAGTGTATCTGGATTGAAGTGCCTGGGTATGAGTGTGCCCAGGTGTGAGTATCTGCGCAGGTGTGTGAGTGGGATCTGGTGTGAGTGTGACCAGGTGTGGATGTGCATGAATATGAAAATGCCTGGTTGTAAGTGTGTGCCATAGTGTGAGTGTGCCCAGTTGTGTGTTTTACCAGCTGTGAGTGTGCCCTGTGTGAGTGTACCAGGGTGTGAGTATGTGCCTGTGTGTGTGACTGTGTCCGTGTGTGAGTGTGACCGGGTGTTAGTGTGCAATCAGTGAGAGTATATGCCCTAGTGTGAGTGTGCCGGTTGTGAGTGTGACCAGTTGTGAGTATGTACATGGGTGTTAGTAAGCCCGGGTGTGAGTGTGACCATTTGTGAGGTTGTCCATCTTCACTGTGCCCAGGTATGAGTGTGCCCAGGTGTGAGTTTCTGCCCATGTGTGTTTGTGTGATGGGTAGGAGTTTGCATGTGTGTGAGTGTGCCTGGGTGTGTCAGCATGCCCAGGTGTGAGTGTATGCCCAGGTGTGTGATTGAACCCGGGTGTGAGTGTGTGCCCGGGTGTGTGTGCCCGGGTGTGAGTGTGACAGTGTGTGAGTGTGTGGCTTTGTGTGAGTGTGCCTGGCTTGAGAGTACCCTGGTGTTTGAGTGTGCCTGGGTGTGAGTATGTGGCCAGGTGTCCGTGTCTGACTGTGGCTGGCTGTGAGTGTGCACTGTGTTAGTGCTTCCGGGTGTGAGTGTGTGCCCTTGTGTGAGTGTGTGTCCGGGTGTGTGAGTGTGCCCGGGTTTGAGTGACAGGATGTGAGTGTTTGGCTTGGTGTGAGTGTGCCGGTTTGTGAGTGTGTGTCCAGGTGTGAATGTGTCTGGATGTGAGTGTGTGCCCAGGTGTGACTGTATGCCCATTGTATGTGCCCGGGTGTGAATGTTCCCGGGTGTGACTGTGCCCTATGTGAATGTATGCCCAGGTTTGAGTGGCCAGGTGTAAGTGTGACCGGGTATGAGTGTGTTCCCGGGTGTGAGTTTGCCTGGCTGTGAGTGTGTGCAGTGTAAGTGTGCCGGGGTGTTAGTGTGTTGCTGGGTGGTGAGTGTGCCCTGGTCTGAGTGTGTACCAGGTATGAGTGTCCCTGGCTGTGAGTGCACGCAGTGTGTGTGATCCCAGGTGTAAGTGTGTACTCGGGTGTGAGTGTGTGCTTGGATGTTGAGTGTGACCTGGTATGAGTATGCGTGTTTGTGACTGTGCCTGGGTGTTAGTGTGCCCAGGTGTGAGTATTAGCCCGGGTGTGAGTGTGACCGGTGTGTGTGTGACCGGATGTGAGTGTGCATGGTGTGAATTTGGCCAGATTTGAGTGTGTGCCCTAATGCAAGCGTGCCCAGATGTGAGTGTGCCCGGGTGTGTGACCAGTGTGAGAGTGCATTGGTATGAGTGTGCCTGGGTGTGAGTGTACCCGGGTGTGAGGGTGACTGGGTGTGTGTGCCTGGCAGTGAGTGTGCCAGGGTTTGAGTGTGCATGTGTGTGATGGTGGCTGTGTTTGGGTATGTGGTTTGTTACTGGTGTGTTAGTTTTACCTGGTCTTTGTGTGCATGTGTGTGAGTATGCCCGGAAGTGAGTGTGTTCCCGGGTGTGAATGTGATCGTGTATGAGTGTGCATGTGTGTGATTGTGACCAGTTGTGTGTGTATGCCCGGGTATGTGTGCCCAGGTGTGTTTCCATTTGTGAGTGTGATGGGCTTGTGTGTCCCCGGGTATGAGTCTGCCCAGTTGTGTTTGTCTGAGTGTAAGTGTGACCCGTGTGAGTGTGACCAGGTGTTAGTGTGCGTGGGTGTGAATTTGCCCAGGTGTGAGTGATTCCATAGTGCGAGTGTGCCTGGTTGTGAGTGTGCCTGGCTGTGAGTGTGCCCTGAGTGAGTGTGCCTGAGTGTGAGTGTGTGCCTGTGTGTGAGTGTACATGGGTGTGAGTTGCCCCATGTGAGTGTGTGCCCTAGTGTGAGTGTGCCCGGTTGTGGTATGGCCAGGTGTGAGTGTGTGGCCGGATGTGAGTGTGCCCGGTTGTGAGGGTTCCCGGATTGACTGCTCCCTGGTGTGAGTGCACCCAGGTTTTCGTTTTCGCCTAGGTGTGTGAGTTTGACCTGTTGTTAGTGTGCATGTGTGTGAATGTGCCCAGGTTTAAGTTTGTGCCCCTGTGTGTCTGCCCAGGTGTGAGTATGACAGGGTGTGAGTGTGTGGCTCGGTGTGAGTGTGCCGGTTTGTGAGTGTGCCCAGGTGTGAGTATATGCAGAGTGTGTGTGCCTTGGTGTGAATGTGCCCAGGGGTGAGTGTGCCCGGGTGTCATTGTGTGTCATGGTGTGAGTGTACCCGGATGTGATTGTGTGCCCAAGTGTGTGTGTCCGGGTATGAGTGTGCCCGGGTGTGACTGTGTACCCGGGTGTGTGAGTGAGTCCAGATGTGAGTGTGTGCCTGGGTGTGAGTGTGTGCTTGGGTGTGAGTGTGACATGATAGGAGTATGCATGTTTGTGGATGTGCCAGGTGGTGAGTGTGTGCCCAGGTGTGAGTGTGTGTCATGGTGTTTGAGTGTGCCTGGGTGTGTGAGTATGCCCATGTGTGAGTGTGACAGGGTGTGAATGTGCCCGTATGTGAGTGTGTGCCTGGTGTGAGTGTGACCTGGTATGAGTGTTCATTTTTTTGAATGTGCCCAGTCGTGAGTGTGTGCCCAGGTATGTGTGCCTGGGTGTGAGCGTGACAGGGTATGTGTGTGTTGGCCGGGTATGAGTGTGCCCGGGTGTGAGTGTGGGCCCGGTTGTGTGAGTGTGCCTGGGTGTGAGTGTGTGCTCGGGTGTGTGAGTGTTCCCAGGTGTGTTAGTGTGCCGGGTGCATTAGTGTGCCGGGTGTGAGTGTGTGCCCATGTGTGAGTGTGCCCATGTGTGAGTGTGATCTAGTGTGGGTGTACATTGGTGTGAGTGAGCCCCGGTGTGAGAATGTGGCTGGGTGTGAGTGTGGCCGGTTGTGAGTGTGCCTGGCTGTGTGAGTGTGCCCAGGTGTGAGTGTGCCTGGGTGTGAGTGTGCCCAGGTGTGAGTGTGTGCCCGGTTGTGTGAGTGTGCCTGGCTGTGAGTGTGCCCTGTGTGAGTGCGCCCGAGTGTGAGTTTGTGCCCATGTGTGAGTGTGCCCGGGTGTGAGTGTGCATGTGTGTGAGTGTGACCAGGTATGTGTGACTGGATGTGATTATGTGCCTGGGTGTGACTGTGCCCGGGTGTGAGTGCAGCCAGTTGTGAGTGTGCCCTGTGTGATTGTGTCTTTGTGTGAGTGCATACAGTTGTGAGTCTGTGCCTAGGTGTGTGTGTGTGACCTCCTGTGAGTGCGCATGTGTGTGAATGTGACAGGGTGTGAGTGGCTGGATGTGACTGTGCCCAGTTGTTAGTGTGCCCTGCTTGAGTGTGACCAGGTGTGAGTGTACCCCGATGTGAGTGTAACAGGGTGTGTGGCTGGGTGTGAGTGTGCTGGTTTGTGAGTGTGTCCAGTTTGAGTGTCCTCGGGTGTGATCGTGCATGTGTGTACTGTGCCTGGGTGTGAGTGTGTTCCCAGCTGTGAGTGTGCCTGGGTGTGCGTGTGCAAGTGTGTGAGTATGTCCGGTGTTAGTGTGTGCCCAGTGTGTGAGTGTGCCTGGGTGTGAATGTGCCCAGGTTTGAGTGTGCATGTGTGTGACGGTGGCCATTTTTGAGTGTGTGGTTGGGTACCACTGTGGCAGTATGTGAGTGTGCCCGACCATGAGTATGACTGGATGTGATTGTGTGCCCGGTGTGAGTGTGTCTGGTTGTGAGTGTGCCCTGCTTGATTGTGCCCAGCTGTGTGTGTGCCTGGGTGTGAGGGTGTGCCCAGGTGTTTGAGTGTGACTGGGTGTGAGTGTGCCCTTGTGGGCATGTGTAGCCAGGTATGTGTGGGGGCGGGTTGTTAGTGTGTGCCTGGGTGTGATTATGTTCCCGGGTTTGAGTGTGCCTGTGTGTGAGTGTGACCGGGTGTGAGTGTGTATCTGTGAGAGTGTGCCCCATTGGAAGTGTGTTCCAGGAGCAAGTGTAGCATGGTGCAAGTTTGCCTGGGTGCAAGTGTGTGCCCGGGTGAGTGTGTGCTCAGGTCCGAGTGTTCCCTGGTCCAAGTGTTCCTGGGTGTGAGTGTGCACGAGTTTGAGTGTGCCCGGGTGTGAGTGTGTGCACCGGTGTGTGAATGTGCCCGGTTTTTAGTTTGCCCGAGTGTATGACTGGGTGTGAGTGCGTGCCCGGGTGTGTGAGTGTGCCCGTGTGTTAATGTGACTGGATGTGAGTGTTCATGGGCGTGACTGTGCCCGGTGTGAGAGTGCTCAGGTGCGAATGTGTAGTTGAGTTCAAGTGTGCACAGATGTGAATGTGTCCCTGTGTGTGAGTGTGAACTGTGTGTGTGCCAGGGCGTGTGTGTTCCAAGCTGTGAGTGTGCCCAGGTGTGAATGTGCCCAGATGTCAGTGTTCCTGGGTTTGTGTGCATGGGTGTACTGTGCCTGGCTGTGAGTGTGCATGGGTGTGAGTGTTCCTGGTTGAGTGTGTGTGCCCCGGTGTGTGAGTGTGCCTGGGTATGAGTGTGCATGGGTGTGAGTGTGACCGGGTGTGATTGTGCATGAGTGAACTGTGCCCGGGTGTGAGTCTGTTTCCAGCTCTGAGTGTGTGCGGGTGTGTGTGTGCCCGGCTTAAGTGTGCCTGGGTGTGAATGTTCCCAGGTGTGCGTGTGCATGTGGGTACTGTGCCCGTGTGTATGTTCTCAGTTCTGAGTGTGCGCATATGAGAGTGTTCCCGGGTGTTAGTGTGAATGATTGTGCATGTGCCCAGATTGAATGTGCTAGGCTGAGAGTGTTCCCTGGTATGACTGTGCCCTTGTGAGTGTCCCGGCTGTAATTGTGCCCGGGTATGAGTGTGCCTGGGTGTGAATGTTCTCAGGTGTGTGTGTCTGGTTGTGAGTGTGCCTGGGTGTGAAGGGTTCTCAGGTGTGAGTGTCCCCGGGTGTGATTGTGCATGTGTATGCTGTGTCCCGTTGTGAGTGTGACTGCGTGTGAGTGTGCATGTGTGTGAGTTTGTCCATGTGTGAATGCGTGGCCGGGTGTGTGAGTGTGCCCGGGTGTGCATGTGACCAGTGTGAGTGTGTGCATTGCCATGAGTGTACCTGGGTGTGAGTGTGACCAGGTGTGAATGTGCCCAGGTGTGAGTGTGACCAAATGTGAGTGTGCATGGGTGTACTGTGCCCATATGTGAGTGTGCCCGGGTGTGAGTTTTGCCTGGGTTTGAGTGTGCCCAGCTGTGGTGTGCCCGTGTGTGTGACCGGATGTGAGTGTGCACGGGTGTGAACGTGTCTTTGAGTTCCAGTGTGCACGGATGTGAGTGTGTGCCCAGGTGTCAGTGTGAACTGTGTGAGTGTGCCCAGCTCTGAGTGTGCCCGGGTGTGAATGTGCCCACATGTGGGTGTTCCCGGTTTGTGTGCATGGGTGTACTGTGCCCAGGTCTGAGTGTGCCTGGGTGTGAGTGTGTGCCCGTGTGTGTGAGTGTGCCTGTGTTTGAGTGCGCCTGTGTGTGAGTGTGCATGGGTATTAGTGTACTGGGTGTGAGTGTGACTGGGTGTGAGTGTGTGTCCGGTAGTGAGTGTGCCCAGGTTTGAGTGTGCATGTGTGTGACGGTGGCCGTGTTTGAGTGTGTGGTTGGGTACCACTGTGCCAGTATGTGAGTGTGCCCAGCTATGAGTGTGACTGGATGTGATTGTGTACCCGGGTGTGAGTGTGCCTGGGTGTGAGTGTGTCCAGTTGTACGTCTGTGCCTATGTGTGTGAATATGACTTGATGTGAGTGTGCATGTGTGTGAGTGTGCCCAGGTGTGAGTGTGTGCCCGGTTGCGAGTGTGACCAGGTATGAGTGCACATGTGTGTGAATGTGGCAGGGTGTGAGTGGCCAGATGTGAGTATGCCCCATTGTGAGTGTGCCCTGCTTGAGTGTGACCAGGTGTGAGTGTGCCCCTGTGTGATTGTGTGCCTGAATGTTTGTGCCCGGGTGTGAGTGTGCCCGGGTGCGAGTGTGCCCAGGTGGGATTGTGTACCCAGGAGTGAGTGTGCCTGGGTGTGTGTGCCTGGGTATGAGTGTGCCCGGGTGTGTGAGTTTGCATGAGTTTGAGTGTGCTCAGGTGTTAGTGTGTGCCCTGGTGTGTGAATGTGCCCGGGTTTGAGCACCCGGGTATGAGTGTGTGCCTGTGTGTGAGTGTGTACTGTGTGAGTGTGCCATGGCATGAGTGTGTGCCCAGCTGCGAGTGTGCCCAGGTGTGAATGTGCCCAGATGTGAGTGTTCCTGGGTTTGTGTGCATGGGTGTACTGTGCCCAACTGTGTGTGTGCATGGCTGTGAGTGTGCCCAGTTGCATGTGTGTGCTCCAGTGTGTTAATGTGCCCGGGTTGAGTGTGCATGTGTTTGAGTGTGCCCGTGTGTGAGTGTGTGTGGGTGTGAGTATACCTGGGTATGTGTTCCCAGCTCTGAGTGTGCATGGGTGTGAGTGTGTGCCTGGCTGTGAGTGTGCCTGGGTGTGAATGTTCCTAGGTGTCAGTGTCCCTGGGTGTGCGTGTGCATGTGGGTACTGTGCCCGTGTATGAGTGTGTTCCTAGTTCTAAGTGTGCACGTGTGTGAGTGTGCCCAGTTGTGAGTGTGACCGTGTGTAAGTGTGCATGACTGTGAGTGTGCCCAGGTTGAGTGTGCTCGGCTGAGAGTGTGTCCTGGTGTGATTGTGTCCTTGTGAGTGTCCCTGGCTGTGATTGTGCCTGGGTGTAACTGTGCCGTTCTGTGAACATGCCTGGGTGTGAGTGTGACCAGGTGTTAGTGTGCATGGGTGTACTGTGCCCATATGTGTGTGCTTGGGTACAAGTGGGCTCAGGTGCGAGTGTGCTCAGGTATGAGTGTGTCCGGGAATGAGTGTGTTCCCAGCTGTGAGTGTGCCCAGGTATGAGTGTAACCGGGTGTAAGTGTGTGCCTGGCTGTGAGTGTGCCTGGGTGTGAATGTTCTCAGTTGTGAGTATCCCCAGGTGTGAGTGTGTGGCGGGGTGTGTGAGTGTGCCCGGGTGTGAGTTTTGCCTGGTTGTGAGTTTGCCCAGCTGTGAATGTGCCCAGTTGAGGGTGTGACCAGGTGTGAGTGTGCATGTGTGTACTGTGCCTGGGAATGAGTGTGTTCCGAGCTGTGAGTGTGCCCAGGTGTGAGTGTGACTTGGTGTGAGTGTAACCGGGTATGAGTGTGTGCCTGGTTGAGTGTGCCTGTGTGTGAATGTTCCCGGGTATGAGTGTCCCTGGGTGTGATTGTGTTTGTCTATACTGTGTCCCGTGTGAGTGTGTTCCCATCTCTGAGTGTTCGCGGATGTGAGTGTGACCGGGTGTGAGTGTGCACAGCTGAGAGTGTGCCTTGGTGTGAGTGTGCTCTGGTGTGAGTGTACCCAGGTATGAGTGTGTGCCTGGGCATGAGTGTCCCTGGCTGTGAGTGTGTATGTATATACTGTGCCTGGGTGTGAGTGTGTTCACAGCTGTATGTGTCCATGGGTGTGAGTGTGCCCAGGTGTGAGTGTGTGGCTGGATTTGAGTGTGCCCGTGTGCATATGCCCGAGTGTGAGTGTTCAGGTGTGTGGGTCTGACCGAATGTGAGGGTGTCTAGGTGTGAGTGTGACTGTGTGTGAGTGTGCCCTTGTGTTATTGTGTCTGGCTGTGAGTGTGCCCGGGTGTGAGTGTGTGCCCAGGTGTGTGTGACTGGGTATAAGTGTGCATGTTATTCAGTGTGTCCATGTGTGAGTGTGTTGCTGGGTGTGAGTGTGTCCGGGTATACATGTGACCATGTGTGAGTGTGTGTACTGTAGTGAGTGTGACCGGGTGTGAGTGTGACTGTGTGTGAGTGAGACTGGGTGTGAGTGTGTGCCTGGCTGAGAGTGTGCCTGTGTATGAATGTGCCCTGTGTGTGTGTTCCCGGGTATGAGTGTGCATGTGTGTGAGTCTGACCAGGTGTGAGGGTACATGGGTGTGTGTCAGGGTGTGAGTGTGCCCTTCTTGATTTTGCCCAGCTGTGTGTGACTGAGTTTAAATGTGCCCAGGTGTGAGTGTGTGCCCGGGTGTGAGGGGCTGTCCAGGTGTGTGAGTGTGACCGGGTGTGAGTGTGCATGTGTTAGAGCTTGTCCATGTGGTTGTGTGTGGTCAGGTTGGGGGGGGGCTGTGAGTGTGTGCCTGGGTTTGATTGTGTTCCTGGGTTTGAGTGTGCCGGTGTGAGTGTGACCGGGTGTGAGTGTAACCAAGTGTGATTGTGTGCCTGGCTGAGAGTATGAATGTGCCAGGGAGTGAGTGTGCCGGGGTGTGTGTGTGCCCGTGTGTTAGGGTGACTGGATGTGAGTGTGCATGGGTGTGAGAGTGCTCGGGTATGAACATGTCATTGAGTTCAAGTGTATACGGATGTGAGTGTGTACCCAGGTGTGAGTGTGTACCTGGGTGTGAGTGTGCCCAGATGTGAGTGTGCCTGGGTGTAAATGTGCCCAGATGTTAGTGTTCCCGGGTTTGTGTGCATGGGTGTTCTGTGCCCGGATGTGAGTGTGTCAGGGTGTGAGTGTGCATGGGTGTACTTTTCAGAGATGTGAGTGTGTGACCAGGTGCGAATGTGCCCGGGTGTGAGTTTGTGCCCCAGTGTCTGAATGTGCCCAGGCTTGAGTATGGCCGGTTGTGAGTGTGACTGAGTGTGAGTGGGCATGTATATGAGTGTGCCCGGGTGTGAGTGTGTGCCCATTTGTGTGAGTGTGTCCGGGTGTGAGTGTGTGCCTGGTTGTGAGTGTGAACGGGTATGAGTGCGCATGTGTGTGAATGTGACAGGGTGTGAGTGAGTGGCCGGATGTGAGTGTGCCCAGTTGTGAGTGTGCCCAGCTTATCTGTGCCCAGGTGTGTGTGTGCCCAGGTTTGAGTTTTTCCCCAGATGTGTGAATGTGACAGGGGGTGAGTGAGTGGCCGGATGTGAGTGTGCCCTGCTTGAGTGTGACCAGGTGTGAGTGGGGCCGGGTGTGATTGTGTGCCTGAATGTTTGTGCCCGGGTGTGAGTGTGCCTGGGTGCGAGTATGCCAGGGTCCGAGTGTGTCTGGGTGTGATTGTGTGCCCAGGAGTGAGTGTGTCTGTGTGTGTGTGTGCCTGGATTTGAGTGTGTCCGGGTGCGTGAGTTTGCACGAGTTTGAGTGTGCCCAGGTGTGAGTGTGTGCCCCGGTGTGTAAATGTGCCCGAGTTTGAGTCTGCACGGGTGTGTGACCGGGCATGAGTGCATGTCCAGATGTGTGAGTGTGCCCAGGTGTGTCTGCCTGGGTGTGAGTGTGACAGGATGTGAGTGTGGCTGTGTGTGAGTGTGCCAGTTTCTGAGTGTTTCCGGCTTGAGTGTGCCCGGATGTGAGTGTGCCCGGTTGTGAGTTTGTGCCCGGGTGTGTGAGTGAGTTCAGATGTGAGTGTGTGCCCAGGTGTGTGTGCCCGGGTATGAGTGTGTGGCCGGTGTGAGTGTGCCCAGTTGTGAGTGTGCCCAGCTTATCTGTGCCCAGGTGTGTGTGTGCCCAGGTTTGAGTTTTTCCCCAGGTGTGTGAGTGTGACATGGTGTGAGTGTGCATGTGTGTGAGTGTGTGGCCAGTGTGTGTTTTCCTGGGTCTGAGTGTGTGCCCTGGTATTTGAGTGTGTCCGGTTTGAGTTAGTCTGGGTGTGTGAGTGTGTCCATGTGTGAGTGTTACAGTGTGTGAGTTTGCATGACTGCCCGGTTGTGTGTGAGACCAGCTGTGAGTGTGCCCTGTGTGAGTGTACCGGGGTGTGAGTATGAGCCTGGGTGTAGAGTGTACCCGTGTGTGAATGTGTCTGGGTATGAGTGTGCATGGGTGAAAGTGTATAGCCTAGTGCGAGTGTGTCCAGGTGTGAGTGTGACCGGGTGTGAGTGTGTGGCCAGGTGTGATTGTGACTGTTGGTTAGGTTGCCTGTCTTCACTGTGCCCGGGTGTGAGTGTACCCAGGTTTAAGATTCTGCCCAGGTGTGTTTGTGTGACTGGGTAGGAGTGTGCATGTGTGTGATTGTGCCCGTGTGTGTGTGTGCCCAGGTGTGTGTGCCTGGGTGTAAGTGTGACAGTGTTTGAGTATGTGGCTGAGTGTGAGTGTGCCAGGCTTCAGTGTGCACGGGTGTTTGAGTGTGCACGGGTGTGAGTGTGTGCCCAGTTGTGTGAGTGTGCCCATGTGTGAGTGTGAACGGGTCTGAGTGTGCATGGGTGTGACTGTGCCCAGTTGTGAGTATGGGCCTGTGTGTATGTGCTTGGCTGTGAGTGTAACCGGGTGTGAGTGTGTGCCCAGGCATGAGTGTGTGCCTGGTGTGTCTGCCAGGGTGTGAGTGTGCCCGGGTGTGAATGTGTATCCGGGTGTGAGTGAGCCTGTGTTTGAGTATGACCACTCATGAGTGTACATGTGTTTGAGTGTACCCGGGTGTGAGTGTGTGCCAAGTTAAACTGTGCCCGGGTGTGACTGTGTGCCCGGGTGTGAGTGTGACCTGGTATGAGTGCGCATCGGTATGAGTGTGCCTGGTTGTGAGTGTGACCGGGTGTGAATGTGCATGGGTTTGAATTTGCCCAGGTGTGAGTGTGTGCCATAGTGCAAGTGTGCCCGGTTGTGAGTGTGACCAGCAGTGAGTGTGCCCTGTGTGTGTGCCTGGGTGTGAATGTGTGTCATGGTGTTTGAGTGTCTGGGTGTGACCGTGTGTGTGAGTGTGACTGGGTGTGCCCAGGTGAGTTGGCACGGGTATGATTGTGATAGGGTGTATGGTGGTCCGGCTTGAGTGTGCCCAGGTGTTAGCGTGCCCGGGTGTGAGTGTGTGCCCGGGTGTGAGTGTGTCCGGATGTGAGTCTATACTCATGTGTGTGTGTGCCCGGATGTGAGTATGACTTGGTATGAGTTTGCATGTGTGTGAGTGTGCACGATTGTGAGTGTGTCCCCGGGGGTATGTGGCTGGGTGTGAGTGTGCCTACATCTGAGGGTGTGCCCAGGTGTGAGTGTGCCCAGCTGTGAGTTTGCCCATGTGTGAGTTTGTGCCAGTGTGTGAGTTTGCCTGTGTGTGTGACTGGGTGAGTATTCATGGGTGTGAATGTGCCCTAGTGTGAGTGTGCCCGGGTGTGAGTGTGTAGCCGGGTTTGAGTGTGCCCAGTTTGAGTGTGTCCAATTGTGAGTGTGCCTTGGGGTGAGTGTGTGCCCAGGTGTGAGTGTGCATGGGTTTTAGTGTATCCGTGGGTGAGTGTATGCTGGGTGCGAGTGTACCCGGCTATGAGTGTGTGCCAGTGTGTGAGTGTGATGTCCTATGAGTGTGCATGTGTGTGAGTTTGCATGGGTATGAGTGTGCCCGCATGTGAGTGTGCCAGTGTCTGAGTGTGCCTGCATGTGTGGGTGTGCCCTGGTGCAAGTGTGCCCAGGTGCGAGTGTGCCCGGGTGTCAGTGTGCCTGGGTATGAGCATGTGCATGAGTGTGAGTGTGTGTCCGGGTGTGAGTGTGCCTGGGTGTGAGTGTGTACAGTTGTAGTGTGCCTGGGTGTGAGTGTGTGCCCGGCAATGAGTATGGCTGTGAGTGTGCCCAGTGTGTGTGTGCCCGGTTGTATGTTGCCGGGTGTGAGTGTGACCTGGTATGAGTGTGTATCGGTATGAGTGTGCCCGGTTGTGAGTGTGACCAGCTGTGAGTGTGCCCGGATGTGAGTGTGTGTCATGGTGTTTGAGTTTGCCCGGGTGTAAGTGTGTGCCCAGGTGTGAGTAGGCACAAGCGTGAGTGTGACAGGGTGTGAGTGTGTCACCGGATGTGTGAATGTGTCCAGATGTGATTGTGTGCCCAGATGTGAGTGTGTGCCCAGTGTGAGCATGACCTGTTATGAGTGTTCATTTGTGTCAATGTTCCCAGTCATGAGTGTGCGCCCAGGTATGTGTGCCTGGGTGTGAGCATGACAGGGTATGTGTGTGTAGCCGGGTGTGAGTTTGTGCCCGCGAGTGAGTGTGTGCCCAGAGGTGAGTGTGACCAGGTGTGCTTGTGTGCCCGGGTTTGGTGTGTGCCCAGGTGTGAGTGTGTAGCCGTGTGTGAGTGTGCCTGGTTGTGAGTGTGACCAGGTGTTATTGTGTGCCTGAGTGTGAGTTTGCCCCAATGTGAGTGTGTGCCCGCATGTGAGGGTGTGCCCGTGTGTGTGTGACAATGTGTGAGTGTGTGTCTGGGAGTGAGTGTGTGCCGGGGTATGTGTGCCAGGGTATGTGTGTGTAAAAGGGTGTGAGTGTGTGGCTGGGTGTGAGTGTGCCTGTTTGTGAGTGTGTCCAGCTTGAGTGTGTCCAGATGTGAGCGTGTGCCTAGGTGTGTTAGTGTGCCCAGGTGTGACTGTGTGCCTGGGTGTGATTGTCTGTCCAGGTGCGAGTGTGCCCATATGTGAGAGTGTGCCCGTATGTGAGAGTGTGCCCATATGTGAGAGTGTGCCCATATGTGAGAGTGTGCCCGTATGTGAGAGTGTGCCCATATGTGAGAGTGTGCCCGTATGTGAGAGTGTGCTCTCCTGCCAGTGAGTCCCCGTGTGTGAGTGTGCCCATGTGTTAGTGTGCCCGGGTGTGAGTGTGTGCCCGGGTTTGTGAGTGAGTCTGTATGTGATTCTGTGTCCAGGTGTGAGTTTGTGCCTGGGCGTGAGTGTGACATCTTATGAGTTTGCATTGTGTGAGTGTGCCCAATTGTGTGTGCCCAGTTGTGTGTGCCTGGGTGTATGTGCCCATTTGTTAATGTGACTGGCTTGTGTGTGCCCGTGTGTGAGTGTGCTCAGGTGTGATTGTTTGTCTGGGTTGAGTGTGCCCGGTGTGAGTGTGTGCTTGGGTGTGAGTGTGACCTGGTATGAGTATGCATGTTTGTGAGTGTACCCGGTTGTGAATGATGCTCAGGTGTGTTTGCCCGGGTGTGTGTGTGCCCATTTATTGGTGTGACCAGCTTGTGTGTGCCAGTGTATGAATGTGCCGGGGTGTGAGTGCTTGCCTGGGGGTGAATGTGACTGGTATGAGAGTGCCCAGGTGTGAGTGGGCACTGGTGTGAGTGTGACAGGGTGTGAGTGGATGGTAGAGTGTGAGTGTGCCCGGTTTTGAGTGTGCCCTTCTTCAGTGTGCCCGGGGTGTTTGATTGTGACCGGGTGTGAGTTTGTGCCCGGGTATGTTTTTGTGCCCGTGTCTGAGTGTTACCATGTGTGATTGTCACCTGGTATCAGTGTGCATGTGTGTTAGTGATCCCAGGTGTGAGTATATGCCCAGGTGTGAGTGTGCATGTGTGTGAGTGTGTCCGGGAGTGAGTGTGTGCCCGGGTGTGAGTGTGACAGGGTTTGAGTGTGTGTCCATGTCTGAGTGTGCCCATGTGTGAGTGTCACCTGGTGTTGGTGTGCATGTATGTTAGTGATCCCGGGTGTGAGTATACGGCCGGGTGTGAGTGTGGCCGGGTGTAAGTGTGCAAGACTGTGAGTATGACCAGTGTGAGTGTGCCCATGTGTGTGTTCACAGGTGTGTGAGTTTGCCCTGTTGTAACTGTGTGCCGGGTGTGTGAGTGAGTTTGGATGCTAGTGTGTGCCCAGGTGTGAGTGTGACCTGGTATGAGTGTGCATGTGTGTGCATGTGCCTGGTTGTGAATGTGTGCCCGGGTGTGTGTGCCCGGGTGTGTGTGTACCCGGGTGTGTGTGTTTATATTTGTAAGTGTGACCGTCTTGTATGTGTCCGGGTGTGAGTGTGCCCAGGTGTGAGTGTTTGCCCAGGTGTTAGTGTGACCGGTGTGAGTGTGACCGGATGTGAGTGTACATGGTTGTGAATTTGCCAGGGTGTGAGTTGGTGTAATATTGCGAGTGTGCCCGGTTGTGAGTGTGACTGGCTGTGAGTGTGCCCTCTGTGAGTGTGCCCAAGTTTGTGTGCCTGTGTGTGTGAATGAGTCCAGATGTGAGTGTGTGCCTGGGTGTGAGTGTATGCCTGGTTGTGAGTCTGCCTGCGTGTGAGTGTGCCCGTCTTGACTGTGCCCCAGTGTAAGTGTGCCCACGTTTGCGTTTTTACCCAAGTGTGTGAGTGTGACCTGGTGTGAGTGTGCAAGTATGTGAGTGTGCCCAGAAGTGAGTGTGTGCCCGGGTATGTATGCCAGGTGTGAGTGTGACCATGTGTGAGTGTGCATGTGTGTGAATGTGCCGGGTTTAATTTTGTGCCCGGGTGTGAGTGAGTAGGGGTGTGAGTGTGCTCGGTTGTGAGTTTGCCCAGGTATTTGTGTAACCCAGTGTGAGTGTGTGCCCGGGTGTGAGTGTCCCCAGTGTCAGCGTGCCTGGGTGTGACTGTGTGTCTGTGATTGTCTGTCCAGGTGTGAGTGTGCCCGGGTGTGAATGTGCCCGTGTGAGTGTGCCCATGTGTGAGTATGCCCGGTGTGAGTGTGCATGTATGTGAGTGTGACCAGGAGTGAGTGTGTGGCCGGGTGTGAGTGTGGCCAGGTGCAAGTGTGCAAGACTGAGTGTGCCCAGTGTGAGTGTGCCCGGGTATGAGTGTGTTCACAAATGTATGAGTTTGCCCTGTTGTGAGTGTGAGCCCGGGTGTGTGAGTGAGTCCGGATGCTAGTGTGTGCCCGGGTGTGAGTGTGACCTGGTATGAGTGTGCATGTGTGTGCATGTGCCCGGTTGTGAGTGTGTGCTCGGGTGTGTGTGCCCAGGTGTGTATGTTTCCATTTGTAAGTGTGACCGACTTGTATGTGTCCAGGTGTGAGTGTTTGCCTGGGTGTTAGTGTGACCAGTGTGAGTGTGCTCGGATGTGAGTGTGTGCCCGCATGTGAGTATGTGCTCGGGTGTAAGTGTGCCCGGTTGTGAGTGTGCCAGGATGTTAGTGTGTGCTTGGCTCTGAGTGTGACCTGGTATGAGTGTGCATGTGTATGAGTGTGCCAGGTAGTAAATGTGTGCCCAGGTGTGTTTGCCCAGGTGTGTGAGTGTGACCAGGTGTGAGTGTGCATATGCTTGAGTGTGCCCGGGTGTGAGTGTGTGCCCGGGTGTGAATATGCCCATGAGTGAGTGAGCCCATGTGTGACTGTGACCTGGTGTGGGTGCGCATGGGTGTGAGTGAGCCTGAGGGTGAGTATATGGCCGAGTGTGAGTGTGGCAGGGTGTGAGTGTGCCCTGTGTGAGTGTGCCCAGTTGTGAGTGTTTGCCCAGGTGTGAGTGTGTGCCCCAGTTTGTGTGACTTGGTGTGAGTGTGACAGGGTGGGAGTGTGTGTTTGGGTGTTACTCTGCCTGTTTTTGAGTGTGCCCATGTGTGAGTTTGACCGGGGGTGGGTGTTCATGGGTGTGAGTTTGCCCGGATGTGAGTATGTGCCCGCGTGTGAGTGTGTGTCCAGCTGTGAGTGTGCCTGGGTATGAGTGTGACTGGGTATGAGTGTATGCCCTGGTGTGAGTATGCCTGGCTGTGAGTGCGTGCAGTGTGTGTGAGCCCGGGTGTGTGAGTGAGTCCGGATGTGAGTATGTGCCCAGGTTTGAGTGTGTGCTTGGATGTGAGTGTGACCTGGTATGAGTATGCATGTTTGTGAGTGTGCCTGGTTGTGAGTGTGTGCCCAGGTATGTGTGCCCAGTTGTGAGTGTGACTGGGTGTGAGTCTGTGCCCAGATGTGAGTGTGCCCAGATTTGAGTGTGTGCGCAGGTGTGATTTTGTGCGGATGTAAGTGTGGCAGGCTGTGAGTGTGTCCAGGTATGAGAGTGTGCCCCAGTCTGAGTGTGCCAGGGTGTGTGTGCCCTAGTCTGAGTGTGCCCAGGTGTGAGTGTGTGCCCCTGTCTGAGTGTGTGTGCAGGTGTGATTTTGCATGGATGTCAGTGTGACAGGCTGTGTGTCCAGGTGTGAGTGTGTGCCCAGCTGTGAGTGTGCCCCGGTGTGAGTGTACATGGGTGTACTGTGCCTGGGTGTGATTGTGCCAGGGTGTGAGTGTTTCGGCGGGAGGTGAGTGTGCCTGGGAGCAAGTGTGCCCGGGAGTGAGTGTGCCCGGGTATGTATATGCCCGGCTGTATGTGCCCGGGTGTGAGTGTGCCCGTGTGTGCGTGTTCCTGGGTCTGATTGCACCTCTCTGTGAGTGAGCCCCTTTGTGAGTGTGACCGGGTGTGAGTGTGCATGCCTGTGAGTGTGTCCAGAGGTGAGTTTATGGCCGTTTGTGAGTGTGCTGGGTGTGAGTGTGACAGAGTGTGAGTGTGTGCCCAGTGTGAGTATGTGCCTGGTTCTGAGTGTGCCCGTGTGTGAATGTGACAGGGTGTGAGTGTGCATGTGTGTGTGTGACTGGGAGTGAATGTGTGCCCAGGTGTGAGTGTGCCCAGGTGTGCATGTTACCGGGTGAGAATGTGTATACTCCCGTGAGTGTGCCCGTGTGTGAGGGTTCCTTGGTATGATTTTGCCCATGTGTGCACGTGGCCAGGTGTGAGTGTGACCAGGTGTGAGTGTGCAAGGGTGTGACTGTGTATGGGTGTACTGTGCTCAGGTGTGAGTGTGTTCCCAGCTGTGAGTGTGCTCAGGTGTGAGTGTGCCTTGGTGTGAGTGTTACCCAGTGTAAGTGTGTGCCTGGCAGTGAGTGTGCCTGGGTGTGAATGTTCATGGTTGTGAGTGTCCTCGGTTGTGATTGTGATGTGTATACTGTGTCCTGGTGTGAGTGTGTTCCTAGATCTGAGTTTGTGCGGGTGTGAGTGTGCCCAGGTTTGAGTAGGTGCTCGGGTATGAGTGTGCAGGTTGTGAGTGTGACCTGGTGTGACTGTGCATCTGTGTGAGTGTGCCCGGGTGTGAGTGTGTGCATAGGTTTGAGATTGTACCTGGGTTTGAGTGTGCCGGGGTGTGCATGTTCCTGTGTGAGTATGATGGAGTGTGAGTGTAACCGGGTGAGTGTTTGCCTGGCTGTGCGTGTGCCTGGATGTGAATGTGCCCGGTTGTGAGTGTCCCCGGCTGAGAGTGTGCATGTATGTACTGTGCCTGGGTGTGAGTGTGTTCCCAGCTATGAGTTGCGTGGGTGTGAGTGTGCCCAGGTATGAGTGTGCCCGGGTTTGAGTGTGCCCAGGTGTGAGTGTGCACGTGTGTGAGTATGACTGTGCATGGGTGTGAGTGTTACCAGGCATGAATGTGTGCCCGGGTGTGAGTGTGCCCAGGTATGCATGTGACCAGGTGTGAATGTGTGCACTGCCGTGTGTGTGAATGTTTGTGAGTGTTTCTTGGTATGATTGTGCTAATGTTTGTGTGGCCGGGTATGAGGTGCAAGGGTGTGATTGTGTTAGGGTGTGAGTGTGCCTGGCTGTAGATATGCCCAGGTGTGTGTCTTGGTGTGAGTGTGCCTTGGTGTGAGTGTAACCCAGTGTGATCGTGTGCCTGGGTGTGAATATTCCCAGGTGCGAATGTGCCCGGGTGTGAGTGTGCATGTGTGTACTGTGTCTGGGTATGAGTGTTTTCCCAGCTGCGAGTGTGCCCAGGTGTGATTGTGTGCCCGGGTGTGAGTGTTTCTGGGTGTGTATGTGACGGGATGTGAGTGTGTGCACTGCCGTTAGTGTGCCCAGGTTTGAGTGTGACCAGTTGTGTGTGGATACCCAGGTGTGAGTGTTTACGTGTGTGATATTGACCAGATGTGAGTGTGCATGGGTGTGAATGTGCCTGGGTGTGAGTCTGTTCCCAGCTGTGAGTGTGCCCGGGGTGTGAGTGTGCTTGACTGAGTGTGTGCCTTGGTGTGAGTGTGCCCTGGTGTGAGTGCATGACCGGGTGTGAGTGTACGCAGGTATGAGTGTTTGCCTTGATTTGAGTTTGTGCCCATGTGTGAGTTTGAACAGGTGTGAGAGTGCCTGTGAGTGAGTGTGCCCTTGTGTGAGTGTGACTGTGTGTGAGTGAGCATGAGTGTGAGCGGGCGTGAATGTGTGCCCAGGTGTCAGTGTGCATGTGACCAGGTGTGCGTGTGTGGACTGCCGTCAGTATGCCCGTGTGTGAGTGTTCCTTTGTATGATTGTGCCCATGTGTGTGTGTGGCCTGGTGCGAGTGTGCCCAGCTGTGATTTTGCCCAGGGTTGAGTGTGCCCGGGAGTGAGTTTTGCCCGTGTGTGAGTGTGCCCTACTATGAATGTGCCCAGGTGTGAGTGTGCTCAGATGCGAGTGTGCCCGGGTGAGAGTGTGCATGTGTGTACTCTGCCCAGGTGTGCGTGTATTCCCAGCTTGAGTGTGCCCAGGTGTGAATGTGCCTGGGTGCGTGTGTGCCCGAGTGTGAATGTGTACACGGGTGTGAGTCTGACTGGTTATGAGTGTGACCGTGTATGAGTGTGACCGATGTGAGTCTGTGTCCAGGTCTGAGTGTGACCGGGTATGAATGTGGATGGGTGTACTGTTCCCAGGTGTGAGTGTGTGCCCAGGAGTGAGTGTGCCCTGGTGTGAATGTGCCCGAGTTTGAGTGTGTGCCTGGGTGTGTGAGTATGACTGTGTGTGAGTGTGCATGGGTGTACTGTGCCTAGGTGTGAGTGTGTGCCCAGCTGTGCGTGTGCCCGGGAGTGATTGTGTGCCAGAGTGTGTGTGTGTTCAGGTGTGTATGTGATGGGGTGTGAATGTGTGCACTGCTGTTAGTGTACCCGGGTTTGAGTGTGACCAGTTGTGAGTGTGTGCCCATGTGTGAATATCCTTATGTGTGAGTGTGCCCATGTGTGAGTGTGACCTGGTGTGGGTGTGCATGGGTGTGAGTGAGCCTGAGGGTGAGTATATGGCCGGGTGTGAGTGTACCCGGGTGCGTGTGTGCCTGGCTATGAGTTTGCCCTGTGTGAGTGTGCCGGGGTGTGAGTATTTGCTGGGTGTGTGAGTGTGCCCGTGTTTGAGTGTGTGCCCAGGTTTGTGTCCCCGGGTGTGAGTGTGCCAAGGTGTAAGTGTGTGCCCTGGTGTGTGTGCCCGGGTGTGTGTGCCTAGCTGTGAATGTGCACACTGTGAGTGTGCCCAGATGTGAGTATGTTTCCGGGTGTGTGCTTGTGCCCCAGTGTGAGTGTGTGCGTGATTTTGCCTGGCTGTGAGTTCGAGCAGTGTGTGTGATCCCAGAACTGAGTGTGTGCCCGGGTGTGAGTGTGTGCTTGGTTGTGAGTGTGCCTGGCTGTGAGTGTACAAAGTGTGAGTGTGCCAGAGTGTGGGTATGTTGCCAGGTGTGTGCTTGGTTGTGAGTGTGCCCGGGTGTGTGAGAGTCCGGATGTGAGTGTGTGCCCAGTTGTGTGTGCTTGGGTGTGAGTGTGCCCTGGTATGAGTGTGCATGTTTGTGAGTGTGCCCGGTTTGAGTGTGTGCCCAGGGTGTGTGTCCGGTAGTGAGTGTGACTGGGTGTGTGTATGGCCGGGTGTGATTGTGCCCGGCTTGACTGCCCGGGTGTGAGTGTGCCCAGGTGTGAGTATTTGCCTGAGTGTAAGTGTGCCTTGTGTGAGTGTTACCGGGTCTGAGTGTGCATGGGTGTGAGTGTGCCCAGTTGTGAGTGTGTGACGGGGTTGAGTGTGCCTGGATGTGAGTTTTTTCCCCAGGTGTATGAATTGGTGTGAGTGTGCATTTGTGTAATTGTGCCCAGGTGTGAGTGTGTGCCTGTGTGTGCGTGTGGCCATGTGTGAGTGTGCCCTGGTAAGACTGTGCATGTGTGTGAATGTGCCCAGGAGTGAGTGTGCACCCAGGTGTGAGTGTGACAGGGTGTGAGTGTGCGAGGGTGTGAGTGTGGCCGGTACAAGTGGGCAAAACTGTGAGTGGGCCCAGGTGTGAGTGTGTGCCCGGGTGTGTGAGTGAGTCCGGATGTTAGTGTGTGGCCGGGTGTGAGTTTGCCCGCGTGAGTGTGTGTGCCTGGGTATGAGTGTGACCTGGTATGAGTAGGCATTGTGTGAGTGCCTGGTAGTGAGTGTGTGCCCGTGTGTGAGTGTGCCTGTGTATGGGTGTTATCGGGTGTGAGTGTGCCCTGTGTGATTGTGCCCGGGTTTGAGTATGTGGCTGGCTGTGAGTGTGACCGGTTCTGGAGAAGGAGCGGAGCTGTAGGGCCAATGATGCTGAGATCAGGTAGCTGCAGCAGGCCCCTCCCGGGCTTGGAATTCATGGAGGTTTCTGGTGTGTCTGTGTGTCTGCGCCTCAGAACCAGCTCCTGTCCTGGTCACATGCTGCGGGGTAGACTCTAAAGTGAAAACTTACTCAATTTGAGCAAGGTGTTGCCCTCCTTGTGGGTCATTTTTCTACTCTTGACTAGACACATTACAGGAAGCTGCTAGGACAGTGAGAAAGGGCAAAGCAGTGTCCTTCAGTAAGCAAGGATCCGCAGGGAGACATTCCCTCCTGCTCCCCCAAGCGAACACACAAACACTCAAAACCTTCTGACCCCAGAAGCTCTGACTTAAAAGAAGAACTTCTTATCAAAATCATATCCTTTACACCACCCAAAATTTTGATAGAGATTTTCTTAGATTTTCTAGCAATCTCCCACCACAATTTAGTATCAGCTGAATAAGTCAGATTATATTCTTAGCTCTGACTTAGCTGCAGTAGAAGAAAGAGCCACACTTGAAGAAGAAAGAAGGGGGGATGGGGAGCCAGGTGTGTTGGCGCACACCTTTAATCCCAGCACTCTGGGAGGCAGGCGCAGGCGGATCTCTGTGAGTTCGAGGTCAGCCTGGTCTACAAAGTGAGTCCAGGACAGCCAGGGCTACACAGAGAGAAAAGAAAAGAAAAGAAAAGAAAAGAAAAGAAAAGAAAAGAAAAGAAAAGAAAAGAAAAGAAAAGAAAAGAGAAGAAAAGAAAAGAAAAAGAGAGAGAGAGAAGAAGAAGAAAGAAAGGAGAGAGAGAGAGAAGCAAGTGGGGAGGAGTCACCCTAGAGTGTAGGACACTTCTGCTTGGTAGGCAGGATCCCTGGGGTTGGGTCTGGACTTAAACACAGAGATAGTGGTAGTGATGGTGATTAAGGCCACTGTTTTGCTGAGGAGGAAAGGGATGAATCTGAGACAGGAAATGAGTGGCTGTCTAGCGAGACCCAGATCCCATTCTCTCCAGAACCTGTGCTTTCTCCCGTGCTCAGGTCCTGTTATTCTCAGCCCGCAGTTCATTCCAGAAGGATATTGAGAGACCAAAAGAATTAAAAACTAGGTTTTTGGGGTATTGAGCTAAAAGTTTAAAACCTATCAGGCCAGTTGACCTTGCTGCTTCTGAGCAGATCCAGCCAACTGCTGACCTTGCTGCTCATCAGAGGTACTGTTGCCAGGAAACTGGCCTAGATGGCCTTGCTCCTGGAGATAATTGCCCCCTCTCTCCTAGCAGCAGTCTAGCAGTCCAGGACAGGACTGAAACCCAAGGCCAGCACAGGACAGGACCAAAGCCCACAGTCAACTGTTTCCCCTCACCCACCCCACTCCCATCCCACCCCCCCAGCAAAACAGAACAAAGAAAGCTGGAACCATTCATGGTCCTGGCACTTTCCCATAGCAAACTGTGAAATGTAGCCTCCCCTTTTCTGTTTTAACCAATAAAAGATTGCCAGGCTAGAATCCCCTGCTTTGGGCGTGCGGGGAGGGACTGGGACCTACAATCCCAGAGCTCGGGGCTCTCAGCTGGATGCTAATTCCTTGGTGTCTGTGAGAGTCCAGCTCGGGCTGTGAATAAGATCCTTGTGTGTCTTGCAATGGACTCAACTCGGTGGAGGTCCTTTGGGGATCTCGTGAATTGGGCACAACAACGTCTCAGGGGAGAAACACTGAGCTGGCTTTCCAGTCTCACAAGAGCCTGGAAATGCTTTCTTACATAAACCTAGAGTAAAAACGCCAGGAAACAGAATGGGTCTGTGGGTGTGTGAGGCAGCGGGAAGGGGGGGGGCAGGGGGAAGGAAAGCAGAAATACATTGTGTGTGTAGAATGGGCATAGCTTAGAGAAGCTCAAGAAAGGGAAAGACTACTCGCTCATTTCCACAGTTCTAGGCACAGGGTGGGGGACTCAGTATTTAATGAATGATTGAATGAATAGGGAAAATAATCATTTCCTCTAGCATTTATAAAATCATGTCAGTTGCCAGTTTTGTGTCGGCCAGATCACTTCCTGTCTCTGTTCTGAGAGGTTTTTTTCCTTCCCATGTAGGCACTTAATTCAACTGGGTAAATTCACAGATTTTTGCATCTGGTTTCTTACCCAGAATGCCCCCTTAGCTTGTCATTCATTTTCTTTCTTTCCATACTGAGCATCTCAGGACATCTGGGAGACATTTGAGTCTTTTCAAAGAGGTCAAAAGTGTGACGTGGAATAGCATGAACTAGGAAAAGACCCATGAAGATGAGGTGAGGGCAGCTGGAGGTCCCCGGCTCCTTCAAGCCAGGAAGAGCTACTTGGCTGGTGTAGGAAATGTGGTCATTGAGTCCATATATCCATCAAGGAATGTCCATGCCCTTTCCTAGACACAGTCTTGGAATCCCTAGGAAAACACTGACCAATAAATAAGGTTGAAAAATATATATGAGGCTGGAAATATCAACCTAGAGTATTTGTCAATGGCGTGGGTGTTTTGGAAGATGTAGAGCCCCATTTGGCCTTTGAGAAAGCCTTTCTTTCTGGAGGATGTCAATTCACTGTTGAGAGCCAAATGAACCACTATTTTGTCTTGCCTTTCTTCTTCTGGCAGAATATGGCTTCTTGGATAGCCAGCCAGGCTATTAGCCTCAGATTCACTGTAGCTTCCATCCAGCATCATGGTTCTCGAGTGAAGCATTCCACACATGCATGGAAACTACAGGCAGCAAACAGAAAAGGCTCAGTTAGATCTTGAAGATGGGAAGGGAGCTGGCCTAGTCACAGAGACCCATTCTATTCTGGTGTCCAGAGATATAAGGACTTCAGAGAACACTGAGTACAGTAATTCTCTATTCTCACTGCATGTTGGGGCCACTCTCACATCCATTCCAGGCTAGCTTTAAACTTCCAAATTATTCTGCAGTTTCCTCACAACTGAAACATGTCATCCTGCAGGGCAGCTTGTTAAGACAAGAAATAAACACATTACAATAATTTCAGGAAGTTCCTGAAACTGAGCAGATTCATCAGCACCCCCCCACACACACACACACACTAGGTATAAGAGCGGTGAAGACTACCGACAAGCCAAGCAGAAGAGTAGTCTGACACAAACCCAGCTACAGGAAGGAAGCAGAGACCCCAGGAAGTACCTGGGGAAAAAAAACCAACGACCAACCAAGATGCCTTCAAGAGGCGCAGACTAACTGGAGCACCTAGAAAAGGCGCTTTGCAATCCACTGAGCTGACTGCAGGCTGCCTGGTACACTAGAGGGTCCCAGCTTTTGTGACCTGTCACTCATGAGGTGGGCTTTAGTGACACAGCTGTCTTTGAGTCATTTCTGCTCCCATGAGTAACCCCTCATCCACATTCCTGTAATTAATCCCAGTAAAAAGCCAGGAAGCAAATCTAAGCTTCAGGGTTTATTTTGCTTGTTTTGTTTGACATGGAGCTCTCTATGCAACCAGGGCTTGCCGAGAACTCTCACATGTCCTCTTCCTAAGCCATGGGTACTTAAGCCAGGACTTGAAATCCGTGCATTCTGTGTCTAGTGATGGGATCCACCTCGGTGTTCATGAACCATGAAAAAAGGAAAAAAGATTAGGAAAGGCTGGTGATATCCCTCAGTAGCAGAGGACTCACCTGGGAGGTGCAAGGTTCTCAGCTGAATGTCCCCAACATTGAAAACTTAAAGTGAAGAGTGTCCTTATTTCAAAGTTGCATTTGCATAAGAGTTAAGGGACATAAGTGGGCACAGTGGCACATATATGTAACCAAGCATTCCGGAAACAGGCAGACAGACCACAAGTTTGAGCCAGCTTGGGCTATTTGTGAGAGACCCTGTCTCTTAACAAATAAATAAATAAATAAATAATAAGAGTTGGGTTTATGGTGCCTGTACTGAATTTTAAAATAACGAATTAGTTTTTATGTGGTGGGGGAAAACTTGTGAACACAGAGGCCAGATGAGGATGTTAAGTATCTTCTCGTGTTATTCTCTGCCTCATTCATTCATTCCTTCACTCACTCATTTTGAGACAAGGATCACTATGTAGCACTTGGCTACCTGGAACTCACTGTGTGGATCAGATTGGCCTACAGCTCATAGAGATCCACCTGCCTCTGCTTCCCAAGTACTGGGTTTTAACGATGTGGGCGACCACGCCAGGCCCTTTATTCTTATTATTACTATTAATGATTTGTATGCTGGCCAGCTGTGTGTGGGTATGTTGATGTAAGCAGGTGCCCACTGAGGCAGGGGTTGGCTCCTCTGGAGCTGGAGAGGCAGGTGGTTGTGAGCTGACCTCTAGTCATCTGCAAGAGCAGTGACGCAGGCTCTCTCTCGGAACCTGAAGCTCAGTGTCTCGGCCAGGCTGGGCGGCCAGCGCTGGAGCTGCATGTGTGGACTCAGACCCTCTTACTGTCATGGGAAATGCTCTACTTCCTCTGCTGCTTCCAGACCCTTGTGATGCATTTCAAAACAGCCCAACTGCACCAGCAAAAGGCTGAAAAGCGCAGTTGCTGGAGGGCAGATGGAGACAAATATCGTCCTGCTGGTCCACACAGGACATACTGTTGGCTGCTAGACTGTTCCCAGAGTAGTAGCTGAACACAGTTAGATGAAGGCTTTGTTATTTTTTTAAATAGAAAAATGAAGGATTATTGAGCAAAAGTATTTAAATAGGGGGCAAAGAGATGGTTCAGTGGTTAAGAGTCCTTGCTATTCTTGCAGAAGACCTAGGTTCAAAGACCAGCACCCATAGGGTGCTCACAATAGTTGACAGGTCGATAATTCCAGTTCCAGGACATCAGGACCTCCTCAGTTACCAGGCATGTGTGTGGTGGACATAAATACACAGGTGTAAAACACTCAAACACATAAATAAATCTAAGAAAGAAAGACTATTTAAAAAGTATTTAGATGGCGCTGGAGTGATGGTTTAGTGGTGAAGAGCAACCTAGTGTATTTGGAGGAAGAAAAAGGCCACTTCTCAGGGTGATGGGCAAATGCTAAAGACTGCTAGAAACCACTGCTGGTTACAATGCCAAGTTCTTATCATGAGCACTCCTTCTGTGTCCATTTTCCTATGAAGGAAAAAGGGTGGGGAGTGGAGATTTAACCCCTAGTTGGCAGCTATTGGTCAACTTGGTGTTGACCCCTGGCTACCTTAAACAAAAGTGACAAAAGTCCTGGAGAGATTAGGGACAAGGAATATACCTCAACATAATAAAGGCAATTTACAGCAAACTCACAGCTAGCATCAACCTAAACAGAGAAATTAAAACAATTCCACTAAAATCAAGAACACGACAGGTTGTTCATTCTCTATACCTTCTCAATATAATAATTGAAGTCTTAACCAGAATAAGACAACTGACAGAGATCAAGGGGATACACACAGAAAAGGGAGAAGTCAAAGTGTCCTTATTTGCAGATGAAATGAGTTTATACATAAAAGACTACATCAGGAAACTTCTACAGCTTATAAATCCTTTCAGCAAAGTAGCAGGATACAGAGCTAATACAGAAAAAAACAGCAGCTTTCCTATATACATATACAATGAAAGACTGAGAAAGAAATCAGGGAAACAAGATCTTTCAAAATAGCCTTGAAGTTTTTTGTTTGTTTGTTTTTGTTTTTGTTTTTTGAGATAACTCTAACCAAGCAAGTGAAAAACTTGTACAATAAAAACTTTAAGATATTGAAGGAGCTTTCAGAAGATGGGAAGATTGCCCATGCTCATGGTTCAGTAGGATTTACACAGCAAAAAATGGCCATCCCTAAGAAAACTCAACAGTTCAACACAAACCTGGTCAAAATTCTAACATGATTCTTCACAGATACTGAAAAAATCAGATTTCACTTCATATGGAAACAAACAAGCAGGATAACTAAAGCAATCTTGAATAATAAAAGAACTGCTGGAGGTCTCACCACCCCTGATTACAGGAGTACAGAGCTACAGTGTGTGTGTGATGCGTGGTGTGTGGATCAATGGTATAGAATTGAAGACCAGGCATAAGTCTATACACTTACGGATACCTGTGTTTTAATGAAGAAAACTAAAAGCATACACTGGAGAAAAGACAGCATCGTTGGCAAATGAAGCTAGCCAAACCACGTGGCTGCATGTAGAAGAATGCAAATAGATCCAGACAGATAACCCTGCACAAAGCTCTACTCTAAATGGATCAAGACCTCAACATAAGACCTTATACCCTGAATCTGATAGAAGAGAAAGTGAGAATTTGGCTTGAACTCACTGGCACAAGAAAGGACTTTCTAAACAGCACACCAACAGCACAGGCACCAAGAACAATTAGTAAATGGAACCTCATGAAACCATCAAGAATACCATCATTTGGAAGAAGTAGCAGGCTACAGAATGGAAAAAGATCTTTATCAACTATATATCTGATAAAAGGTTGATATCCAGAATATATTTTTAAAAAACTAAAAAAATAAAACCTAAGCATCAACAAAACAAGCCAATTTTTAAAATGAGGTACAGAATTAAGCAGAGAGTTTTCAAAAGATGAAACACTTAAAGAAATATTCAATATCCTTAGCCATCAGGGAAATGCAACTGCTTAAGATCCATTAAAGAAATAACAGGAGCTAGAATTGGTGGCTCAGGGGTTGAGAGCACTGGCTGCTTTCCAGAGGACCCAGATCTGGTTCCCAGCACCCTCACGGTAGCTCACAACAGTCTGCCTCCATTCCAGGGGACCTGACACCTTCACACACACATACATGCAGGCAAAGTGCCAGTACACATAAAATAAAAAGACATTTTAAAAATAAATACAGAAAATAACAGTTCGTGCTGGCAAGGAGCTGGGATTGGTAAACTAGTCACTCCCACTGCTGGTGGGGAGTGCAAGCTTGCACAGCTACTATGAAATCAGTGTTGCAGTTTCTCAGGAATCTGGGAATAGAGATACCTCAAGATCCAGTTATACCACTTCTAAACATATATCCAGAAGACTCTACATCCTATTATAGAGACACTTGATCCTCCACGCTCATTGCTGCTCTATTTGTAACAGCCAGAAACTAGAAATAGCCTAGATGTCCATCAACTGATAAAAATAATTTTAAAAATGTGATACATTTGCACAATGGACAATCCAGCTGTTAAGAAAAATGAAATTATAAAAATGGCAGAGAAATGTATAGAGCTAAAAAAAAATCATTCTGAGTGAGGTAAGCCAGACCAAAAAGACAAATGTATGTTTTCTCTTATATGTGGAGGCTAGCTTTTTAAGCCTTCAATACGTGTGCTACAATCTGAATAACCAGAGGCTAGGGACTTAGTAAAGAGAGGATCTCCCAAAGAAGGGGAACTAGAACACATGTTTATGGAGAGACAAAGAAGAAGTTAAGATAAGATTAAAATAGGGAGAGGGGAGGAGAAGAGAGAAAGAAGGGGAGGGAGGGACAGTAACTGTCATTGGAAAACCATATGGAAAACTACTATTGTAGACGTTTCCTAAAATTATATATTTATGGACTCTAAATGGTGTCACCAAGTAATAAGGGAGAAAATGCTCCAACTAGACATCTTATGCCAACAAATAAAACCAGTACCAGGAACAGCTATATCTTTTCAAGTCTTCGGACAAAGAGCCCCATAGAAACCCCAAACATCACACACAGCTATTGCCAAGGCTTTTGGTTGCTTTCTATGACCGGGTGGAAGACACTATTGCTGAAGGTAACAGTTACGTATCTCGTAGAGCACGGGAAGGTACTCTATGAGCTACCAGAGAAGAAAGCTCAACATCAGCCCAGCTGAAACCCTGTGACCTACAATAGTGACCTGCCTGCAAGGCTGGTGCAACTGTGGCACAAGAGTGAAGGAAGCATCCACCCACTTTCCGACTGGGTGGGTTTAAGGCCCACTCCGTACCCATACCTGACACTGCTAAAGTGACCAGGAACCTGAGACTAGACAGACCATGGGCTTAGGATAAAACCAAATACTGATGAAGAATCAGGGCTGGAGAGATGGTTCAGAGGCTAGAGCAGTGTCTGTTCTTCCAGAGGTCCTGAGTTCAATTCCCAGCAACCACATGGTGGCCTATAGCAATCTATAATGAGATCTGGTGCCCTCTTCTGACATGTAGGCATACATGCAGTACAGAATACTGTATAAATAATAAACAAATCTTTAAATAAAATTAAAAATGTAAAAAACAAATACTATGGTTCTGCTAAAGGAACATAATAAAATGAGTCCTAAGGACATTTTCTGCATAGATCAGTGACTCACTCAGGATCATCAGAGCCTTCTTTTGCAGTAGATAGCAATTAACACAAAAGACTCACAGCTGGACAATGTACAGAGTGAGAGGCTTTGAGACACTCAGGCCTACATGGGATCTCTTCATCAAACCTCACCCCTCAAGGCTCAGGCATCTATCTATGTGGAAGAGAGGAGGGGAGACTGTAAAAGCCAGAGGTGATGGATGACTCTAAGCAACCCGTGAGCTCACAGAGACTGGCAACCTGTACAAGGCCTGCACAGGTTCAAGTCAGATGGGGTCCCAGCACTGAGAGCGGGGAGCCGGCGGCTCCTACCCCTATCCAAGAAGCTAGCTGCAACTGACACCCACCAGTGAAGAAAAAAAAATCACCTTTGTCTCTTCTCCCTCTCGCTCTCTTGTCTTACTGGACTTACGCCTATACATTATGATTTCCGATTTGGGGGGTGTTTCTTGGTTTTCGACTGTTTTTTGTTTTTTGTTTTGAAGTAGAAAAGGAATATGAAGTTGGGATGGTAGGGAGGTGCGGAGGATCCAGTAGGGACTGGGGAAGGGGAAACTGTGATTAAACTGTATTGTATGAAAAAGAATCAGTTACGCATCTAAGAATTGGAGTTCCAGATGGTGGCGCCTGCTGTGTCTCCTGCCTGTTTGTTGATACACGTGCTATTGGGGTGCAAAAGCTGCCCCAGACCAGCACTGAGAAAGCCTCTTTCCTACCCACAATTTCTATGGGAGTAGGGCGAGAAGGACATTGTTCACACTTTGCGATTCACGCCTCACTGTTCCACAGTACTGGCCCCTCCTCACTGTCCCTACCCAACCAACAAACACATTCTCGTCCAGACCCTAGCCCCAGCTAACAAGAGAAAAGGAAGGAAGTCTCCTCACCTTCTCTCGAAACTTGCGTTCCTTCTGCTCCTGCGCCGTGGCCAGGTAGTTGACAGCCGCGTACTCCAGCACGGACAGGAACACGAACACGAAGCTGGCCCAGAGGTAGATGTCTACGGCCCGGATGTAGGACACTCGGGGCATGGAGGCGTTCACGCCCGTGATGATGGTGGACATGGTCAGTACTGTCATGATGCCTGTCAAAGCATCTTAGTTCAGCTGCTGACCCACCCAGACCTGGGCCCCATCCCACAGTCACAACTCTCCAGTCTGCCTCTTAAGCCGAGCGGGAGGTTCCCACCCCGCGGGCCTGTGAGTGAGGCTTCTCCCTAATCGGCCCTTCCCGGACTCACTCCTTCCAGCCAGCTCCCCGTTTTCAGTCACCTCGGGAATCGGATTTTCTGTTATGTAGCTGACAAGGTCGTGCCTCATAAGGGACCACTTGTAGTATGGAATTAAAAACAGTAACTCAAGGGCGCCTCACAGTCACCGTTCTCAGCTACACCATGTCCAGTTGTTGTCCTCCGTGGATTGCCTCCCATTCATCACGGTCTACATAGCTTTATCCAAATTGCAATGCTCGGAGCCTGCAGCTCTGAAGGAACCCCTCCCTCACTCCGGGAACCACATCTTACCACTGGCTTCCAGCCTCAGCTATCCGCGCCAGCAGAGTTTTAGGATTTACAGAGTAACTCTCTGGCATTTGCTACAATCATTTATTTACTTTAGTGTGGCACTCCCAAACTTCCCCGCTAAGGCTCACACTGCACATTGGCTCTACCTTTGTAAACTGAGGCAGTCTGCCGGCTCGAGGTTAGTTTCCCAGGTTTTCACAATGTGGTACCTCAGACTTGATGTGGACCGAGTAGGCAAGAGGCAGCAAAGTCCACTTTTGACTCACAAGCTCATCAGTTAAGACTTCTAAAGACTTACTTTACTTTTTTCTTTAAAAAAAGAAAAAGTCTCTAAATAGCTCAAGTTAGCTTCAAACTTACAGCCCTCCAGCCCTCCCTGAGCGCTGGAATTACACTATTGAGCTACCATGCTCAGCCCATGGCTTTAATTCTCCACGACCTAGCGGTCATCTGGAAAAAAAAAAAAAAAACAAAGCAAACCAAAATCATCCTACCACACCTTATCAAATACTTTTACCCAGTGAAACTCTGGCAGGCACAGCTCTGTGGTCGATCCAGAAGGACACCCAGGACAGCATGACCATCAGGGTGGCAGGGAAATAGGTTTGGAGCAAGAAGAAGAAGATGTGACGATGCAAAGTGAAGGTGATGTAGAGACGGTTGTACCATCCTGGGGGCACAGGAAGAAGGAATGAAGCTCCGTCCAGAGTATCCCTGACTCTTCACCACAAAAAGCGGAGGCTAAGGTCAGTGGGCTTGACATAATGCCTCGCCTCCTCTCTGCTATGACCACCTTGTCAATAGCTGGAACACTCTCTTATGAATGTGATCTAACTTTTCACAGCAGTGTGGTGAAAACATGCAGATTTAGTTGTTGGTTTGGGATTTATTACTTGCGGACTACCACTGTATCTCCTGGCAGTTCTGTCTGGTTGAAGTCAGTACTGATGGGTCAGGAACCAGAAGAACTGGCCTCTCATTCTGGTCCCCTTAATCACTGAGTTGGTTGCTCACTCCTCATCCCATGTCTGCTTACTCCTGTCAGCTGTGTTCCCCTGCTCCAGATGGCAGCCACAAAGGAAATCACATTGCTCATTAGGTTTATACAATCTTCCCTGAGTGCAGCCTCTAGGCTGGTAAGGCCTGCTTCATCATCCTTGCTTCTACTTGAGAAAAGCAGGGGAGCTGTGTTGGAAACACTGGGACAGAGAAAAGAGCTATGAACACATGCAGAGCGTGTCACTCGCGTGAGACCACCACTCCTGTGGCGTGTGTGCAGATCATAGTGAATGGTGGAATGGAAAATGCATTTGAATCTGAGCTCTAGAAAGGCTTGAATGGGAAAGAAAATAGATCAGCGTTCTGTCACAGCACAGAGGCCACCAAAGGAACAAACATGATCTCTCATAGCTCTAAAACTTGAACCAATAGCTTAATCCTTAAGTCTCAGCTTCCTGGTCTGAAATCAAAGAATTGTAATATCTAAATCTTGGGTTTGTGGGGTAGAAATTAATTTATACAAAGTGCCACACAATAGAAGCTCTGTAAGACATTCTATTTTTTTTCTGTAAGACATTCTTAGCAGTGGCTTCACTGATCTGAATTTGTTGAGATAGAGAAGAGGGCTGGAGACATGGCTCAGTGGTCAAGGGCACTGGCTGTTGTCCACATGGTGATTTACAACTATCCGTAAGTCCAGTTTTAGGGAACTTGATGCCTTCTTCTGACATCTGATGGTACCGGCACACATGGTACACATGCAGGCAAAACACTTATATACGTAAGATAAAAGAAATGTTTTTAAAAGAATATTAAACAGGACAGCAGCTCCAGAGACTAGATATGGAAGTTGTGTGTGTGCATCAGCTGAAGCAATGGGACATTGGGCATGCAGTAGAGTGGGCCTGTGGCTGCCCTGATGCCCACACAGCACTAGGCAAACCTCTGCGCTGCCAGCATCTGGTACTGTAAGAAGAGTGTGAGTGGGGGCAGATGACCAGCTACAATAGCATGCAGGATCAGGAAGGCACACAAAAGCTTTCCCAACAGGGACCTGGGGCATCTCCACTCTCAGACAATGGCTGATGAGGTAAGAGTCCCTCCCAATGGAGCCTGCAGAGGTACTGTTGAATTGTATTTAGAATGGAAGTCTTAGCTCCTACTACCAGCAACAGTGACCATATTTAGAGATAGTCTTTGCAGATATAATCGAGACAAAATAAGGTCACACTGGATTATAATAGACCCCAACACAGTGACTGGCGTTCCTCCAGGAGAGGAAAGGTGGACGTGGACACACAGGGAAGACACCAAGTAAGGATACAGAAGAACAGCATGTGGGGGCGGAATAGATTGGTATGACACAGCTGCAGGCCGAGATGCTAAGCATTGCTGGCAAAGAGCAGAGGCTGAGATAGGAGGTTCTGCCCTGCAGCCTGCAGAGACAACATGGCCCTCAGACCTCTGCCTTCATGAACTGTGACAGAATAAATCTCAGCTGTTCAAAACCTCAGCCTGAATAACTTGATTATGGCAGTACTAAAACTGTAATAGAAAGGGTTAAGGTGAGACTAGACAAATGACAAATGGATTCCCTCAAATGGTCCAGGACCCAAGAGGTTAAATTAGGCACGGAAAAAAATGCCCCTCTTGGGGGCTGGTAGCTTAAGTCAGTGGTAGCAAATGGACTTAGCATGTTCGAGGCCTTGGGTTCAGCCTCCAACACAAAAAATAAAACAAAATATAGTTTGAATATAGGTAATAAATCATTTTCCTTGCATATCTGTGAAGTAGAGCATATAAGTCCATAGAACAGCATGTGAACCACAACCTCATTCTTGTGAGTTGTCTACATCTTGAGGGTGTCACCTCTGGGGCTCAGAAGGTAACAGTTGAGTCTATTTCCTGATTTTAAAAATGCCATTTGGGTATATGCTTTATTTCAGTAGTCCAAGTTATATTTGTTGGACGTGGAAAAGGTTAGGACTGGAGAATTGAAATGTGTCCTCCACATTTGAGTCTGGTTGTAACAGTAATGGTTACCAGTGCTGCTGTAGAAGGCCAGTCTGGAGGTCGTGTGAAATTTCTGAATCAGAAACTGAGACAAGGAGATCTTCTCATCGGTTTTCAGGGACGCGTCCCCATTCTTCCAGTACAGCATGAGATCCTCATCAGTGTAGGCATCTTGGGGAGAGGAGAATAAGTGAGCTTGACCCCCTTACTTCCCCCTTTGTAGGGAACAACGAGGAGATCCTGTGCCACAGTGAACCGTTCTTCACACTGGCTGGCAGGCCCCACCCTCACGATTCTCCAGTGGCACAAAGGTGGGAGAGGGGATGGCACAAAGGCACGAAAGTTGTGTGTACTTACAGCTCTCCAGCTCCAGGGAGCAGGTCTGAGAGTCCAGGGGGAAATGGCTGAAGTCCATGTTGCACATGGCAGTGACGGTGATTCTGTACAATGCAAACACATGAGCTGGCTTGGGAGTCGGCTCGGGCTCTACCCATGCTCAGGAAAACCAAGTGCATCGCCCACCAGGCTCCCAAAGCCCAGGCTTCCACACTTAGACGTCTGCTTTCTGAAGGTGACCGACCGAGGCTGCTGCCATGTGGGGCATTGGGCTTGCCGTCACCTAGCTTCTGGATTGGAGGTGCTGACTGCTAACTGTCCACACCCGCAGCCTCCTCTGACACCACCTCAGCTATCAGGGCCGCCTACCCCAGAAGTGCCTGGGAGGTGGGACCTGTGACATCCTCCCCCCGAAGAAAAAGAGCAAATCTGATGCTAAAATTAATTCTGGTGAACCACACAGAAGGTCAGGAATGGTGACTTGACTTGACTCAGTCAAGTCCTCTCAGAAGCCAGTCTAAAATAGCACTTAATAAACAGTAGCTGTTTTAATTAATTTTAAATTTTTATTTTGCCTATCAACTGGAACCATAGACTCTATCTCAGGGACAAATGGGCATTGTTTCCATCAAGTCTGTGCCAAACTAGTCTTTTAACCCAAGTGTCAGACTCCAGTGAAGAGGAAGTTGCCATCTGCATGGGCGATGTCAGACTGACATCAAAAGGCTTGTGTCACCCCAAAGACCTTCCTACAGAGACATCTCATTGTGGGCAAAGGAGCTGGCAAGATGACGCTGGTCGAAGGAATACTGGCTACAGGCCGTTACCTCATGCTGTATAGCACATGGCCATCTGGGAACACTCTCAGCATGATGTTGTCAGTGGTGGTATCATGCGTAAATGACCTTTTGGAGTGGACGAAGAAGACATCAGGAACCCAGATCTTCTTCACCAGCCTGCCGTCAAAGGTCATACTCTTGTTGCTGGTGCTGGGGAAGGCCAGCCTCTCGTCCCTCCAGTAATGCCTCAGGTACAGGGTCATGGTGAAGTCCTGGGAGTCAGGGAAGGAGCCAGGTGTGTTTAAAGGTTTAGTTATTTATTATTTATACAGTATTCTGCATTGCATGTATGCTAACATGTCAGAAGAGGATACCAGATGCCATTATAGATGGTTGTGGGCCACCATGTGGTTGCTGGGAATTGAACCCAGGACCTCTGAAAGAGCAGCCAGTGCCCTTAACATCTGAGCCATCTCTCCAGCCCACCAGACATGTTTAGATTGAAAGGGCTGGAGAGCATCCCTGCCTGCAACTGACCCACCGTCCTCTGTTGCAGAGTACCTAGGATTCTGCAGGGCTGGGCATGGTGGCCAACACGACAGCATTGTGGGAGTCAGGAGGACTGACTCACTTTTGCAACTGAAAACACAGCTATAGAGTCTGGCCATAGCCCAGCAAGGTGTACACCTTCCAGAACCCCGGTCTTTTTCACCAGGTCACTGTGCACAGGGTTTCTTATTGTAACAGAAGATAAACACCAGCAGTCAGTTTGGAAAGGAAGTGACTTCTGTTAGAAGAAAAGGGCCTCGAGGCCATGACTGAAAGACTCAAGACCAGAGGAAGAGTGTTAGGCAGAAACAGTACAATGCGTGGAGATCTAAGCATGATGAGGCTTAGAGAGGAGGGGAGGCTTCCCTTAAAATCTGGACAGGAGCTTCAGGAGCAAGCTCCTGGAGGAGAAAGAGAAGCGGGAGGGTGGAGGAGAGGCAGGGGAGGAAGGCTGCTATAAGAGGGAGGGTGGGGAAGGGGCCCTCACAGCAGCCTCCTCAGCTGCCTCCGCTCAAGCCTCAAGCCAATCCCCTGAACAGAGGAGGGCACTGACCTTTAACAACCCTTTAAAGGGGGTAAGGAGTTTCATATCATGATTTGGTTCAGCACAGAGTATGTGACAAGGAGCACAGAAGAGGCAAGTATCATAAACTGAGAGTTCAGGCATCCTCAACCAATGGATTTCAGCTGAGGGAGCAGTGAGAGAAACCTGAACAGCCAGGCATTCCCTCCTACAAAGATTTCTCCCTTTGGACTTGTGAGATCCTTGAAGGCAGAGCCGTGTTCTTCACACATTGAATTACCATTCACCATTGAATTTAATGCCTAGCAAGTACTCAATAAAAGTTGCTAAATGAGAGTTGGAGGCGAACCTTAGTGTGGAGCACTTCTAGAAATCTTGGGTTCAAGTCACCAGCACCATGAAAGATATTCTCTCAGTGGAAAGCTAGACTAAGCTAGTTGCCAGTATGTCAGCCCTTGCTGCAACTACTTTTCCATGCACAAAAAACAGTAGCTAATTAAGAATGGGAAGAGGCCAGTCAAGTGCCCCTCTGGTCACACAACTGAAGAGCATGCTCTGAGGGCACCAGAGCACAGGGTGGGTTTCACATTGCACATTCTCAGACACCAACTGTGTGAGGCCAACTTGTGTGGTCTCTGCCTGCTATTTTCTTTTCGTTGGAATCCTGCTTTCCCACTGGCTGTGCATTCTCTAAGCAGGACCACAGGTCCTGGTTGGTTTTCTGTCAACTTGACACAAACTTGGAAAAGGAACCTCAATGTAGAAAACGCCTCCATTAGATGCTCTATTGACAACTCTGTAGTGCATTTTCTTGATTAATGATTGACACTGGAGGGCCTGGCTCACTATGGATGGTGCCGATCCTGGGCAAGTGATCCTAGGGATGTGTAAGAGAGGCTGGAACTGGGAATGGTGGCATGCGCCTTTAATCCCAGCAATCAGGAGGCAGAGGTAATTGGACCTCTGAGAAGCCAGCCTCAACCACACAGGGAGACCCTGTCTCCGAAAAAGAAAGAAGGAAGAAAGCAGGTTGAGCAAGCCAGTAAGTGTTCCTCCGTGGTTTCTGCTTCAGGTTCTGCCTCTGGGTGCTGCCCTGACTTCCCTCAGTGATGGGCTGTTGCCTGGAACTGTAAGCCAAATAAGCCCTCTTTCCATGAGTTGCTTTAGGTCCTGGTGTTGTATCACAGAAATAGAAACCCTAACTAAGACTTCATTCTAGTCACTTCTCCCTAGGATATCTATCTGAAGCCAGGCTTGAAGGAGGACAGCCCTTCATCCCCAGACTTAGGATCTGATGGCGGTGTAGGGAAGCTAGGCTGACCCTAGACCCAATACCCAAAGGATCTGGCCGATTGTGCTGAAGTATCTTGGAGACCTTCACACCTTCCACACCTAAATCCTCCTCTCGCCAGGACCTGGAGCTCTGAGGAGTAAACAGCATGTACTTTTCTCAGCTACACTCTTCTGCGTCAGCTAGGAACCCAGGGAAGACTGGGAACTCAGAGGTAGAATGTTGCTTAGAGACATAAGATTTGCTCCCCCACAGAACAAGGAGAGGGAAGAAGAATGGAGGAGAGGGGAAGATGAAAGGAGGGAGGGAAGGAGAGAAATAAGGATGAAAAGAGGGAATGAAACTCCAAAATAAATCCACTGCACAACTAGATTGTGTGAACTGTGAAGGAAAAACAGAACCCCCTGCCCAGGGGGTGCTTGGGTGAACCTCTGAGGAACTTTACCTCAACAGAGACATAAAGGATAAGGAAGCCTCCTAGGAGGAGCAGAAGAAGACCATGTGCAGAACCAAAGGAACTAAGTCGTGGCAAGGCAAGCTCCCTTCAACGTGACTGAGCCTCCACAGAAGAGTCAAAAGATGGTCATGGAAGTGGAGGGAGGGGGGGTGAGGATGGGATGGGAAGCTGAGCTCGCACAGAAATTTTAAAATCAAAGCACTGAAGGGTGCCAGCCTGGGACGGTTCCTACCATGTCCACCTCAGAGATGCTGTCCAGGCTCTCCACTTGTACGTCCACACCCACAGGAATGGCCGGGCCTGCGGGAGGGCAGAGACAGCTGATTACGAGCATCACACACACACACACACACACACGGGGCTGAGACCACCCATGAGGACTGCCTGGGGAGGGGGTGAAGCAGGGTCTAAGATCTCTATGTGGGGTGTCTTCTGCTAGTTCCTGATGTATAAGGTGCCTACATGTTATCAGTGAGTCAGAGACTTGGTCTGCACCACTTGGTGCTCCTAGGCTGAAGTGAATGTCCTTGGTGCTTGCTGGGCAAGCCATGAGCCAGACTACCCCTCTGTATCCAGCCTAGGTCGAGTCTGCAGGGTAGATGGAGGTGGCAGTGTGGCCCGAGCCTGAGTGGAGAGGCTGGCCACTGACCAAGGTTAGAACACCTTCCTGCAGAGAAGCTGAGAGACAGCTGGGGTTCTGTCCTGCGGTAGCTTTCAGTCTAGTATGAGACGAGAACTAGTGACCGAGTTAGGTCACCAAGGCAGCAGAAGGTGGAGGGCATCGAGTGAGGTCCTACAGCCACATTTCTACAGCTGTTCGTCTGGATTTATCCAGCAGCCCGGATGGTAGTTACACTGGCAAGTGTACTTAGGGAGAGATCAGTGAGCTGAGCACTTGGGTTATGTACTCTTTTTACATGTATACTGTAGAAAAAAATTTAATGAGGTTGATATTCATGATGCCGAATATAGTGGTATATGCCTGTTATCCCAACTAGTCAGGGGGCTAGGTCAGGAAGATTAATTTTCAAGATTTTTTATGAGTAAGGGCACCACCTGCATGCATGTGTGTGTGGACCACTTGCACACCTGTGCCATGGATCCCCTAGAACTGGAGTTAGAGACAGTTGTGAGCTGCTGTGTGGGTGCTGGGAATTGAACCTGGGTCCTCTGAAGGAGCAGCCTGTGGTCCTAACATGATTGAATTTTGAGACCATCCTTGGCAACTTAGCTGTACAAGGTCTCAATTTTTCTTTTTAAATAAAAAATGTTTAATAGTTTTAATTTTTTATTTTAATTTTAATAAAAGGAAAAATTAAACCCTGGCCTCTATTAAGTATATTTAACAATTAATGCAAAGATATTCACAGTAAAAAAAAAAAAAAAAGAAGAAGACATCCATAGCCAAATAGCCATTCTCAAGAGTCAAGTGAAGTTGAGGCTATAATTAAAATTTCTCCACAAAGAAAACAGTAGATCCAGATGGCTGCACCAGCAAAGCACTGATGGTTTTGGAGGGATTAGCACCATTCTATATCCTCTCCCAGAAGTTATAGAGAGAGTGTTTAAGGAACCAAAAGAGACGTCAAAAAACATCAATTTATTTTACGAAGTCAAAACAAAATGAAAAAATCAAAATCCGAAGCCAACCTCATTCAGGACATAAAAATCTAAACTCCTAATAAACCAACATCAGCATCCAGCATTAAACTTCAGGGTTGATATATTTGCTTGTTTCTTTGTTTATTTTTATATGCATGAGTGTTTTGCTGGCTGTCAAATTACTTGGAACTGTATGTACAGACAGCTGTAAGTTTCCATGTGGGTACCAGGAATCAAACCCCTTAGTCCTTTGCAAGAGCATCCAATATTCCTAACCACTGAGTTATCACTCCAGTTCCCAGGCACTACATTTTAAAAGACTGTAGATCATGTTCAGGTCTTATCTTAGGAACTGAGCATTTGTTTTTAATGTTGGGGCTTTGTGTGTGTGATATAGAATTGAACAGGTCTTATACATGCTGGACAAGCACTCTACTGAGCTGTAAGCTCACCTCTGCCATTGGAAACAATTAAGGGATCCTATAGCTAACAACAAGAAGCTAATTGGTGCCAGGAAGAACCTCATCTATGGTAGGCAAGAACTCTACACTGCTGACCTACGTCCCAGTCTGCTCTCTTTGTGAAAACATCAGTTAACAGATTGTGTGGGCTTATGCAGGCAATGCTAGAGGGATATGGGCCCCCGGTATCAGGACCTATTTCTCCTGGGAGCATTTGCCAGTTCTTGGGGGAGCCAGGGGTGTATGAGGTGCTTTAGATGATTTCTTGTGGCTCAAGGAAAGAGACTAGAGTGCAGAGCCACCAATGGATCCATTTTATACCACCTTTCTAAAAAGCACTCCTTAGCAGTGAGGATAGACAGAACTTCACTTTAATGTACATCTTAACCTGTAGAGCATAACGTGCAGCTCAACTTCAAGCCATATCAGTGTCTGTCTTCATCATTTTTCTATTGCCATGACAAACACCATGATGAAGGCAACTTATGAAAGGAAGCATTTCATTTGGGGCTCATGCTTGCAGATGCTCCATGACCATAACTGGGGGAGCATGGCAGCAGGCAGGCAGGTGTGTCACTGAGGCATTTAGCTGAGAGTTTACATCCTGACCCACAAGACAGAAAAAGCTAACTTGGAATGACCCCTTCCTCCAATAAGGCCATATGTCCTAATCCTTCCAAAACAGTTCCACCAGCTGAGGGCCATGCAGTTCTTCAAAAGGATGAGGAAACTGATGTAATAATAACCAAAATCAGAGAGTGGAAGACGGGCCCATGGAAGTGACCATGCACCTTATGGAGTTGTATGATCCAACTCCAGATAGAGCGGAGAGCCATTTCTCTTTCTCGGTTCCCCTCTGGCCTTGTGCCTGCTCTCACCTACTCTACTTCACCAGTGCCTGTCCTGGCCCCACCCACCAACATTTCCACGTGGTTATCATCTGGGTAAGGGGAGTTGGTGGGAGACATCCTGGCGCCTCTGGACAAAGGTGTAGGGTACTTGCACATGTAAGTGAATGCAGGTGTACTCAAGTGTTTTTGTGGTATAATGGAGAAACTAAATTATCCTTAGTCTGGGAAACAGACTTTTGAAAAAGTCCACAATATCAAATTTTAAAACATTTGAGCAGCTGCATTGTTACGCTGTCTGGATCTGAGTTTTTGCTTTTATTGTTGGCTTTAATGTGGCCTTGGGCACACCTATTTGTCTGAGGTTCAGCTTTCTCATCTGCCTAGTAGGTAGGAACCTTAATTGCGATACTCTGTAGAAAGTCTGTGAAGGGTCTACACACAGGATTACAACCACGGAAAAGCCAGAATTAACTGCTGAGATTGTTTTCGTATAGTCATGTTTTAAAAGCACAGATTTGGGAGGTTACACAGTTACCCATCTATTACCAGGTTCCCACTAGCTTTGCTGACAGGGGCTTGAGCTAGTGAGTTATGGGGCTAATGATTACTTTTCTGAGACAGGGCTGTTTTGCAGAAAGCACCAATTCTCCCATTGGGCCTGTAAATGTGCCTGATGTGTGAGGAGAATGGGAGAGGCTGGCTCTCTGCTCCTCTATTGTCTGCCCGTTTGCAGACATTTAACCTTTGGTCAGGTTAGCTTGGCCTACACTTGCCTAACCTCTTCCCTCCTTTTCATGCCCAGATAAAAGCAACATCCCACCACTGTACCACCACCTAGGAGTCTCCCAGTCCCACCCCTTGTCCTCTTCCGCTGTCACTCCCTATAAAGCCTCTACACTCCAAGACGGTGTTCTTTGGCAACGGCCTCCCAACTTTTATTAGTTTCTCAATATGTGTCATGTGTGCGTGTCCAAAAGTTCACCCTTAAGTCACTGGCCTTTTCAAGTTGTGAATAAAGAATAGCAGGTTTTTCTCATAAGGAGCTAGGCCACTGTCACTCAGGCCTCACTCCCCTAGAGGACAGCCTGCACCGTATGCCTCCTCATGTGGCCTCCAGCTAACTGAGCCAGGGGCAGACCTACCAGGGCTTCATCCTCCATAGAGGAAGGACTCCCCCCCCCCCAATATCCTGGCACTGGCGCTCATACTGCTGAGGGGCCACACTGAAAATGGGCTTCCCACTGATCGGGCAGGCACCCAGTGCAGTGCCGCACCAGGACTGCCTAGGGGGCCTGGTTTCCCTCACAAGGTTCCTGACTCATCACCTGGGCTCCTGGGTTGATGTGGTAGAGCTTTCCCAGGCAGCATGGGCAGAAATAGGATTGAAACCACACACAGGGTAGCCCGTAGCTAGATTCCTTAGACTACTCCTAAGCAGTGCATGTTCCTAGTTACCATGGAAATGGAGAAAGAGTATCTGCGATATTCTGTATTACCTATAAAGAAGTGGCCACATCAAATGAATAAAGAAATCATGGAGGGTTGTCCACAGGCAAAGAATTCTTCAGGCTCTTTACAAAGCCTCTTTTATGATGATGTGTTCTCAAACTAACAAAATTAGTTAAAATGGAAAACAAAACTGTAATAACAATTCCTTATTGCTTGCCCTAACTTGACAGTTTGGGTGTCAGATTGTTAAAGAAATGTTCTAAGAATGTTACTTTATGGTAGAACATGTGTCTAGCATGTGGGGAACCCTGGTTTCAGTCCCAGCTTGGGTGAGGGAAGAGGGTGCAGAAGGAGGAGGGTGAAGAAAACAGGAGAAAAGAATAGATAGCGTTGAGCTTAACTTGACTAAGGCCCTGCATGTACACAGCACCTCCCAGGTCCACACAGTAATCTCAGCATACCACACTAATGTTGTCTGCTACAGCAAGCCCCAAGCTTGGAGGTGCCTGAGGAAGTTCCTTTCTTCAGGAGCTTAGAACAATGAATGATGGAGTACAACAGGGACAGGTGCCTCCTACAGATGCAACAGAGGCTAGAAAAAGGCCTAGTTAATTGCAAATACGGGCGATAGAGAAAATTCCAGGGGCTGGAGAGATGGCTTGGTGACTGCTCTGTATTTCTCTCCCAGAGACCTGAGTTCAATCCCCAGCACCCACTGAACGGCCTATGGGGACCCTGACATGAGTGGTGCATGCCAAGGTAGCCATTTCCTGTTGTTGCTGTTGGCACTCAGCCTGCGCACCCCTGCAGGCCTGCACCTGCCGTGATGCTGATGTGCTCCTAGGTTCCTTTTCCTCTCTGATCAGCCTTTTCCTTGCACCCCATCACCTCTTCTTGTGATTCCCCTTTCATAAGGCCTTTCTCAGCAGACATTTCCTTCTCCCACAGCCAGCTGTCAGCCGACTCAACCCTCTCTCCTGGTGTGAATCTCTGGCCCAACTAACACAGCTGAACTGTTTGTAAGGCCTGTTCAGTTTCTTCCCTTCTACGCCCTAAACAGATGTACATACTATGTGATTCTAAAATACGCCCCGGGCGGCTGGTGAAATAGCTCAGCAGATAAGTACTCTCCACGGAGCAAGCCTGCTGACCCACTTCCACCCGGAATCTGTTAAAACGCAAAAGCCTGTAAGACAAATTAATTCCTAAATCCTCCAACCATCACACAGGAGGAAGGTCTGACAGCTGGACTTGCTGTGAGGATGTGACTGAACATGTGTCAAGGGCTTTGCATATATTATCTGTTAATCACTGTTCCCATTTTATAAAGGAACAAATGGAGACCCAAAGGAGGTTGGTGGCCCTGCCTGGGGAAATCCCATAGCCTCAAAAAAATGTGGGTGGGGTAAAAGTCATCCCTGGCCTAGGAAAACGGGGTAGGGTAGAGCGGAGGTCCTAAAGGATGTTGAGAGGGCAGAAGGAAAGAAGTAGCCTGCCTGAGCTTGTCACGCCCGAGGCTGAGCTCTAAGATGCTATGGGCCCCAAGTCCTTCACGTGTTTGTGGTTAGGGCTGAGACAGACTGGGTACTCTGCTCTTCCCGTTCCTTATCAGAGCTGTCTCCTCTCAAAGCTGCCATGGCCCGGATGCTCACATCCTCCAAAATGAGAATGCTGGACTCCAACTGCACTCCAGGTGATGCTGTTAGGGCATGGTCAATTAGATCGTGAGCACGGAATCTTCTCTTGAATGAGATCCATGTCCTTATAAAAGGGCATTCACCCATTCACCACGTGAGATACAGTGGAGGTGAGAGGGACCAATAGGACACTTAAGGGTCTGCAGACATGTACCTTAAATAGCTCAACACATATGTACGGGAATGCTACTGTTTGTTCAGAGTTGACTCCTAGTTTGGAGGTGCTACAGAAACATGTGAGGCTCAGAGGCATGAGGGCACAAAAAGCCAGCTCTCCAAAGAGATGGTGATGGTCAGCCATTCCAAAGCTCAGTCCCACCCCTCTGGTGTTCAGCTTGCATTTGAGAGACACCTTGTTGGTGTGTCTCTCCTTCTATCCTCTGCACCTCTGTTTCCTCTCCCCGTCTGTAAGCTGCTGCCTGGGGAGGAGGCTCAGGCAGAGTTCTACGATGTTAACCCACTGCCTCCTCAAACCACAGGCTTTCTGAGTACAACTGAGAGGTTCAATGTCCAGTCCCAGCTCAGCCTGGGAAAGGCACTCCCCACCAAGGCTGATAATCTGAGTTTGATCCCCAGAACCCACAGAGTAGGAGGAAAGAACTGAATCCTAAAAGCTGCCCTCTGCTCTCCACACTTGAGCCATAGCAAGTGTGTACTTCATAAATAAATATGAAAAATATACTTAAAGATAACCTATTCCTGGGTCAGTTAGATGGCTCAGTGGGAAGGTGCCTGCGACCAAGCCTGATGACCTGGGTTTGATCCCTAGGACCCACAGGATAGAGGGACAACTGGCTCTCCCCGCCCCCCCAACAACCCCGAGGGAAAGTTGTTCTCCGACCTCCACATGACACCATGTTAATAATGCACAAAATAAACAATGTGATTAAAAAAAAAAACAGACTCAGTTTCTGTCTCTGGTCATTGCCATTTGTGGTGACATGATGCTGACAGTTATAACGAGCAGATGCCATGCATGAGCCAAAAGAGTGAACCCTCTCCAGACACAGAACCCACCTAGGCTTGGGTTTTGGCCTTGTGAACTGTGAGAAGCAAGCATGTGTGTGTTTTCTGAGGCACCTTGCCCGTGGTGCTCTGCTATAGCAGAGTAGTAGCCGACTGAAATGCAGGCTCCAGGTCTTCGAGCCACATGTCTGCTCCCTAATCGGAGCATGGGGGTCAGTAACAAGTGTGAGGGGCCTCAGTAGTGAGCCGGGCCACTGCTGCCTTGCACTCTGGAGCCTCCACCATCAGGAGACCCAGCAGGCCATGACTGTTTTGTCACTTTTTTTTTTCAGAAGCCAGTTGTCCTTCTCCTTCATGAAGGCAAACAGCTGAGTCACCTACAGCCACTGTCAGCAGCCCCCAGTACCCATGACCATGTCTCTCCTCGGAGAGCTTATCTCACCAGGCTCAGAGGCATCTGTGGCCAAGAGAATGATGCAGCTCTGGGGACGGAGAGACAAGGGGGCTGTGACCCAACAGTGAGGGAACAGGACGTCCTCTTACCTCCAAAGGATGGCCTCATGGTGAAGTCATGGTCGTCCACTCTGAGTAGAGGCCGAGGTTTTCCTGACCGGATTTTGGTCATATCAAGGTTCTTTTTATACAAGTGACTGCAAAGAAAGAGAGATGCTTCACCATGGCCTGCCAAGGCTCCGGGGAGGCCGAGTGCATGGATGGCTGCCAATAGGTCCGCCTGGTCAGTGCTTTTTTTCTGTGCCAACACACACAAGGAGAGAGGAGGCTCCCACACCCTCATAAGGATGTCTACCAAAGACAGGGCCTCCTGGAGCACTTCTGGAAGCAGATATCTTCCCCTGCAGAACATTTTGTTGCCTGGTAAGGTCTTAGTGAGTTGTGAGTGGATGAAAGTAGTTAAGTTGAGGAATGGCAAAGATTACGAAGGGTTTTTTTCTTTTTCTTTTAAAAAAAAAATCTTCCCAAAGCTGAGCATGGTGGCGCAGTGGCGAACACCTGTGACCCCAGCACTCTGGAGGGAGAGGCAGGTAGATCCCTGTGAGTTCGAGGCCAGCCTAGTCTACAGAGTGAGTTCCAAGGCAGCCGGGGACTGCACGGTGAGATTCGTGTGTTGTCATAAATATGCGGGGACATAACCACAGTCCAAACTCTGAAACACTGCCTTCCCCAGCCAGACCTGGAGGACTCCTGTCAGCCAGCGGACAGGTCTGGACATCCCGAATCCAGCCCCTTCAATTGCTTTCTACTCTTTCCAGACTGATTGTCACCAAAACCACGCCGCCCCAGAGCAATCTGATCACCATTGTGAAGCACATGCATCCTGGCTGGTTGTTCTGTGGCAGGAAGGTGTCTGTGTGGGGCAGCCAGGCTGTCTCGTTTGTATTGCTCAGGTGAGCTCAGGTGGAGTCTGAGCTCATCTGTGTGTGTGACAGACACGATGCTCAGCAGCTGCTGGACAGTCAGTAATGTGGAAGCAACATGAAGGATGCCCAGCCAGCTTCTAGAACCAATCTAAATTGATTCAAGAACATTTGGCCTAAGTTGTTTTAAACTAGATGATTCTTGGCCTTAACTGTGAATTAGGATTCCACCAGGAACTTTCAGAAGTCCTGATGCTTGGACACAGACCACGTAAGTCTCTGGAAGGGACCCACAGTGGCTAATTCCCACAGAGCCACACTGAGGACCATTGCTCCAATGTGATGGTCCTGAAGATCCTGTGACACCTCACTTCCCCAGTGGCTCTCAGTCTTAGGCACACTGGAATCACCAGCAGAGCCCTCACACTGCTGCTGGCGGGCTGGGGTGACTGAGTGCGGGACCTTCCAAAGCCCTGCCAAGTTCCGGGCGAGTGGAACACTGAAAGCCAGCGGGACTCGACTCTGGTGCTGCCTTTCGGCTGTTTCCAGAGGTGCCGGATGCAGGTTGGTGTTGACCATGTGTGGCTTATGAGGTGAGGTGACTGACACAGTCCTTTCAGGACCTGTGAGCCACGTGTGTGGAGTTCTGGTGTTGTAGAGATAATGGGATGCTTTTGTTCTGAGTGTTCATCACTCCTTTTTCATACTTTCATTTTACCCTCATGCTCCTGCTCCACCTACTCACTTTTGCAAAAAACAAAACAAACAAACAAAAAACTAGTATTTCCTGTTTAGACTACAGGAGAAAGGTGGCAGGTTTCCTCCCCCAAGACCCCCGGAGACAGCTGTCTTATAACTTCCTTCCTCTACCAGCAATGTACAGATGGTACAATGTAGTGGGACATCAAAACTGTGTGTACCATGAAGTGGCCATTTAAAAATAGGTAGCCATTTACCACTTAGATAGAGTTCAATACAATGAATAGCCAGTTTCCCTCACATACCAGCCACGTGTAAGTGCTCAAGAACAACCCAGGGCTCAGGGCTACTGTCTCAGACAGTATAGACAATGCTCTCATGATCACAGAACATTGTATTAGCTGGGTGCCAGTTTAAGGGTTGGCAAGTCCCCTGACCCACACGGATTCCGGCTCAGAGCCTCTTTGGGGGCGCCTCTCTCCTTTCACAGCCCCAGATGGATAGAGGGCTCTGATTCCACCTGGCACTCCTCCTTCAACCTTGGGGATGTTAGCAGCCATATGGACAGCCATCTGGTAGTTCCCAGGGCCCAGAATCAAGTTCGCTTACTTGCCATATTTCTGGGGGCTTCCGCTCTGCCTAACATGCTCACACCACAGGAGAGTGTAGCTCAGATCCTCATAGGCTTGTGACCTAGTTGAGGAGGTGACAATAAGCAAGCAACAGACAAATTATGTTACTTCAGGGGGTGCTACGAGCCATAAAATGACAAAACAGAGTGAAGAAAAGAGATGGCTTGGCAGGTAAACTATTGAGGTGAGTCACGGGGAAGTCTTCTGAGACCCTGAGGGAAAGAAGAGGGGTGCAGTGAGCCAGGAGAGACAGGTACAGCTAAGTGCGGCACCTGGAGCATAGGCCACCTCCAACTCGACAGCCGCTTCCCTGACTTGGCCCATCTGCTTCCAGCTGACCCACCACCAAGTGTTTTGAGTCAGTCTTCAGGAAGACCCTTTTCTACTTACATTTTCTTCAGCTGTGATGCTCTGGGGATCACAGAGAGATCTGAACGTCCTTGACACAGAGTCCTAGAACTCTGCCTTCAATCCCTGCTGCCAGGCCCCCAGCTCCTCCCTCTTCCACACTTATTCCCATGAGCAGTTTCTCCCACTTTGAACCAAAAGTAAACAGAAGGCCAGTCCAGGCCGACCCTCCTCCAGCTGCATTTCATCAGGCTCTGCTGGAAACAGCAGCAACAGACATGTGTTGTGGTCTTTGTTTCCTTGTGTGAAACAACAGAGCGCTTCCTCTTCTGAGCCAGCTTCATGTTCCTCTCCGTATGCGGCTTCCACTGGCCACAGCCTACCACACAGCAGAACCTCTTCGGCAGCTGAGGAGCCTGTCCTGACACATCATGTCCACCAGAGTCCGTGCTGGGCCCAGGGCTCACTGTGGTGTTGCCCACTCGAGAGGTCTAGCTGGATGTCCTGACCTGTGCCATGACAGTGCCATACAAAGTACGTTTGCTGCCCCCTCCCCCAAGTCCTTTTAGCCTCACACTTGTCTTCACCCCAGATAAAGAAATCAGTAATATTTCTCCCAAGAACTAGCTAGACTCAACGTGCTGCTGCCCTCCTGGCTAGCAGCAGCAGTACCCAGCCTTAGGCCTGTGCTGTGTACTGTAAAAACAGAGGCTGAGGGGGCCTTCTGGGCTCTGCCAATGGCACTGTTCTTTTTCGGGATAAGGCCCCCAAGAGTTCTGCTACCCCACTGCCTTTTGAGCCTCTACCTGAGCACTGCTGCCTCCCCGGCCTCCGCCCATCCCAGCAACACCAAGGCCAGGTCCCAGCGTTCCTTTTCCCTCTTAGCAATCTCTGTCAGGCCCCATGCCAGTGGCTGCACTGCCATAGCAGATGACAACACAGACTATCGCCGCCCTTCTGTTCTAGGCCTTTGCATTTGATAGCCTAACTCCACATCCCCAGTTGGGTACCATAGTGGATTTGATACGGGACCCATATCCTCAGTTACAGACTGGGTAGGTGTTAGATGAGAAGGGAAAAGGCCAGGCATATGGATGAAGAGAACGGGGCTACAGGAATATGCAAGCTCAAGGTCAGGCAGAGCCTTAAGAATCATGGGGAAGGGGCTGGAGAGATGGGTCAGAGGTAAAGAGCATCAGCTGTTCTTCCAGAGGTCCTGAGTTCAATTCCCAGCAACCACATGGTGACTCATAACCATCTATAATGAGCTCTGGTGGCCTCTTCTGGCATGCAGGCACACACGAACACAGAAGACTGTATACATAATAAATAAATAAATCTTTTTTTTTTAATCACAAGGAAAAGGCTACCTATTCAAAGGCAATGGAAATGCAATAAATGGTGTTAAGCAGATGGAGGAGGGTGCAGTGACTAGATCCACCTTCACTAGATACGTCTATCATGATAAGAAGAAAAGTCCACTTGACTTTCCTCTACCAGGGCTAGACACAGAACTTTGGCCCAGTCCAGTTCCCTTGGGCCTGAGCAGTCATGTCTAGGGATCCCTGAGTGAGAAACTTCCACACTCCCAGGAGTCTGAGGGACCAGACTTGGTCCTGCAGATAGAGACAGTGTGAGGAGCTGAGGCAGAACAGGAAAGCCAGGGCTACAAGATCTTAAGGCTGGGTATTTAGCATGTGAAAAGAACAGGCTGCCCCCATTCACATACACCCGCTAGAGCTAGCAGAGGCGTAGCAGCACTCTGGAGTGTGTGAAGGTGATCCATGGCATTGTAACATCAAAACTAAAACACACATCTCTGGCTGAACATTCGAGATGCTAATGAAACCAGGAGCAGAGGCGCACACTTTTTGTTTTTTGCTTTTTGGTTTTCTTTTGTTTTGTTTTGTTTTCTCTGTGTAGCCTTGGCTGTCCTGGACTTACTTTGTAGATCAGGCTGGCCTCAAACACACGGTGACCCACCTGAACCACCCCCCCCCCCCGAGTGCTGGGATTACAGGCATGGGCCACCTGGCCAGGCTGTGGTGCATAGTTTTAATAATAGCACTTGGGAGGCAGAGGCAGGTGGATCTCTGTGAGTTCAAGACCAGCTTGGTCTACAAAGGGAGTCCGGGGCAGCCAGATTTACATGGAGAGACCCTGTCTCAAAAACAAAACAAACAAAAAATGCCAATGAGACAGCAATGCATGAAACTGTATGTGGGCCTATGTGTAACAGCTTGCTCAGGAGTCTGCACTACACAGGTGAGCCACGAAGGTTTGTGGTCCCTTTCGTACTGTCACTCTCTGAACTACTGTTTTGGTTTGCTTTCTATTGCTATGATAAACACCACGACCAAAAGCAACTTGGAACGAAAGGGGTTATTTCATCTTACAGTTTACAGTTCATCGCAGAGAGAAGTCGGAGCAGGAACTCAAGCCGGAACCTTGAGGCCGAAGCTGATACTGACAGGCTCTAAGTGGCTCCGGGCTGGACCCTGTCACATCAACCTTTAATCAAGAAAATGCTCCCCGGCCTTGTCTACTGGCCAGTCAGATGGAAGCATTTTCTCAGTTGGGGTTCTCTCTTCCTGATATCTCCAGCTTGTGTCAGGTGACAAAAACAAAAACAAACAAAAATACAGCACAGCAACACAGCTCCTGAGCTTTCTCTTGGCTCCCACTCCCCGCCGGAAACGCGCTGGTCCCGGGACCGGGTCCCGAAGCACGCCACCACCGAGGGCAGAGGGCCTGCAGAGACTGCGGGGGTGGGTGAGGGGCTCCGCGCGCCCTCTGCCTCACCGGGCAACGCCGTCCGTCCACGTGCTTCCTGCCTCCATGCAGGGAAGCGGCCGCGGACCGGAAGTTGCCGTCGCTCCGACCGGATACAGCAGGTTTAAACCCGTTGCCCTTGAGCCTCGGGATTTGTTTTTTAAGGGACTAGTTGTTTGGTAACTAGTCACTACGGTCCTCCTGGGCCCTGGGATATTTGGGGCGACTTCTCCACTCACCTTTGATCGGGTGTCACCTTGAGCCCCACCCTCATGGTAAGAACTGTTTGGGTGACCGGAAGCCTGGCCTTTCACGAGATGAAAAAAGGGAGGGTGCTCATCATGCCCATGAGGACAGCTGTGCCCCTGGGGCACGTTAGAGGTCTGGATTCTGGGTTATGCGCTGATAAGTGACCATAACACCCGTTCTCACAGGCGGCAAGGCCCCACGCAGGCACCCAACCGTGAAGTTTGCACACTCCTCACCGGTTAGCAAACTTCCTCAGTTGGAGAAACCGAGGCTCAGCGAGATTAGGAAAGTTCTGCATAGCCAGAGAGTTGCTTCCCTGGCCTCTCAACCCCTTGTCACAGGCAACAATAACTTGTGTGTGGTGCAAGCAGGAAAGGAAAGCACCTAGGAAGGATGGAGGCAGGGAGGAGTGGGCTGCCGGAGGAGGCAGGAAGAAAAGGCGATGAGAGGAACAGCGAGGAGCAGACTCCCTCAGCAGCAACTTAGCACAGGGAACCCCAAAGGTCAGATCACCAGCAGCGGGTCTCAAAAAGCCCCAGTTGGACCGGATAACTGTTTTGTGTGAGTGGCTTGCCAGCAGATGCCGGAAGGCTGTCAGGTCAGAAGAAGGCATGTGATTTCGAGGACAGTAACAGGTATGTGGTGTGTGACTGTGAGGAAGCCCATGTACACTGTGACCAGAACCTCGTGGGTGATACGTGTGCATGTGTAAGTATATATGTTTGTGCCTAAGTCTTCTCAGAGGCTGTGCACAGTTTCCTACTTGTCAGTATAAGGTAACTCTTACATAATGACATCCTGAAAACTAAAAGGTCACGCCTGAGGAGACCTAGCTCTGGTGGTTTGACACATGCATGTCCCTGAGAGATCCAAAAAGACCCTTCGTTGGGCTCCCCATGGTTCACCAGCTTCGCCTCAGTGGGACGAACACCCTTTGGCTGTGTGGTGTGTCATCTTTTCTCACATTAACTCCTCATGGAACAAATAATAGTCCTCACCCAAGTGTCAGAATCAGGCTGTCTCCAGTGCCCACAGTGTCAAGTGGGACTCTGGGTCTTCTGAGAACAGAAGTGGGCAGCTGGACTGCTGAGTGGGGTCCTACTGTGTGGGCACCATTCTCAGGGGACAGTTTCCTGCAATGCTTTTCCTTTAGCGTGAGTGAACCAACAACAGAGAGACTCACACCCCTGAGGCATTCATGCATTTGTAAAAATGAGCCTGTTTTCTAGCATGTTCCCAGTGGGAGAGAGTTCCACAAATTAGCTTTTCCACAAGTTAGTTCCACAAGTTGTTTTATCACTTTGAAGAATCACTGACCTAAGCCCCTCCTCAAGGTTCACAATGCTCATTTGAACAAAAAAGATTCAAAAATTCTATTGTGAAGACAGCTGTTTAAAATGGCACATGCCAGCGTTTCCCAACCTCCTTTGACCCTATATCTCCTATTCACAGAACACCTGATCGTGTTTCCCAAAATAAATACAGATGTGTAGGTACATAGAGAGATGATAGATAAATAGCTAGAGAAATTAGAGGTACAGTTTCCAGAAAATGTTACCAGCACATACATGGTCAAAAACATTTGAAGACCACTGACCTAAACAATTTGCCTCACACTCTCAAGGCCCTGCGAATAAACAAACTAACCAACAATGGACCTATTCATTTCTATTCAAAAGCACTCCTTCCCAGAGCAGCTGGAGGAACAAGGTAAAAACCATTTCACACAGGGTGTTTATGTCTGACTGTTTGCTCTTTCTTTTTCATTCCCAACAACCCTTATGCCTCAGCTTGGGGGAATCAAGTTCTGTACATCTATCCAAATCAGATTTACTAGGAGTGGAGATTTTTTAATACAACAGTTTTCAGTGCAAAATCTGGACCTAATCAGTGTTGCTCGGAAATGTCTGCAGCAGCACTCACTGTTGCTGCTCATGTATTGCTGACAACACTTTCTCCAGAATTCAAAACAGTGACACAGAGCATTGATATGATCAAGTTCTCCACCAATAAATAATTTTAAAAAGGCAACCTTAGGAATATTTGGTCTATTGTTGTCATGCTAGGGACCTCACATGCTCTGCAAGCACCCTGCCATTGAGCAATCCTTCAGCATTCCATGTTTTACCAGTAGTTCACCTTAACTCCTTATATATATTTTCTCCTACAACACTTGACTGAAATCCTCCAGCCAACCCCCACGTCCCCTGCAGGATAGAACCTGACAGAATCGAGCAGCAAAATTGGGAAACACAGATTTTTTTTATCCACCAAGTCTGAGCCATCTACCAAAATGTCCTCAAGGACAAGGGTGTCAGACACTTCCTATAGCATGGCTCTGTACTCAGCACTGTGACAGAAAGCTAGCACTCTGGGAAGGGGAAGGTCCTCTAGCGCAGGCATTCTAACAGGATAAAGTAACTGCTAGCCCTCCCAGGGAATCCCGCTGGCAATACCCTTCCTCCCTCCTCACCCAGCAAGCCTACCTTGGCTTGGATGTTTCCAGCTGCCCTGTCCATCTCTTCCTCCTGGGCTTTCTGCTCTCCACAAGAGCCATCAGGCAAAACAAGAACAAAATGAGTCTCATAAAATAAGGCATTCTGCAAATGTCTATGATGCAACAGGAAGCTGTGCAGGGACCTTCAGCAGGGAAGATACTCCCTGGCTTAACCATGGATCTTGTCTCCAGCGTCCTGTCACCGCTTCTTGGAAGGGCTGTGAGGGCATGTTTGGCAAGGCTGAGTTTCCCCAACCTACTAACTGATGCTGATGCCTGTCTAACCCCCACCCCCGCCCCCCAAACACCTGAGCATGACACACATGCCAAGCTTTGCCCTCCCCTCTGCTTAGAGATTGGACATTAGTGAAGGAGTCTGTCCTCCTGGGAAAGCAGGGTTCCTCTGAACCCTAGAACAGCTTTGGCTAAGGCTGTTATATAAAAAAATATTTTAAATCTCTTGAACATGCCAGCTTTTTGCTGAGATCATTAATCCATCTCTCTGGCTGCATAAAACCAGTCTGTCACATCCAGCAGCAAGGCAGCTTTGGTTCTGAGTGGATTTGCATGTGTGTGAGGAAAGCTAAGAGGAAAACACTGTTAGTTCCAGAGGGTGCTATGATCTACCAGAATATGCTTTGCCTGTGTCTGAGAATGACTGCTTTTATCTCAAATATGTGCCTCCCCACACACAATAAAAACCAAAGGCATGCATTTTAAATTTGAAGAGCAGCATAAAAAAAGAAAAGTCATGATTGTGTAACCTTTTTTCTATCGTGAGCACTAAACTAACTTTGCTCTTTTACCCTGAAATGTGTAAAGTCAGACATCATCAACTGACTGGAGTTCTACCCTTGAACGGAAATTGTGCACATTTGAAGTGTAGAGATAAATGAGGTCATGTTTAACCTGCTGAACAGTACAGTGTATTTTAAAATTACTTAAAGCTCTGTGACTGTGTACTGGCAATGAAGAGTTTAGTGAGAGAGAAACAGATCCTAGGACGGAGGTTTGGTGGAAAGAGACAAAACTGAGCTTTTATTATGTGACAAAAAAATGAATCAAAAGCAGGAAAGAGGAATGATGTGATATATCTTATTTTGTAAGGATTCCTAATCTGAATGAGTTGTGTCAGGAAATCAAAATAACCAGAGAGGATAATGTAAGAATGTGTTAATCCCAAAGATTCGAGGAGAAAGACCATTGACCCAAATCATCATGACCAAATTGTAATTAAGGCAAGATTTTTTTTTATTATTATTCATGTACACAGGTTGCCTTCCTCTAAGTCAGGGTTCAAGAGTTCAGCATTGGACATGGGCAGGATAACTCAGACATAGGGGATTTCCAAATGGGAGACTTGGCAGGAAAATAAGTAGAATTATAGGAATAGCATAATAAGTTGGTCATGACAAAGGAAGTCATATCAACAGGTGGTTATAATAACCCTTTTAAACAAAGGTAGGGTTGCAAGATGGTCAGTCATAACTTTTTGAAACAAAGACATAGTTGCTGTTTCCTGGAACGGACAGTATAGAACTATTTGTAGTTGAGATTACAGGTGGGGCATAACGTGATTGTTGTGAAACAGAAGTTCAGTCATAAACAGGAGTAAACCTAATATGTCTTTACTGTAAGATGACTTTTAAGCCTAAGATGGAGGCAGGTGGATTCATCATCGCCCCTTTGTCTTATGTGTCCCTGTCAAGTCTTTGATAGGGTCTTAGCATTCTTTACTTGGGGAATGACCGTACAAAATTTGTATTGCATCAAAAGATTCATTGCTCATTTATAAACTATACCTGCTTAGTTATCATAGAAAGATCAATAATTTTAAGGCCATATAATTTTGGTGTGCCAATAAGGTACTATAGGTAGCTATTTGTCTCCTTTGCCAGGGAGTTTCCTTTTGATCTAATATTCCAGCCCTTTGTTGAGGATAAGGGGTAATATATTCTCCTCTGAAACTGCTTCCTGCTAACATCAGGATGCTTTTGTCAGATGGCTAGAATGTTAATGAAATGCTGGGAGGGGGGTTAGGGCAAATGGGCACTCGTTAGAAGCATCTGGTTAGCTGACACAGTGAAGCAGAAGGAAGAATCACACCAACTGGACTGGTTTCCCTCAGCCTTCAGCAAGCCCAGGGCTTTCTGGTTTTGTAGGACTACATGAATAGCATGGTGTATGTAGATCACGTAGTCTGCAGTTGATTTCTGGGGCGTGGCTACCAACCGAGTGGAACTCTGCCAACACTAGGAACAGATGTTAGCTTAAAGGAGACTTTTATATTTGGACCCTCATAATTTAGGTTTTTATATCCTTAGATAGTTACAATTTAAATTATTTTATACTTTCATAATTTATATAAATCTTAACTTTTTAGCCAGTTATTTAACATAAGTGGGTGATTGCTGAGAACAGTCTTTGCAAAGCAAGTTTCTTTGAAATAGTAAGTTATATTTGAAACCTGTCTAATCCTTTAATATGAAGCCTGTTAGTAAGACAAATCTGTGAGTTGGCCTTTTTCATCAGGTGACCTCATAGCTCTAGAAAAGTAAGGCTTATATGTGTGTGTGTGGCCAGGCATCTACATCTAAATTGATAAAGCTACAGTTATCTGACACCATCAGATTATAGCAGGAAGTCCAAATGGCTTGTGTATCAATTAAAATGGCAAAAACTTACCACTGTCTGGGCAGCCACCCTAGGCTCCTGTGGTCTTGGTGACTCCACTGGGAGCAGTGGTTACTGGTCTTTGGCTATCACATAGGACAGCATTAAGTCTTCAAATGCTCTCACAGGACAGCATAAGCCTTTGGTTGCCAGGCCAAGAAGGTCTGAAAGATTTTTCTGTGGAGGAGGTACTTGGAAAAGCTGATCTATTGTGACGAGGCAGAGCAGGACTGCCAACCCAACAGTGTGCAGAGTTTGAGCAGAGCCCTGGCGGCAGGAGCAGTTTTGCCCAGTGGCTAACATTACCACAACCCAGGCGGAGTTATCTACGTTATCTTCTTGTAGACCTTAGGGTCGCCTCTAGGAGCTGGCATTTCTGTCTAGCATAGGAAGCTTTTCCCAATAGACATTTTAAACGTCACATTCAGCAGAGCTCTGAAAAGTTCTGAAGGCTATCTTAATTTATTTTATTTTTTAAGATTTATTTATTATTTATACAGCAGTCTGCCTGCACATGTGCCTGTGCACCAGAAGAGGGCATCAGATATCACTACAGATGGTTGTGAGCCACCATGTGGTTGACTGGGAATTGAACTCTGGACCTTTGGAAGAAGCTCTTAACCTCTGAACCATCTCTCCAGGCCCAGTATTTCTGATTTTAAATAAATGTTACTTGTTTTTAGTTACTTATTTTAGGTTTAACTTGAAAACATATACAGGAGGCTAAATAAAGCTTATCAAAAGAAAACTTTAAATCATAAATACAGTCCATAGAAAGACTGACAACTTTACTTTCCTGATCTTTTTGTAGTGTACCATTGCAGAATATCGGAGTTTCTTGTATGACTAGTTTATCAAAATAGGTAAAGCTTAAGAAAATCAGCTAGACATACATTCCTAAGTCAGTCTCTGTTAGTTTGAATAGGCCTTAGGTAAAGATGAACATTTTATATGTTCTTTGTCAGACTGCTTAGATCATTGTCTTGCTGCATCTTAAGACAGGAATATCCTACTTTCTGGTGTTTAGTATTTGTTGTTTATAGTTTTGGCCCTAACTTCAGTTGGCCAACAATTACACTGCTCATTTGGGATTCTAGCATAGCCTTGAGCTTTTCTCAGGGTGAGCCTTCAAACATAAAAGCCAGGTTTTTGGTTGACATATTTCAGTTAACAAGGATAGTTATCCAGAAGCAGAACAACAGGTTAAAAAGCCAAGTCGGCACATTTGGAGACTTGTGCAGAGCAATGGGCTTTGACAGAGTAGGTCTTTGTTTTTGTTTTTGCAGGTAATGCTGTCTACATGCTGAGTTTTACAACCTGAATGGTAAGGGCATTTGTGTATAAATTTGTAATTATTAATCCTCTGTTATAAAGTTTTAAGTCAACTTTCATTATAGATTCTACAGATTTTTAACCATATCCAATAACCATACAAATCCTGAGGTACAGAAAGTTCATATAATAGTCTTACAAATCTTGAGATAAGGTTTATATCTTAGCATAAATTTTAGACAGTTAGATAAACCAATATTCTAATTTTTTTTTAGCCTCTCTGCCTGGCTCCTTTTTTTTCCCTCTGTCAGGTCAGTTGGCTCCCCTGACATAAGACAGAAGCTTCGCAGCTCCAGAGCAAGCTTTTCAAGGTGGCAGAACAGCATAAAAAGTATTTCCACGTTACTCATGCCCAAAGACATCTGCATCCCTACTAAACTGAATTCAGTAGCCAGAAAGCCCAGAGACAAGGGATCTTTAACCTGGCCATCAAAATAGCCCTGGCAAGTGGCGGTGGATTTGTGCTGGCAGGGGCGGGGCAGGACTTGAGGAGAAGTCCCAGTTGCCCCAGCCCGGCAGTGTGGGAGTGGCAGCATCAAGAGCTTGTCCAGCTCCTAAGTCCACCTGGAACTGGAGAAGAATGGGGGAACACAGAAACACATTAAAAAAAAAAAAAAAGACGGAGACAGCAAAAGTGAAACCAATACAAGAACAACAGGGACAAGACAACAGTGGCCATTCAAAGATTCACAGTTTGACCAAAGAAGTCTTTTTAACAAAAGGAGGTTTTTTCTCAGTGCCTTCCTGCACAGCCCAGGTGTTGGGAGCTCTGAAGCTCCTGCAGTGCCAGGTTTCCCCAGTTCAGTTAGCACAGGCCTCTCCGATTTCCCATCTCAGGCCCAGTAACACCTGATGTCCCATTGTTAGGCCTACCCAGTCTCCTGGCCTCCCAGTATCACAGAAGGCCCTCGGGGTTCCTCCGCTCTGCTGAGCAGCCTAGGCATTGAAACCCTGCCAGTAGACGCTCAGGTACCCACTGTTCCAAGTTCTTGGTTCTCAGTCTCAGTAGAGCATCCCCAGGCTCCCAGGGAGGGTCAAGAAGAGAACTGGTGGCTCTGGCCAAACTCCAAAGTAACCAGATCGGCCATTGTGACTTCTTGATTGCTTCCCTGGAAGGATCTTGTCAGAATCCCCCATGTCTCCAGATCGGGACCCACAGAACCGGAACACCACCAGATGTCAGAGAGAGTATTTGTGTCTTACCAGAGGAGGCCTGGTATGCATACTTGCTGATATCTTTCTTTTTCTTAATGCAGGTCATTCGCTCAGGCAGGCAGTCCACCACACTGAGGGCATGAACCAGGGCCTTGGAATGTGTCCAAAGCCTGCACACCCGAAGGAGTAGCTAGCTCTTTCCCAGAGTGCCAGAGGGAAGGGTCCCACTTCTGAATTTCTGAATTTGGGTCTTGACCTCACTGGAGCCTCCAAATCTTAATCCCAAAGATTCAAGGAAAAAGACTACCAACCTAAAACATCATGGCCAAATTTTAATTAAAGCAAGATTGTGTTTTGTTTTGTTTTTAACATTCCTGTACACAGGCTGCGTCCCCTTAAGGCAGTGGTCAAGAGGTCAGCATTGGAAATGGGAAAGATAAGGGTTTTTATAACTCAGGGGTAGGAGGTTTCCAAATGGGAGACTTGGCAGGCAAATAGATAGGAACAGCATAACAACTTGGTCATGGCAAAGCTAGCCATAACAGCAGGTGGTCATAATAGCCTTTTGAAACAAAGGTAGGGTTTCAACAGAACAGTAACTTTTTGAAACAAAGACATGGTTGTTGTTTCCCAGAACAGGCAGCACAGAACCATTTGTCCTTAAGGTTACAGATGGAGCATGTAACCTAAGCCCAATCCTTGAGAAACAGAGGTTTAATCACAAGCAGGAAGGAGCCGAGTTTGTCGTACTATAAGAAGGCTTTCGGGGAGCAGCGCCTTGGAGGGCCCGTGGATCTGCGTCTTGCTTCAACAGTGTTTGGACGGAGCAGACCCGGGGACTCCCTCTCCAGCTTCCAGCCGCCCTCCTGTCTGTCCAGCCGCAGCCTCCGGGACCATCTCCTCGCCGCCCTCGGCTCCCAGGACCAGCCATGAGCTCCCAGGTTCGTCAGAATTACTCCACCGAGGTGGAAGCTGCCGTGAACCGCCTGGTCAACTTGCACCTGCGAGCATCCTACACCTACCTCTCTCTGGGCTACTATTTTGATCGGGATGACGTGGCTCTGGAGGGCATAAGCCAGTTCTTTCGCGAATTGGCTGAGGAGAAGCGCGAGGGCGCCGAGCGTCTCCTCAAGATGCAGGTCTCCTCAAGATGCAGAACGATCGCGGGGGCCGCGCACTCTTCCAGGATGTGCAGAAGCCATCTCAAGATGAGTGGGGTAAAACCCAGGAGGCCATGGAAGCTGCCTTGGCCCTGGAGAAGAACTTGAACCAGGCCCTCTTGGATCTTCATTCCTTGGGTTCCGCCTGCACAGACCCTCATCTCTGTGACTTCTTGGAAAAACACTTCCTGAATGAGGAGGTGAAGCTCATCAAGAAGATGGGCGACCACCTGACCAACATCCGAAGGCTGGCTGGACCACAGCCTTCTCTTTGAGCGGCTCACTCTCAAGCATGACTAGGAGGCGGCCTCACCTTCCAAGGGGCTCCTCCTCTGCTCTGCACCAGCCAGCCAGCTTTAGGACCTCCCAGAGTGAACCTCAGACGCCAGTAGGCAACTTTGTAACCGCCCTGAAGACCCTCCCAAGTTTTGGACCAAGCAAAAATAAAGCTTTTGAAACAGCAAAAAAAAAAAGGCTTTCAAGCCTAAGATGGTTCATCAAATGAAGCATTAGAATACACATCACACTGCTGCCAGAGCCCGGAGCACCCTTTCCCCTAAGCCCCTGATGAGGGTGCTGGAAATGCTTCTGAGTGTCAGGAAAACAGCCACTCAACCCCAAGTGTTTCAGCAAGGTGGAAGTTTAACTCCTGCAGAGAGAAGGCTGTACTTCTGTGAAAACAAGCGGAAGCCTGCTAGGGTTTTATTCACAATCGACTTCAGAGCCCTGGCTTGTGCTGTTAGCTGATACAGAGGGACAGTTTCTGGGGAAAATGGAAGCTTTAAATGGATATTTTTATTTCAGGAGCTGTTCACTCAGGAGAGACTTACCAAGTGGTGTCTTCTCAGAGGGAAGTTTTCCCTTTCTTACTTAACCCTCAGATGAAAAGACAGTATTTCTCATTCACTGAGTAACTCCTTACAGAAACATGTTCTGTGACTCTAGCTAGCACACTCTAACACACTCTCAGGGGCCAGAGTGAGTTTATGTCAAAGGGTTTCGGTGGCCATCTGCCCTGACCTACTCCCCAACTCCTGTGGGGGTCAGGGATCATGGCTGCAGGCTCACCACCACCACACGCCTTTCCTCAGAGGGCTGTAAGAGAGGACCCCAGACAGCGCCATGTGGCCCTCTCTTCTGGGTTGTTACAATATGTTACACACCGTGCAACACATGGTACAAGGAAGTTTATTGCAGAGAGGGCAGGGGAGACAGGGAGAAGAGTTATAACTGAGTCATGAGAGAAAATGGGGAGGGAGACAGAGGAACAGGCAGAGAATGCAAGAGAGGAAAGAGACAGAGGGGAGGAAGAGAAGAGAGGGAGCAGGAAAGGGAGAGGTGGGGGTTGCACCCCTGGCAGTGGTGACAGGTGATGGATGATGACATCACAGGTTGCTAGGAAACCTAGAAGCAGGCAGGTGAACTAACAAGGGACTCTGCTATACTGTGTCTCTGGTGCTGGGCCCTGGACTCTTCAGAGCCCTGACTGTGCTGCTATCTGGCTGTCCATGGCATTAATAACTGTTCTCATAAACTCCATAAACCCCCAACAATCTATCTCAGGGTCCTTGAACCCAAATGTGAGACCCTTCAGATGAGGTATCTCAAGAGAAAAAGAAGTGAGACAGTCAAGATGTGCAAGCAGTGTGCATTTGACACTTCTGTGGAGGACAGAAAGATGAGAAAAATAATGGGGATGTGGGAGGGAAAGCATGAGAAGAGTCTGGCTTCCCTGTCTGCTGGCAGTGAGAAAACTTCAGAGACACTGGTACAGCCAGTGTTGCGGTTAGAGACATTTGCTTCCCAGAGGCAGCTCACCTAAGACGGTGAACACATTGCAGGCACAGAGCCCTAGAGCCATAGGGACATAATTACATAACCTTGAATTTCTAGAAGCAGGCGAGCTTTTCAGCTAAGCCCTAACCCCATAACCCACCGATTACAGAACTGAAGCCTCTGCCTTCTGTCCTTATTGTTCACTTAACTCACTGAGTAATGTTAGGAAAGGGGATCTTGCAATCTTTAGCCACATAACTTGAAGGCCACCAAGATCTTACATATATATCCATTGGAAATGTTAAAGTCCCTGCCTGCTGCAGGGTGTGGTGGCCATACCCTGCCCTCCACCTAGGGGCGGGGCTTCTCTCCCAGAGGCCCTTCACTATAGAACCAGACATCTTGGTTCCATAGTCCCCTTTTTCACCCTTGCACATGCCTTTCCCACTTTCTGCCCTCTCTCCCTTCCCCCCACCAGCATAAGCTCCCCCTCTCCCTCTCCCTCCCTCACTATTCCCAATAAACCTGCATTTATTCAATACAGTCTCTCCATTAGCTCATTAGTTTTATTTAATCAGTGAGTGGGAATCTGTCTGGATAAGCCCATACCCAATGTTTGGGTATGTCTTATTCTTTCCCTGGTACCCTCCTTTCTAATAACCTCTGTGCTCAAGATATATGTTCATTTTTATTTTAATAAATCTTCAACTCTGCTTCATACTGGTTCATTCTGGAATCCTCTTCCTCTACTTCATCTCTTTTCTTCTCTCTCTTTCCTTCTGTCTCTATCTCTGTGTCTCTCTCTGTGTCTCTCTGTGTCTCTCTGTGTGTCTCTCTCTCCCTCCCTCTCTCTCTCTCTCTCTCTCTCTCTCTCTCTCTCTCTCTCTCTCTCTCTCTCTCTCTCTCTCTCTCTCTCTCTCTCTCTCTCTCTCCTGAATGCAAGTCCCTAAGGGATGGAACTCTTCAGTTCTTGTGGGGTCTGTACTGGATCTGTGCTTCTGTCTTCTGGAGTAAGAAAATAAAAAAGCCAACAACTATACCCAACTATACTATGGTGCGAAGTCTAGTCGTTTAGAGGGTTCAACCATTAGACAATACTCAAAGGAGGGAAGGATAGTGAAGAGAGATGAATTTTGACTCCTAGAGTTTGTGTGATGGTTGGTCCTCTAGGTAGCCAAGAGGCAGCTGGAGGAACAGCCTAGATGTGAGAAACATTTTTTTCTTTTCCACCAAGGTGGTTCTCCTACCAAAGCCAATTTCCCATAAACTTCCTACATTCTGTGAACTCTTGAGTATTAGATTGCTTGCCCAACTCCTGGCTATTGCAAAGACTCGACTACCACACTTTGTGCCACTTATGAGTTAGCCAATCGTCAGATCGTCAGACTGAGCTGCCAACGATGTGACGAGACACAATTATCACCTGCATTAGAAAAAAAAAAAAAATTAAGTGACCAGCCTGCCCTGGAGCGCTTACTTACTGGGGTTGCATCATAATTTCCTTGCCACATTACTTTTGCTTTGTGTGTTTCTTTGTGTGACACAGAGAGTATTCTTTTGCAACATAGGGTTCAGGAAATAGGTCTCCATTGGAGAAATAGCTTTTGAACCCTTGAGGTCTAAGGCAGTGTTTTAACCCCCAGGAAATGATGAGAGCCTCCAGGGGCACAAAAGAGGGCACTGCAGCACCTGGACAGCAAATAGGACAGCTGCTCTCGCGGTCCAGGATCAGGGACACCATCTGTTGCTAGGAAACTGCAGGGCCAGATGATGCTGTCTGTGAGGCTTAGGTCGGGCCACCTGAGTTCTGGCTGCTGCTCTTGAGCGAACAGGGTGCTGGTCATAGATATGTTAGGAGCAGATGATAAAGTCAAGCATATGTGTTCCAGGTTCATCTATGTCGTAGCATGTATGAGTATAACGTTTTCCAGGTTCATCTAGGTTGCAGCTGATTATTACAGCATTATAATAATGTGTTCAAGCATATTATATTATATATTATAGCATGGATCAGCATAATGTGCTCAAGGTTCACCTATTTTGTAGCATGTTTCCTCACCTAGTCCTTTCATGGGCAAAGACTAGGTAGAAGCCAGGATGTTTATCTATTCATCAACCCATTTCCATATTTAACAATTAATGCTGCTATGAATGTTTGCTTTTAAGTCTGTATAAAGACATTTTTGGTGTGACAGAGCATATGTGTGGAGGTCAGGGGACAACCTGCAGGAGTCAGTTCTTTCCTTCCAACAAATAGGGCGCCGGGATCCAACTTAGGCTGTCAGTCAGGCTTAGCAGCAAGCGCCTTTACCCATTGAGCTACCTCACCTACCCACATTTTTCTTTGGGGTACAGAAAGAACTGAGATTCCTGGGTAATACAGTAACTTTGTGTTTGTGAGCCACCATGTGGTTGCTGGGAATGGAACTCAGGACCTCTGGAAGAACAGCCAGTACTCTTAACCTCTGAGCCATCTCTCCAGCCCCCATAATATTTTTTAATTAATTTATTTATTGTTTATGAGTGCTCTATCTACGTGTACACCTGCATGCCAGATAAGGACACCAGATCACATTGTAGATGGTTGTGAGCCACCATGTGGTTGCCAGCACCTGAACTCAGGCCCTCTGGAAGAGCAGTGTCTACTCCTAACCTCTGAGCCACCTCTCCAACCACCTCGTCCCCTTTTACGGTTTTACTATGTAGCCCACCTTTCCAAGTGCTAGGATCACCGGTGACTTATCTGGAGTTTGTATTCTGGATGTGAGTAGCTTAGCCATACATCAGCCATTCGTGCAGCATTTAAGGGTAGCTTTAATGTGTAGCTTCCCAACAGCTAATGTTGAGTTTCTGGTTATATGCACACACATCCATATATCTTTGCAGAAATGTCTATTCAAATCTGTTGTCAGTTTGTCAGTTTTTGCTTTATTTCCCTTTCTTTTTTTATTCTCAATAGGGTCTCAAGTAGCTCATGCTAGCTTTCAAACTCGCTATGTAGTCAAGGACTTTGGCTCTACTTGCTGCCTCTGCTTCCCACATCCTGGACTTGTAGGTGCGCACTGCCATGCCCAACAGCTAATCTTGTCAGTTTTACATTGAATTGTCTTTGTTTTTAAGTATTAAAGTACTGGGGGTTTGTTTGTTTGTGTTTTGAGACAAGTACTCACTATCCAGCCCTGGCAGGTCTGGAACTTGCCATGTAGCCTGGGCTACCTAGAACTCCCGATCTACCTACCTCCCGAGTGAAGGACTACAGGCATGTGCCAGCAAACCCAGCTGTCACTTTCTTGATAAAGGGCCCTTAAAATAAAGGGGGTGGGGAGGAAGGGTCATTTCAATGAATTATTGTATTCTTTTCTTTGGTTCTTTGTGCTTTTGAACTTGTCACTGAGAAGCCACTGCCTAGCCCAAGGTGACAAAGATTTATAGTTTCTTCTAAGGATTTTACAGTTGTAGCTGCTCAGTTTTGACATGTGGCCTGGATATGTAGATCAGGTTGGCCTTGAACTCCAAATCTTCCTGCTTCTGTCCAGTACTAGCAATGACAGGTGTTCACCACTAGTTTAAGTTCTTAGATTAAAGTCTATGATCCCCTTGACTTCGTTTTTGTCTTTGGCACAGGCTATGGATAATCTAACTTTTAACACTGGCGTGTTTGAAGACAGAGGACTCAAGCTCAGAGACTGGCAGGACTCCAGCAGCATTTGCTGAAGCACAACTCTGGTCATGCCCAGCAGTAGAGCTTCCAATTTGGTTTAGGCAATAGGAAAGGCAGGCAGAAGCAGGCGTATTGAAGATTGGCTGTAAATGTGGCGCAAGACTGGAGGAGATCCAGAGGTGACACAAATTATAAAGTGGCTAATGAAAGCAGTGGCACTAAGCACAGGAAATGGGAAATCCTGACATGGGGGACTCAAAGAAATACGGACAAGAGGTAACATTAGATGGCAAAGAATACAACCTTTGATCAAAAGGTCTAAGTAGAGTAACTGGTTTTATTGGGCAGCTCAAACAAATTCTGAAAGCACCTATTCAAAAGGTATTCGGACAATTTTGGGGTTTGAACAACTTTCTGCCAGTTTCAACGGTTCAGGTATGTACTCACTACTCTTGGACAGCCAGTGTAGTAGTACTATTTCTGTTCAACAGAAACACTCTCTTTTGGAGGGAAGAATGGGGAGGGGAGAGTGAGGATTATAAGACTCAGGAAGGAAAGGAAACCTGCAAGGAATAGGAAGCTCCTGAAACAAGATTCACAAGGCCAATCCCATCTAAGCAGCACCTGCTCAGTGAGAGACTCCAAGCAGTTGAGCTGCCTGTCGGTCCTGCCCGGTGCTTCGGGGATGCTGTTCCCCGAGCCATCACCCAAGCTGAGGTAGGCTTTTCCTTGACGACACTCCCTTCAGTCCACGGCCTTCAATTCCTGTAAGTAGCCACAATAAACCCACTGGCTCACTGGCTTACTAACATAGTCTTGGGTGAACTGGTTTTTGGTTTTGGGTAGTGACCTGTTTGAGGTGAATAGATGTTTGTTCACATGGCCTCAGGAAGTCACACAACAGTGAGATCACTACGTGTTTACCTGCATACTTATTTGCAGGTAATAGAACAATGTAGGCTTTTCAGCACTTCACCCTATGTCCCTGTAAGACCAGGTATGCTGGGTTTTGGATTCCGGTCTATAAAAATGGGCAATCTCAGCATACCACAGTGTTTCTTCATAAACCAAAGCTCAATAGACAGAGTTCTTATTCTCCTGAAATACAGAAATCTGTCATTTTTATAGTAAAACCAAAAAAATAGTTTTTTTAAAAAATTCGTTGAGACATTTGAAATCATTTATTTCAGTAGAATAAAACAGCAGCAGCATGGAAATGTAAAGTGCTACATAAAAGCCCCACGTACAGAAGATTTGAAAGGTTCATGGGCTTAGGCAGCTACAAGCAAAACAGGCATTTTTTTTTCAAGCATGCTATTTTAACTACTTTGATGTGTAATCATGTGCTATGCTGGTCAGTGAAAAAGCCTGGAGTTTTGAAATCTGAGAACTGGGAAAAAATGGGAATTTAAGACTTTAACTACCAGCTTCTACATCATATGGGCCTTATGCTGGAACTAAGGGGTTAAACTGAGGCTTTGACAATAGAGGCCCTTCTGTGAGCTCACTGACAATTTTTAGAAAGGACAATTTTTAGAAAGCATATGAAGGGGGAAAGCAAAAGGTACCACTTTGATGTATAGATCAGGTGGTAAGAACTGCCAACACACATAAGGAGGTAGCCAGTTTAGCAACAGTGAGGGCAGAGTGGATGAGATGGTGTAACACCCACAGCATTTAGCACAGGTGTCTATGGAAGACGCAGCAAGATCACAGAGCTCCAAAGGATGGCCAGAGCTGGCTGGGAGGAAGACTGGCTGCTCTAGCACACAAATCATTGCAGCCCAGGGTGACAGTGTACGGGAGTCTCTCCTAAGGGGAAAGGCCACCCAGGCTTGCCATTGGATAACTGATGTCTTACTAGGAGACCAATGACCCAATATTTCTCCTATCTCATATTATAAACTAAGGCCTCAGAATATACTTTTTCATGGCAAGAACATTATTTTAAAAATGGTAACCTAATAGTCTCCCTGACATAAGTCTTTACAAAATTCTAGGGCTTTTAGACATTACCAACTTCATCTATAGAGATAAACAATCCGTGAGTAACTAGAAAATGCTACTCTATTAAATAAACTTTAAGATTATATTATAGCATACAGTGTCTTGATATAACAAAACCTGACTACCAAATAAAAATGGAAATTATGTCCAATGGTTAACAGACCCCAAATCACATAATAGGAGTGAAAATTAAACTCACCTTTAAAATGACTTTGTGAGCTGTTTTTTTCTCACCCATAATTGTATTTAGTTAAAACCACATGGGGACTTTATGACTACCTGCCCACACATACTTAAAATACATATGAGTTAATGAGTTAACCTTTGTATACTGATCTAGAACCCAAATTCCATTTATATTCAGCTGTCCTTAAAAAAAAAAAAACTTATAAATGGGCTTTGGGAACATGATATATTTAAAAGCTGAGGACTGTCTATATTTTCCAGTTAAACTGGCAATGCAGGGCCCTCAAGGTTGCTGAAGGAGCATGCTGAAGGTGATATTGTTTTGAGCAGTCTCAGTAGGCACTGTGATAACAGAAGCAGACATCAGCATTCTTGTTGGCACTAAGGAACAGATGGACTTCCCATTGAAATCTTTCTTGGCTTTGATTAGTGAACAATTCTAAATAAAGTTTGTTTGTTTTTAATCTATCACTGTTACTTGGGCCCTGAGTTTTTCTATTAAAATTTGAGTATTATGCATATTCCTAGAATAATTAAAAACTGTAGTGATCACAGAGCTGAACATATAATTCAAACCATGTACAAATGAAAGCAGAGCAAGGATTCAAACTTTTAAGATCTCCTCACCTAACTTGTGAAGGAAAAACCAAATAATTTCTTGGCTTGGACCCTTTCATAAAAGCCTGTTTTCATATGTGTGCATATTAGAGATGGTGCATATCAAGGTAGCTACAAAGTCTTTCCTCTTCAAGTAATATACAAAATAAAAAAATATAAAAGATCTTCAGAAATGCCTGAAATAAAATTATTCTCATTGAACAAAGTTTCAAATACAAAGGTCACAGAATGGGCAACTGTAGCCTCTCTCCCATAACTGACAGTCCAGGAAGCCAGTGTGGAATCTGCCCTTCCTCTGCCTTCTTTACCCCTTCTCATTCTATGTAACCAAAGACAGGGCTCAGCAAGTCAGACTGAGCAACCAGTAATACTCCAGATAGGTAAACACTTTTTATCTTAAAATTCCAAAGGACTACATAGAAAAAGCATTGCAAATCTATAGAAAAGCAGCTTGAGTGTGAGCAACCACAATGAGTTACTTTTTTGTGAAGTAGATTAAATAGTAAGACAAGGAACTATGGCTTCCAGTCCCTTAATCTAAGCAGGACAAACTGTTGAACCACAGCCTGAATGCCTACCTCTAGCACAATGACTTTATACCAATAAAAAAGTAACGAAGGATAAATACAAAATAATCTTTTTGTAAACAATCCTTAGGTTATACCCAATGCAGAATGTTTAATGAAGCAACTGAGTCACAGCTCTCAAGTCACAAAGCAGCATTATAACTCAAAGTCAAATATGTACTCATTGGCCAGATATATTCGTCGGAATATAAGAGCTGCCAATGCCAAGGTCAGGATGACGATGAGCATGGCCGAGCCGCCGTGCTCTGTGCGGTTGGCTCTTGGTGGCTGGCCCTGGGTTACGTCGGGGGCAGTGGACGACCTTCTCTGACTCTGCTGCTGGGCTCGGCGCTGCCGAGGGCTCATGGAGGTACTCTTAGGAGCTGACTGGGTAGGCTGCAGCAAGGGTGCTCCAGATGGGTTCTGGGCTCCATACTAGGAAATAAGAAAATCTGTTTGAAATTGGCAAGAAAAAAAAAATGTATCTGCACTTGTTAACAGTTGAGAATACCGAGTATTAAATACGACTAACGAAATCTACCAAGAACCATTCAAATGCTGAGACTAGAACCAACCCTGATGAATAAGCTAGAAACATGAGGTATCCTGAGCACTATGAGGTGGAGGAGCCCCTTTAACAGCAGACAGATGCCCTGTTGCAGCTGTTTCTCTCCAGACGGCAGCGGATGCAGCAGCAGTTTCTGCTAAGCATCTGGGCACTGCTCTTCTTTCAGAAGATCCAAGGAGAGAAGCACTTTGTTCTCTACTTCCAACTTGAAAATTACCCACTACAGATGGGAAAAAGACTGCAACTCTGCATAGCATACCTTCTATGGCTCTGATTTCTTCCGTGTTACCTTTTACCATGTCAACGTTTCTCCATCAACAATAGTAAGGAAATAATCTTAAAGCACAATGATTTCATCTCGCTATTGTAAAAATGTGCTTTTTTTCAAACTTCTTCCAGTCACCGCAATGACTGCTCAGTGGGGACAATCACAATGTGACGAAAGGGTTTCAAAGTCTTAAGTTGGCCTTGGAGATACTCAAACCGGCAACAGCACATTCAAAGACGCCACAGGACACAGAACTACATAGATACAGACTCCTTACCCTGCCTAGACTGTACCACTGGGGGCAGCGTCACCACCAGAACATACTCCTTCTCTCAGATAAGAAACAGGATGTTTTACTTTGTATCATATGAGTTACATACCAAACATTTCAAGTACTTTCCAACAGAGAAAATGTAAACACTTAAAATAATCAAATAATATAACCCAAATACTTCTTTAAACCATTAGGAGTATAAACTGGGAACAGCTTTAAGCACAGGGGAAAACTGCTAAATCGAAGTTATTTGCAGAATTTCCACTTAAAACCTCATATTCATTTCAAATTTAACCCATAATACACAGATATAAAGGAACTACTGATGAGTTTGAGTTAAAAATAGTACTAATGCTGAATTAAAAGCTGCATAGAGTAAGACTTGTACACTTTAGGCCCCAAGGACAATCTGTCTATTGAAGATGCAGACACATAAAGCTCTATGGTGTGTGAGGTCCTGTGTCATCACAAGTGCCTAACAGGAAGTGACCACTATTCAATGAGTGAACTTGAGTTACAGCAGCTAATAAAGCAACACTGCAGTCTAACCTTCACATCCTTCTGATGCTCAGCTAAGAGCATAAATGTATTCAGGAGACCCAAGGGCTAAGGCTTAAAGAGAACAGGTCAAACCCCAGCTGGCTTGAACACGTGACCCTCTTCCTCAGCCTCCCACCAGCTAAGACTGCAGGCATGCACCACCGCCCAGCGAGGAACAGGCTCTAAGGGAAAAAACATGACAGTATCAGCACTATTGCCTAAGAGACTGACTCATATACAGCTTTCATAGACTATATTATTTTTTCTTGGCTTGAAGGGAGATTAGCCTGCCCTTAAAATGGAGAAAACAACGCGTCTTTGTTATTTCTAGTCTAGATGTGTGTCCTAAAGCCACATTTAACCTCAGTCTCAGCTCCCTCATCTCAACAATGAGGGTACTATCCAATTCAGCAGTCATGAGGATTAAGTGGATGAATGGCATAAAGTGCTTATGATATACACTGACTTGGTAAATGTTAATCATTACTAATATTGTTACTATTAGCATCCTTTTGGAAGCATTCAGATTTAGGCTCAAAACTAAGTTGTGAATTTATTTAGCTTAGCCTCCTTGTTAGCGTGATTACTACATTTAGAGACATGCCTTAAAACATGCTTGTAAGCTCAGCACTTAGGAGGCTGAGGCAAGAGGACTGGTCAATTCAAGGCTAACTTGAGTAAGACTATATCTTTTTTTTTTAAATGTTTTTCTTGGCTTGTTTGTTTTGTTTTTGTTTGTTTGTTTGTTTGTTTTCCAGTGCTAAGGACTGAACCCAAGGCCTTGCGCTTGCTAGGCAAGCACTCTACCACTGAGCTAAATTCCCAACCCCAAGACTATGTCTTTAAAAACATTAACCCAGCCCACATACATAAGACTGTAGGTTTGATCCCAGCACTACGAAACTAATTAATTCACCAAACTGATGCCCAATATTTTAGTACATGTGCTTTAATGAAAATGCTTATTGCTGGGCAGTGGTGTTGTGCACCTTTAATCTGAGGGAGAGGCAAGCAGATCTTTGTGAGTTCAAGGCCATTACAGTCTACAGAGCAAGTTCCAGGACAGCCAGAGCTACAGAGAGAAAACCTATCTTGAATGCCGCCAAAAAAGCTTATATAATGTTCTACTAACATTTCTATATTTCAGATGCCTTTTGTACAATTGGCTAAATATTGATGTTATAAAATGCTAACATTTCCCATCTAAATGGGAAAATATCTAAAATTTCCCATCTAAAATTACAGTCATAGTTATGTACCTAGCAATAGAGCAATTTTTCTATATAACTTAGACTAGCCGACAGTGAGGGTTTTTTTACTTATTTATCATGGCTGTACATACACATGGGATAGTGAGTAGAGGGGCCATGTCACACCTGTTGGGCCTTCCCACCATTGCATGGTATAGCAAATGCCACCGGCCCTGGAATGCTTTTTCATATGACATAGAATGGCTTGCTTATTAGAACTTCAATCTCTGGATGGGACCAGGAAATTGACAGACTGAAGAACATACGCTACCATCAGGTATTATGGTAAGCACTAACCCATAGAAAATTAATGACAAAATAATATCTAAAATAAGTGTACCTGGAATATGACGGATTTAAAGCAGGGAGCATCTCTTACTCCCTGAGAAAGCCACTGATAGGCATTAGCCCTACTTTCTACTAGATTATTTTTCTTTTTCAATTTTCTGACCTTTGAAGTCCTCTAGGGCCAGTGAGATGGCTCGGTGCGTAAAGATGCTTGCTGCCAAGCCTGATGACCTAAGCTCACTGCCAGGTCTCACACAGTACAAGCAGAGAACTAATTCCCAGAAGTTGCCCTCTGCCCTTTATAAATACATAGCAGTATGTGCTCAACTCCCTTGATAAATCAATAAATGTCTTCTATAAACCCAAGAGAAGAATATAAGATGCCGTTTCCTAGTCAAATAATCTCTAACAAAAATGACTCCAAAAGAGGTAAGTTCATCTTGTATACATATTAAGTCAAGCCATTTTTCCCTCTTAATCCTCGTTATTTAGTATTAGTCTAGTAGTATTTTTAATCAGTCACTCTGATCACCTGCGCTGACCCACTTTTTGAAGCAAAATCACCACCCATAAGACACATTCATGCATCCAACAATTCCTGGCCACTTACTCGACACAAGACAGCAGTTCAACAGGGCTGTGAGCACAGTTTAAGTTCTGCATCTATGCTTCTAAACGGAGCTGCCAGCCACATGCTGCAGAGAGCTTAGTACACGGCCAGTGTGCCAGAGGGGCAGCACTGTTGTGCTGAATTCAAACGTAGACAGCCATGGGTGACTAGAGTCCTAGGCAGACCTACTCTCCAGGGCAGGGTTGCGGCTCGGAATCACCACGTCAGTGCCCGCAGCCTATCAGAAAGTTGTAACTATTCCTGCTTTATCTAGGCTAGCACCAGGTTAGCACTAACTTTAAAGAAGTCATAGTATTCTGAAATGACAACAGGACTTAGAAACTATTTCGTCCAACTCCACTTAACAAAGAAAACCTAAAGCCCAGAAAGATTTATTCAGAACAACGTATTCAGTGGAGCACCTGAGCTAAAATCCTACTACTAAAAACACCACAATTTTCAGTATTTGCTCTAGGAGCTTATATTATTCCAAACAAGTATGTGTGTATGTGTATGTGGTATGCTGTGCTGTGCTGTGTTACAGGTTTATGGTGTGTGGTATGTCATATGTGATGTGTAGTTTATGGTTAATAGTACCTATGTGTGCTGTGTGTGTATGTGCGCGGCTGTATGGTATGCATGTGATGTGTGTTGTGTATGGTGTTTAGTGTATAGTGTGTGTGTCTATGTAGTCTGTGTGGTATGTTGTGTGATGTATGGTATGTGTATGTGGTGTGTATCATGTGTGTTGTGGGAGATAGGGGAGGTGTATGTGTTGTTGTGGTGCATGTGTGTCTATGTGGTATAAACTGTGTGGTGTGTCTGTGTGGTGGTGTATGATGTGATATGTGGCATGTAGTGTGCATATGTTGTGTGGTATATGCTGAGTGTTGTCTCTGTGAGTGTGTGTGGTATGTGTGTGTCTATATAGTGTACATGTGTGTGCTGTGTGTGTATTAAAAGATAAGAGCCATACCGATGTGCTTGCTGTAGCACCCTGGAATGTTGTAGGTAAATCATCTTGTGAATCATTTAGTGAGAAAGAGTGGTTTAAGTCTGATTCAGCGATAGTCTTTCCAGATGAATTGACTTCAGCCTATAAATAAGACATACCCAAGAGCAGCGTTATAAGAAGAAACGTATTAACAATCAACTAATTACCTCTCCTGAATTGATTTTCAATGTTCCTTTCATATCTACTATCAATCAGTTAAGCACATTTGCATCTGCTACGTGCTAAGTTTGATAGGAAGAAGACGAGACAATCTGCATTTTCAGGCTGCTACCTGCTAAGGAACAAGGATGCCTGTGGTTCCAAACCTACACTTCTAAGAATCTCCGCAAACCAAAGCTTTGGATGACTTTTAGTCTGTCGGAGCTTTCGAGGCTAGCTCAGGCTATAACAACAGTCAACAGTCCAAGGCTGACCAGGCTTTACTGCAACTAGTCAACGTAAGCTGTATGTATTTTCTCAATGTGAAAAATCACGATACTCAAAACACATCTAACCCTAAGATATTCAGAGAAAAGATTCTAAGTATAATTGGAATCCTGGAAAGATAAAAGTATCAAGATTTATATTTCCTCCTCCAGGAACTATGATAAAATTAAAGGGAAAAGTCCCAAGAACTTGCCCTAGAAGCAGACAGAGTGCAGAAAAGCAGGTGAGAAAGAAAAGGCAGCATACTGCTTAATATAGGTTAGTGAAATTCCAGAAACATGAGTGTGCTTCCTCAAAGTATTAAAATGTTATATGAATCTTATATTTGGATAAAATATGCAGAAATGGGGAAAACGGAGAAATATGCCAAAATATTAACAGCAGTTATTTCTTAGAGGTGAGTTACCTACTTTGTTCAAAAAGAACTAGAATGAAGAAAGCACGGGGCGGGGGTACTAAATGTATCTATAATATGTGTAAGTGTATTAATTAGCACATCCTGACAGAGTCGCATAGGAAGGCGCTGTTACTATTTACGGGTGTAAAGGGGCACATTATGAGAAAGTACTATGTCTGACATGTCAGCGTACTAGCCAGTAAACTACAAAGTTGAGCTCTGGATACAGCCTTATACACCAGTCTAGTTTTAACTGCTATGCCCAAATGCCTTCACGAGTGTAGCTTATACATTTTATAGTAAAAAACAAAAACAAAAACAAAACCTTTACTTATAAAATATCATTCCAAAAGAACTATATTACTTTCCTTTTTACTTAGAATTCAGCAGTAAACAAAAAGGCTCTATAAGCATATCTGTTTAGGAATTTATAGTACCTTAAAACTAATTTGTCTGGCCAGTTCTTTGGCTTCTTGATCAGCCTGGCTTGAATCACTTCCAGATTTTAAAGGCAGCAGGACATCCTTCATGGCGGAGCCACAGCCTTCACAACAGAAATCTTGTGATCTGGTAGAAGACAGCACTGTTCAATGAGCATAAACCAAACAGTGAGCACTAACCCTTCTTAAGTCACTCAGACAGGGGCTGCAGAGACAGCTCAGCACCTACAAGCATTCCCAGCACCCACACAGCAGGTAACCATCCTAAGCTAAGTCCTAGAGGAGACAACGCCCTCTCTGACCTTCACAGGCAACTCTACACAAGATGCCACACATGATGCATAGCCATATGCACATACATGCAGGCAAGACACCCATAAACATACAACAAAAACAAATCTCAAAAAATAACAATGCTTAAATACTAAATGACTAAAACTTACAAGTTCATAGTACTGTCATCTATAGGCTGTGAGGCATCAAGGCAGTATTAGTTCTGAGACAAGTAAATGTGTTCATAAAAAAACAACAACAAAAACAGCTTAGAGCTGGGCATAGTAGCATACACCTGTGATCCCAGCACTCGAGGAGGTGGAACTCTGTAAGTTCGAGGCCAGTCTGGTCTTCAAAGTGAGTCTAGGACAGCCAAGGCTACACAGAGAAACTCTTAAGCAAAACAAAACAAAATAAAAACAAAACGCCTAGATTTCATTTTTAAAAAAATAAGTTATCTAAAGAAAAATAAGCTTAAGATCTCCAGTGGCAACCTTTCTATGTAAACTTTCTATTATACTATAGAATACTATCCTCAAGAACACAGAGCATGAGCCTATTCAAAGTCTGCCAAAAGGTCTAATATAAAGTTCCAATTCTCTTTTAGCAGAAACATATAAAATAGGAAAGAAGCCAATTAAAAATAGAATTTATAGCCAGGCATGTTGACACACACCTTTAACCCTAGAACTTTGTGAGTTCAAGACCACTCCCCATCTAGTGAGTTCCAGAACAGCCAGGGCTACATAGTAAGACCATGTCTCAAAACAGCAAAACAAAAGAAAACCAAGAAAAAAATTGCAGATATTGCTTAGAAAAAAATCACATATAGTATTCACTTAAGCAGGAGTACAACTGAAAGACCTGGAAGAACTTGTGGAAAATATTAAGGTAAGGCTGAGTCAGCACTTACATTGAGCAGAGTAAACCTATAAGCAGACTATGTCCTTAGATGTACTGTCCTTAGATGTATTCCCCTTCGTATTCTAGATGGAGCCAAACTACACTAAGGCAGTGGATGTGAGTCAGTTGGTAGGGCTCGCTTAGTGCGCGCGCGCACACGCGCACACACACATAGCACTGCACAGGCCACATGGGTAGTATACAGCTAGGAGGCAGAGGATAGAGGGTAAAGAGGTCAAGGTCATCCTCAGCTTCACACTGATGCAAACCAAAGACTCCGTTATAGAACACTTGTCAAGAATTGCACCCAGGTGTGGTGGTACACACCCTTAAGTGTGGCACTGAAAAGGCAGAGGCAGGTGGACCTCTGTGAGTTCAGGGTCAGAATGATCTACAAAGTAAGTTCCAGGACAGCCAGGGCTACACAGTGAGATGCTGTCTCAAAACAAACAAAAGGATTCCATCAACTCAGCACTACTGAGAGGAAATGGCACTTTGAAAAGAATGCATTATTACAATATATAAAAATACAGCAAAAAGGGGAAAACAAAAAACCCAAACCCTGAGAAGGCAGTATTATCCTAATCACTACCTAAGAAAACCTTTATTTTCTCCCAGGTCCTTTACTGAATGTCTGCTATAAGCTATGCACGTGGCCCCCTGACAACTCAGGGAGCTGACCTTTCAGACAGTGCATATGAACAAGGGCTCTACTCTTCCTGCCTGTGGTACCCTCTGAAGTGGACAAAGGGCAGTAATACTTCCCAGGTATGCCTCCAGCTGGAGTAGACCAAATCTTAGTAGAATGTTACCAACTACTTTATTTTTCATTTTTTAATTATTATTATGTGTATGGATGTTTTGCCTGTATGTATGTCTGAGCATCACATGTGTTCCTGTGGCCACAGGAGCCAGAAGAGGGAGTTAGTTGGATCCTGTGGGGCTGGGGTTACAGTTATGAATCATATTGTGGGTACTGGGAATCAAACCTGGGTCCTCTGGAAGAGCAGCCAGTGTTCCTAACCACTGACTCATCTCTCCAGCCCACCAACTACTTTTAAAAGAATGAGGTGTTTGGACTGGTAATACAGATTAGTGGAAGAGCACCTGCTTGACATGGAGTGAAACCCTGAGATTGATCAATCCCCAATACTACAAAAAAAAAAATGTATCATGAGTTCAATTGTCTTATATGCTAGTCATTTCAGAGAACTCTGCAGAACGGGATGTGTGCAGTGCTAAGACTGGGTCCTTAGGCAGGCGACAGCAGAGAAAGAGCCCCCCACTAACCACTAACACCACTCGTCCTAACAAGGAACTTACTTTTTGGCAAGTGCTCTTCTCTCCTCAGGTGTGTAATCTAGAGAACCTATGGCTCCCTCTCCTTTAGTTGGCATAAACCCAATGATGGCCAGCAATGCTGTCCTTACTGAAACAGAAAGTGAACATCAATTCAGTGAAAGGAGCTGGGGGAGGGGCGGGGCTGGGACAGCTGGGGTCGGAGCTGGGTTGGGGTCGGAGCTGCATTAGGAGTTAGATCAACAGTGCAAGCACAGGGACTGAACTTGGTCTCCCTGCTTTCTATCTGTCTGTTTTAAGAAATAAAAAGGCAGGGGCTGGAAAGATGGCTCAGAGGTTAAGAGCACTGTTTGTTCTTCCAGAGGTCCTGAGTTCAATTCCCAGCAACCACACGGTGGCTCACAACCATCTGTAATGAAATCTGGTGCCCTTTTCTGGTGTTCAGGTGTACATGCAGACAGAACATTGCATACATAATAAAATAAATAAATGTAAAAAAAGAAAAGGAAATAAAAAGGCGGACAGGGCAGTGCATACTCTAACCCATGCTGAGGAAGCAGTAAGGCGACTCCAGGGGCTTGCTTAGCCATCGCGTCTAATAAAATGTGCAGGTTCAGTGAGAGACTCTGCCTCCAAAACTAGGGTAGAAGAGGACTGAAGACACCCACAACTACTGCTCTCACACACATCTGCCCAGAAACACGCAGAAACACACAGACGAGACAGATGTTTTAAGTTAGCCAATTAGGCTAACTCTACAAAGATCTGAAGGTTTTCAAAAGAAGTGCACATGAGAGGCTGTTAATGTGCAAATCTAGGCATGGAAGAGTATTTCTCTTAATTTTTCAATGGGATCATATATTAGCCAAAACACCTTCAAGCTCAAAACTGTTAATCATATCATAAACTGACAGTGATATGAATCTATATTCATTAATACTCACTGCTCCATGAAGGCTGCCAGGTTTCAGGATGATGTCCTGAGATACTTAAACAGATCTTCTTGCCTACTTCAAATCGCCCATTAGCCTTAAAAATAAAGAACACATTTTAAAAACTGTAAAAGTCTATTTAATGCCTTATGCTTTCCAAACATAAATACATTTATATTTATACGTGCATAATATTTTAAAGATAATATGTAATATTATCTATATAAATATTTAGTTTTTTATCCTCTTATAGACACTCAAAAACATTTGTGAATTGCTGAATAAATAATAAGGCTGTTTGTAGAAGGTACACTAGCATCTTTTTGAGAGTGAACTAAAGAACTGGCATGGAAAGACTTACTGACTTACACTGTGCCCTGTGCCTACTACAAACCTACGCTTGCAGAACAACAAGACACATAAGAGGCCAGGTTAAACCTAAGGCCAAGGGCACCTGACTATCTGGTAGGGAAGGGTGAGGAGATCTGTTCTGAGCCAGGAGTGACTTTTCAGAAGAATGTTGCCACTGGCTTAGAGAGAGCAATCAAGGAAGAGTAGAGCAGAGATGATGTTTTTCGATGTCCCCTCACCTTTCAGAGGTGACCACTGAAGCTAATTCTAACAAATACAAAGCAGGTGCTGTCCTGAGCGGGTGAAGCAGCCACAGCATTAAGGAAGAAGGTGAGAAAGAACAGGCACTAAGAACTAGCACTCCTGGGCACCCCTGGGTCCTGTTCACTAACACTTGCTGAGCGCAAGCTAGAAGTGACTTTAAGAAAGGAAGTGAAGGAGGGCACAGCTGCTTTTCAGTGTGGCAAATCCAAGTGATCCACTGGTTAAGTACTGGTAAAGAGCTGTTGCCTACTGCTACATGCACACATGCATGCATTTCTCTCTCTCACACGCGCACACGAACGCACACGTGCACGCACCCACACCCACACCACCCTTCTCCACATTTACCAGCCCTTCTCCAGACTGCTTGTTTCTCCCAGTTAACTGAAACAATTGTTGAGTCCTGACATCAACAATTAGCACTAAGACCCAATCCTTGTCAAGCAGCTTCTAGATGCCAAAACTTTAGAATGTGGCTGTATTTGCCAGAAACAACATTCCATTAGACAAAATTTCAAAGACCTATGTGTGCCAAGATGAAAAGGGCACTAGTCAGTGTCCTGGCCAGTTGTCTCTAAAACAAATGCCTTTGCGCTCTCCAAAGTACAGCCACAGCTGTGCTAGTCTGCGGCTACGGATAAACACCTTGTGGCACAAAGTGCTACCCTATGGGTCAGTTAAAACTTAGATGCAAGAGAAGGAAGACTGAGAAGCCACAGAGGTTCTCCAATAAGTAGAGAAAGCCTTCTTCAACAAAGATCATCTGTGAAACTGGACTGCAATAGCCTACACAAGAGTAAGGTTACCAAAGAGAAAAACAAGGCAGCAAAAAGGTCACTGTGTTTGGTGCGTGTGTTTCATTTTTCATGGTTAGGAGAAAATTAAACGTAAGTGAAGCAAGGAAAGTTTAGCAATCAAGAGAGTTAACATATTGATAGTCTTTTCCACATGAAAATAAAACATGTAAGTAAAGGTAGACCTTCTGAGATATAAACAGAAACAAAATACCATTTATTAAGGTTTCTGTGGCAGGCTGTGAGAGCTATATGCAGGATACTGACTTTCATTTCCACATCAGTTCAGTGAGCTGTGAGGAAACTCAGGAGAACGATGTGAGGATGGATGATGAGACTCTGAGCTGCACTAACCGTATCACCACGTGCCAAGCAGCAAGCTTAGCCCTCCTCACACAATCGCTCCTGAATCCTAACAACTGCGCTATGACGTTTATGCTCTCACTGGTATCGCACCAGCACTATCAGAGGCATCAGCTTCCTCAGATTTTTTCCTCAGGACAAAATATTGCACTTCTATGGTTTAGACTCTAAAGGAAAATTAGAATAATATTCTATGTCATTTCTTCTCTCTCTCTCTTTTTTTTTAAAGGTTTCTGTGGCAGATTCTCTTCTCAAACACAGTGACCTTTTTGCTGCCTTGTTTTTCACTTTGGTAACCTTACTCTGTGCAGTCCAGTTTCACAGATGTTCTTTGTTGAAGAAGGCTTTCTCTACTTATCGGAGAACCTCCATAGCTTCTCAGTCTTCGAGACAGGGTTTCTCTGTGTAGCCCTGGTTGTTCTGGAACTCACTCTGTAGACCAGGCTGGCCTGAAACTCAGAGATCAGCCTGCCTCTACCTCCTGAGTGCTGGAAATAAAGGCGTGTGCCATCACAACCCGGCCTCTACTTCATTTTCTTATGAATAAGCTGGCTACATTTGCAGATAGCTGGAGAGGTTAACCCACAAGGACTGTAAAAAGCCAAGAGCTCTTACTGTTAGCAGAATAATGCTTGGTGGTTTCATGGGGTACTCTGGTGGCAGCACTATGCGTCCATGATAAACTCCTCCATCAAAATCAGAATCTGGGGGCCCTCTGACTGTGAAGTGCCATTCAAAAAGGTTATCCTAAACAAAACAAGAATCCACAGGATCAAGAACATTTAAAAGTTTGATCATTTTTATCAATAGTAACATTAAACATGTCAGGTGAGGAAAATCAAATGCTTTCTAATACTGCTATAATAGTTTCTAATGCTCAAAATGCCTTAATATCTTAAGTAAAAAGGCATTATTTAATGTAAAATTTATGTCTCATAAAAGCTAAAAATCTTTAAACCAAATAAGTTAACATTTCTGAGTTCTATTATATATTCGTAAGATTCATTCAATTAAAATATCAATTAGTGAAAATATAGTAAATATAGTAAAATCATTAGTATAAACTTGAGTTATTTTAACAAATCTCTAAAATGTGTTTTTCATTATGTATAACTAGGTAGTAATATTAATAGACTGGCTATATGTCAGTATTTAGTTATCAAGTTACTTTTCCAACTTCAAAGTTCTTACACACTATAACACTTGTGTCTTCACTATTACCATGAAAACCTTTCACAGGTGAAAACACGAGCCTAAGATGTTTATGTCAAAAGCGCAGAGTAGCTGCAGAGACCTGTGAGGGGTCGGTGGCTTCTTACCATGCAGTGTCTACAGTTCCTTCCACTGCTACCCTCCTTCCCTCAACACCAGGTTAGTATCTGGAGCCCACATAACAGAGCCCCCTAAGTCAGCTGTGCCTAGAGAAAGGCTAAAGAAACACTGGGGAAACAAAGTAGATCAACAGCATCAAACACATCATAGCAACTGGAGCAATGGGAACACAGCTCTAAGGTGTCTTAGATACTAAAGTACTGCAATCGGAGAACAGACAGGAACCAACCTCCAGAGGCTGAGCATGGTAATGATCTGTTGGATCTTTTAATTCTGCTGCTTCTTTCATCAATCGCTTAACAGCTAAAAGAAAATCGAGAAAATGGAGATATTTAAAACACACTTTTCCAAGTGGGCAGCACAGCCAGGTGTGGTGGTGCACCCCTTTAATCCCAGCTCTCAGGTGGCAAAGGCAAGGGGATCTCTTGAGTCTGAGACAAAAGTTGGTCAGCTCTATAGGTGGGTCTAAGCAAGCAGAGGAGAGTGAAATATACAAAAAACATGTTAGAGTGATAGAGAAACAGGGTAACAGGAAAGCAACTCCCACGCCCAGAACCACATCAGTTTGGTGATGCTTTCCATACTATTTCATTTGAGTCTAGTATTTTTTAAATCTAGGCTTTAAAAAAAGTTCCAGCCAGGCACTTCAGCACACGCCTATAATCCCAGCACTCGGGAGGCAGAGGCATGAGCTTCTCTGTGAGTTCAAGGCCAGCCTGGTCTACAAAGTGAGTCCAGGACAGCCAAGGCTACACAAAAATAGAACACAACAATATAAGGTCCTAGCCAGGAATGATGGCTGCACATCTGTAAGCCCTGAACTCAAGAGGTCAAAACAGGAAGCTTTCAACTTTGAGGGCAGCCTGGGCCGCACAGCAGGACTATTTCAAGTAACAAAACCTAAGTTCTTGAGTCACTATTCTATTCACAATCATTATTATTCTTTTCTGTCTCCTACTCTCAAGTGAAGCCTTGTACAAGAGAATTTATCCACTTATCAAATACTTCCAAGTATTTATGAGGTGAGAGGTGACAGCTACGATCATCGAATTCTGGGGTCATCAAGGAGCTCAGAGTTGAAAGGCAATCAATATTAACACAGCAGGATAAAATCTGTACTAGAAACATATTTGACACAATCTCTCCCTCCAAATTCTACACACTGAGCTTCTTTCTCAGACACACCTCATCTTCTCTCTACTCCATGTTTCCTCAGCTTGCAAAGCCATTCTGGCACCTGTAACCATCCAGACTGACTCCCACATACAAGCAGTGTTGTTTGTTACTGTTCTTCTGTTTTGTTTTGGTTGTGTTTTTTGTGTTTTGAGAGAAGTGGTCTCACTATGCTATGTGTTGTCATGACACTGTACTGCAGGATCTGTAAGGCTCTATGTCACTGTGGACTCCTCACAGCTTAGAACAGACAGTATTCAAATATGCTGAATGAACATTATAGTCTTCCAACATTTCTCTTCCCAAGAATCTGAAGCTGTGACTAGTAATGGTTTGTTGTGGTTTTTTTTAATGAACTTGACATAAGAAAAAAAAAACTTTATTCAAAGAAAACCTAATAAGAATCTTAATATGCAAAGTAAACAATACATATCTGTTTGGTTGAAAAGATCAGGGGGCCATGGAGAAGGACTGAAGGCTGCTAAGCTGATTCAGCAGGTAAAAACACTTGCCAAACAAGCCTGAGGATCTTAACCTTAGCTCAGTCCCCAGGGCTCATGTAAAGCTAGCTACAGCAGCATTCGTGTTTGTAAGCCCAGCACTCCTGTGGGAAGACAAGGTGGAGACAGGAAAATAGCCTGCAAGCTTGCAGGCCTACCAAAGCACACAGCAGACACAGCAAGTGCAAGTCCACATCAATGAGGCAGAAGCCAGAACTGACCAGGAAGACTGTCCTCTGACCTTCACACATTCACCCTAGCACATGTGTGTGTCACTCACACACACACACACACACACACACACACACACACACACACACACACACAAATAATGTGTTAGGCTTTCTATTACTGAAACAAAAGATCATGATCAAATGCAAATTGGGGAGGAAAGGGTTTATTCAGCTTGCACTTCATCACTTTGCTGTTTATCACCAAAGGAATTCAGGACAGGAACTCTAACAGGGCAGGAACCTAGAGGCAGGAGCTGATGTAGAGGCCGTAGAGGGGTGCTGCCTTCTGGCTTGCTCCCCATGGCTTGCTCAGCCTGCTTATGCAATCTAGGACCTCCAGCCCAGGGTGGCACCACCTATGATGGGCTGGGCCCTCCCCGACTAATCACTAATTAAGATAATGTCTTACAGCTGCATCTTATAGAGCCATTATCTCAATTGAAGCCCCTGCCTCTCTGATGACTCTAGTTTGTATCAAGTCGACATAAAGCCAGCCAGTACGAATAATAATTTTTTAAAGGATTGAAGTCCTCTGGCATTACTTTTCCTGTTGCTGTAAGAAATACAAAGCAACTTAAACAAAGGCTTACCCTCACTCACAAGGTACAGTTCTTCATGGTGGGGAAATCAAGCAACAGGTAGCTGGTTATACTACACCCGTAGTCATATGAATGCTAGTACTCAGCCCATGTTTCCTTTTCCTATCAGTCCAGAACCCCAGACCATGGAATGGTGCCTCCCACAGTAGGGCTAACCTAACCTATGGAATTCCTCACAGGAGATGCTCAGAGGCTCATCTGATTCCAGGTACTGTCAGGTTAAAAACCCAGTATTAGGATGGTTAATTTCAACTGTCAGTTTGAGGCGATATAAAATCATCTGGGAAATAAGCTGCTGGTAATAACCGTGAGAGATTATCTTGATCTGGTAAAGTGGAAAGACTCACCCACTGTGGATGGCACCATTCCCTAACCTAGGATCCTGGACTGTGTGTGTGTTTTGTTTTGTTTTTTTAAAGGAGAAAGTAAACTGAGCATTCATTACTTTCTGCACTTGGATTTCGATGCAATGTGACCACATACCCCAACCTCCTGCTGCCATGGCTTCCTCACCACAATGGACTGTGACCTTAAACTGTGAGCCAAAAACAAACCCAGTCTCCCTGCAGTGGTTTTGTGGTAGTATTTCATCACAGCAACAGAAAGGTAACCAAGACAGAAATTTGTCACCACACTGTTTTGTTATTATTATTTATTTATACAGTATTCTGCCTGCATGTGAGCCAGCAGGCCAGAAGAGGGCACCAGACAGCAGCCAGTGCTCTTAAACCTCTGAGCCATCTCTCTCCAGCCCACCACACTCTACTTTCAAAACCTCATAAAAATGTACCGGAACCTAAGGAGAAGTGTCTTTCTGAGTGTCAGGTGCAGAGTTCTGCCATGCAGCTAGAGCTAGATCTGATAGCGCCTCCTGACCGCCATGTCTCTTGCTTCAGCCCAGCTCCTCCCTTCCTTTCTCTCACCCCCTTTCTCCCTCCCTCTCTTTCTGTTTTTTTCAAAACAGGATTTCTCTGTAGAGCTTTGGCTGTCGTGAACTCACTTTGTAGATCAAGCTGACCTCGAACTCACACCAATCTGCCTGCCTCTGCCTCCCTGAGTACTGGTATTAAAGGTCTGCACCACCATGACCAGCTTGCATTCCTGCTCTTAAGCCTTACTTTTTTATGGAGGCTTTGGTCTCTCTGGATCAAAACTTGAGGCTCCATGGACCCCAGCATTTGCCCTCCCCTTTTGTCCAGCTAGTTCAATGAACTTACAGTAAATTTAGGGCCAAAACATAAAAATAAAGGGATCTTTTATAGGCCATTGTCTCCCAAACATCAGTTTATCTTGGAAAGTATCATAATATCAGTTCCCAAGACATGGTGAATTTCAGGAGGCAGCCACCTAGAGATTCTCATCTGGGAACCCCAAATAATGTTTCCCAACTTCCCCTTTCTGGTTTCAGAATGAAGGCGTGTCAGCAAAAGTTTAAGAACTAATTTTTCTGACTATAAAGATACTTACTTAAACAAAAAAATTAAGATGTGCCAGAGAGATGCTCACTAGGTAAACACATTTGCCACCAAGCTGACAGAATGAGTTTCATATCTGAGTCCCACATGAAAGAACTGACCATAGCAAGATGTCACCTGACCTCCACCTGAGTGTCACACACACACATACACAAACACACACACTAAATAAACAAATGTTAAAAGGGTGTGTGTGTGAAGAAATGACTCAGTGGTTAATAACACTGGCTATTCAAGAGGACCTGAGTTCAATTCCCAGCACCCACTGGCAGTTCACAACTGTCTGTATCTCCTGTTCCAGAGGATCTGACACCCTCTTACAGACATACAGGCAGTCAGACACCAATGCTCATAAGGATAAATGAGAGCTGGAGAGACAGCTCAGCAGTTGAAGCACTGGCTGCTCTTCTAGAGTACCAGGGTTTGATTCCTAGCACCCACATGAAGGACCACAATCCAATTTCAGGGGGTCCAAAGCCCTTCACACACAGTGCACAGACATATGCAGGCCAAACATACCTACATACAAAAATAAAATTAATTTTAAATTTAAAACAAAACACATTTGAAGAATGTCTGAGTGGAGAGAAAAAAAGAATAACTTCCTGCCTTAACAAACTTCTAGCAATTAGACTTGATGAAAAGATTACAAGACAATGTGACAATGCTTACCAGGTGTGAACAAGTTTAAGGGCTGCCTAGTCTATCTATGGTAGCTGAGAAGGCTGACCCCTGCAGAAGCTTAAAGAAGTGAGGGCTTTCAGATGCGTTAAAGGAAAAGCACTCCAAACAGAGGAGCCAGCAGAGATGGAGATAACAAAAATGCAAAGGGGTCTAAGGTGATGGAGCTGGGAAAGAAAGCAAGGGTTAAGGCCTGACCGACCCTATCCAGCCAGCTAACCAACCTAACTAACTCTGGGCTTTACCGGCTGCTAAGTGATTCCTGCTGAAACACTGTTAATTTGAGAAGTGATCTGGTAGGTTTTGTTTCAGTAGATGTGGTGAGAGCAGTGACAGCTTTCACCACAGGCAGAGGTGAAAGGGGCCCGAGGATCTGACAGCATCTCAGTAGGAGACTGGTCTGCCTAGCATGCTCAAGACTTAGAGTTGGTGTGTGAAGGTGCAGCTGCCTGAACGCTGTGAATCCATGGGATACGGCTTTAAGGGAAATATACACGTTTGAAGGAGTCAAGGATATCAATGAATTTGGTTTTTACAACTCACAAAGCCTTTTTCAGTCTATGGGAAATCTGTGAAAATGTTCAATGACTATAATTCTATGCATCTACAGCTGAGATGGGTCAAAGTTGACTGTAAAGTCTAATTTATATGAAGCTTCAGTTGACACCAACAATATCAACAGGATAATTCCCAGGTTTCTGAAGGGCAGAGTACATTTACAAACCAACAAAGTTATCATCTACACGATATCTCACTTTATTATTTGTATTGTCGTCTCTTAAAACTTCCCATCCATATCTCTGAGATAACCCAACAACAGCAGATAGGAAATGAGATGTTTTAATTACTTCCTTCACGTAATCATCAATCTACAATAACAAAGATTTGAGACTAAAACAAAGCAAGCATTATCACCCAGCTTCTCAGCATTTTAACAAGTCCTTCGGTTCATCTATTCATCTATTCACCTCTATTAACTCCAAATCATCTACACCAATAGGAAAGATTCTGCTCTTCCAGAGGTCTGGGTTCAATTCCCAGCACCTACATGGCTACTAGCAACTGTCTGTAACTCCAGTTCTCAAGCATCTGACACCCTCACAAAGACATACATACAAGCAAAACATCAATGCACACAGACAGATTAAAAAGGAATCGTTTTTTTTTTAAATTGAGCAATTTCCTGAGAGCATTTCACACACCAAAACCAAGAACAAAAAATCCAACTAATTCAATTATTGTGGCATCAAAATGGTAAAATTCAAGCACTTCTACTTTCTCTGACTTTGCTGCTTCTTCTTCTTCTTCTTCTTCTTCTTCTTCTTCTTCTTCTTCTTCTTCTTCTTCTTCTTCTTCTTCTTCAGTTCTTCAGATTTTAAGTGATGGGCTGAAGACTGAGAATGTGGTTCCTTTAAAATTCAACTGTGTAAATGTCATCCTTGCACAGGCATGGTCAAATTTTAAACGAACCCCCTAAAATATGACTGATTCTACATCTAGTCACCTAAGGACACTTAATTATCAGCATTCAAGCTAAACAACATTCTGTTAGGCCAATATACTAAGGCTTTTTGTTAATATATTCTAAAATTTGAAGAAAAAAAATTCACAACGCCAACTCTTTCCATTAGGATGTTAGACTTAAAAGTCCAAACTAAAAAGCAGTGTGAGAAAGCAGACTTAAACAGCAGCAAGAGTTCTGGTTCAAGGATCATCAGTACCTTGGGGTTTATGATTAAGAGCTAACAGGGAGGGGTTTGTTTTGTTTTTCTCCTGACAAATTATCAAGGTACATTTAAAATAAGCACCTTGTATAGAACCAAGTAATTCGTGCCCCAACGGATGTTTGCAGTGTTTTTAATACACCAGAAAATAACTGGAGACCAGGACTGCCTGGGACACTGGACGAAGAAAAAGGAATCCTCTGCGTGAATTCAGACATACTAGCAGTCAACAACACACACACACACACACCCCATCGTGGTTAATTCTCCACTAGTTTTGTTATAGGACGTTTTGCTACGTCTATACATTCAGCCGTAAGCACTGCAGTGGGCTAGTTTAAACGTCAAGACCCCTCAACCATAAGCCAAACGCCTAACAAAAGTTGGTCGGCGGCGACACAGGAGGCGGAGAGGACGGGGGACAGCCCGGGACGAGCGGCGGAAGCCCCGCCACCCTGGGCTCGGCCGTCCCCAGCTCCACGCCGCAGGGCCCGGGAGGGAGAGGCCGCGAGCCAAAGGGCGCCAGCGACCGGGCGATCCGCAGTGGCCGCTGCCGCGCCCGGCGGCCTGCACCCCGGCCCGGCGGCCTGCACCCCGGCCCGGCGGCCTGCACCCCGGCCCGGCGGCCTGCACCCCCGCCCGGCGGCCTGCACCCCGGCCCGGCGGCCTGCACCCCCGCCCGGCGGCGGCCTCGCGTCGGGCGCCAAGCCGGGGCGGCCGCGAGGGCCGGCGGACAGGAGCGGGCCGAGGGGCCGCCGCGGAGCTCCGAGACCCGCCCGCCCGGCCGCGGCCCGGCTCACCAGGGCTCTTCAGGTTGTAGCGGGCCTCCATGGCGAGCCTCCCCGCTGCCGCTCCGTGCGCGCCGCGGCTGCCCCGGTCTCGCGCGGCTGACCGCGCCCAGACCAGCCCGAGCGACCGAGCGACGCGGGCGAGCGGGCCCGCCTCCCTGAGGGCCGGCCGGGCGCCGAAGCGGGCGCCGGGCTGCGGACGCCTGCGGGGCTGACGTCGGGGCCGCCGCGCCGCTGCGTCACCGCCCGCGCCGGGTCTGTGAAGTCGGCCTGACGTGGCCGTCGCCTCGCGGCGGCGGCGGCGGCGGCGGGAGGAGCGGCGGGCGGCCGGGCGCGGCCTGGCCTCTCCGAGCCCCCGGCGGAGAAGCTGCGAACGGCGCCCGTTCCTCGGTGTGCATCAGAACCTGCCAGAAATGAAGCCAACCGAGGGTTTCACGTTAGGAAGAGCGTGTAAGCCTGGCAGCCCCGACTTCGAGGGACGTTTGTCCTTGTGGAACGCTAGGACAGGATGAGGAAAGAGGGACAGGACCCAGTAGAGATCGGGTTATAAAGCGAGTTAAGATTAACCAGTTGGACCCGTTAGCGTGATATACAAATCTTGTTTTATATTGTCAGAGATTGCAGTCTGTTTGTGAATTTCGTAGTGACTTCTCCCAGCAGACTGAATTGGGATGACAAAAAATTAAATGGAATCTTTTAAACCATTAAAAGGTGATGTTTAAAGTTTGTTTTACATATCTGTCATTTAAGATTTGATTTTTCTCTTGAAGACTAGAAAATATATAATGCTAACTGTCTTCACTTTTTAGTGATTTTATGGTACATCTATCAAACTGTGAGCTGAATTCGTCTTAGAGAAAATAATCAAGTTTGCAATATAGAACTAACTACTGATATTTTTTTCTGATCGTTTTTTTAAACATGGAAATATGTTCCAATTCATAGTTGGAGGACAATTTTATTTATTTTCATTATGTCACTGTTGTTTCTAATAGCCTTTGCTCCAATTCTTGAATAAATCTTTTAGCATTTAGAATTTTAAAAAAAGGTGATGTTTTCTGAATAGTAAACTGATAGTCAGATGGACAGAGAAGTAAGCAAAACCAAACTGCAAGTGTGCAGTCTTCGTTAATCTTTCATTCTTTGTTTTCAGTCCTCAAATTTAGCATCCAGCACCCTCCCCTGCCCAGCAGCTGACCTCAGATCTTCCACTGGCGTAGCCATTCTATCACCCAGCTCTTCGGAGTACACGTTCCCCTGGTGCTCTCCTCCAAACCGTGGAGATAGGGATGATTCTCTTTTCTTTTATTCTTGAAGCCAGCATCATCTGGTCCTTTGGGGCTCTTCCTTAGATAAAAACAACAGCAAAATATCTGACAATGCGTTGTGGGGACGTACCATAGCTTATTTATAATGGCTGCAAGAGAAAAGCCAACTCCCAATTTTTCTTTTAACTAGAAACATGTACAGAGGGGACTAAGTACGTTGATTAAAAGAGGAGTAATGCTACTTACAGGTTACTCTTAACTGATGGGAAGGGAATTAATTTTCCCAGAAAATGTAGATTTGTCAAAAGAATACTTTGGTCTTTTTTAGAACAGATTTCTTTCTAGAAGAAAGTTATAATTTATAGCAGACAAAAAGATTCCCAAATTACGTTTGGAATATTTTTCATCTTATTCTTTATAATTGTCCTGAAGATAAGTTTTAAAAACAAAGACGTTACAGCTATCTCGGGAGGTACAAGGGCAGTGATAAAAGGTGAAGTTCAAAGCACTCCAGAATGTTGACAACTTTGAGTTACAATCCCTGTGTGTTCCCTCTTTTCCCCAGAGAGCCACCAACACCAAGAATGTGAGTTCCTTTCCCCCAGCATTCACATCCTAATCCAAGGTCTACTGGGTCTGGATGCTTGATCAGTTATTCTTATAACAGTGTTGGTGATGACACAGGCTAGCTTCTTTTAGTGGGTGAAGAAAATTGAAGTCTTAAAGAAATTAAGCAGTTCATTTCAGTTCTCATTTACTCGGGTACATTACAGGTTCTTAACCTCTTGATACAATCCACGTGAGAAGTTATAGGCCCCCACACATATTGCTGTGCGGTCCACTTTAACCCAACATAACTCAAACACCAGGTCAATGCAGGTGATGAAAATTGATTGTAATGAAGCTGCTACTGATCGGTCAGGGCAGCAGAACAGCCTCGGGAGCTGAACTGACCCCTGAAGGGATGTTGTGCAGCATCTTTAAAGGCTGAAACCATAAAGCGAGGGCAGCAGAGTGGGCTGTAGCACCGTCCAGTCATATTCTGACATAAAAGGTCGAGCAAGGGAGTTCCCATCAGTCAGGATGGGCATAAGTTCCTGGGCCGAGGAACAAGAACATGATCCTGACGGCAAAATGGAGAAGTTGTCCTTGAAATGGACTCAGACAGCTGTCTCCTTACAAGTTGTCCCTGAGATGTCTGGACTCAGACAACTGTTTTCCTTAAACAGAAGCTGTTCTGCTGTTGGGAAGTCCCAGCTCCCCTTTATGCCTGGGACCTTGAATTTAGTTTCTCCCTATGACTAAATGGAATCTGAAACTGAAATGGTAGTACTTAGAATAAGTTTCTTTTGCTTGTTCCCAACAAAATAAGGCCAAATTATACTTCTTAAACCAGTGACCAAAGGCAGACTTTGGACCAAAAGAATCTCTCAGCACCAAAGCTCAGGGTAAAGCATTTCTAAAGAGAAACCACAATGGCATTGCCAGGTGTAGGTCAGGGGAGTCTGTTAGCATTTGTTTTGGCTACACAGTCAGCAGATATGGAAAGTCCCAGATGTGCTCTCAAGGCAAATGTGACTGTTGGGGGTCGGGGTAAGAACTGAAAAAGTGACCAAGCAGACACAAAGTGGTATGACTTTAACAGTCAGTTAATCAGGGCTCAGTCATTCCACCCAGGAGCAGTACAAGGGCCCATGGGGCCTGTGAGTAAGGAGTTAGCCATGGATTCCTAGCAAACCAGTGATGGAACCCGGAATTGTTGGTCTTTTTTCTCATTTATAAGGACTAACTATATTGGATGCTTAGTTAGACATAACTCATTTTTAAAAAATAAGATTTTAAAAAATAAATTTGTTAGGGCTGGAGAGATGGATTCAGAGGTTAAGAACACTGGGTGTTCTTCCCAAGGTCCTGAGTTCAATTCCCAGCAACCACATGGTGGTTCATAACCATCTATAGTGAGATTTGTGCCCTCTTCTGCATACATGCAGGCAGAATGCTATATAAATAATAAATACATAAATCTTTAGAAAAAAAAACTTATTTTTAGATGAAGCAGAGCTAGTAGAAAATGTGTGTCAGGATCCAGTCTTGGGAGCCATTGGGGGTAGCCCGAAGGAAACATCATGGCCAATATTATCAAGAGTCCAAAGGGAGGAAGGGGCATCATGACCCCCATCTTCACAGCTCACGCATTCTGAGCCTTAGTTTCTGCCATGTGTGCACACTGGCTTCCGGCTTTGTAGCCAGAGCAGGGATGGAGAGCTGGCCTCTGGAAGGTGAGGCTGTTCTGGGTGAACCTTCAGTCAGGGCTTCTTCTCAGGCAGGATCCTTTTCTTCACCTGGATATGGTGGCTCCATGGGATGACGCCTGTCACATAGTGTTTAGATGACTATCCATAGTGTAGCCATAGCAGACTGGCCCTGGGGCTCGCTCTACAGAGTGAGTTCCAGAACAGCCAGGGCTACACAAAGAAACCCTGTCTTAGAAAAAGAAAGAAAAGAAAAAAATTGAACAGGGAGTGCCTCTTACAGAATTAGCTAATTACCTCCTGGCCATAGAGTTAGCTTTTTCTTTCTAAGAGGAGGAGAATTGGTAGCCAGGGTAAAGGGCATGACCAATTGAACTATACCAGTGGGTAACAGGTTAGGTACAAAGTTTCCCCTGTTCTCAAAAACCCCTGCGTCACTTTGAGAGACATTGAGGGCAGAGTAATTGCTATTTGTCTCTATATTGTTTTGAGACTTGGGATGAGCTACACCCACACATTGTATCAACTAGCTATAAAAATGTGTCCCTGTATTTTCAATTGTTAATTGCTGTGCCTCTGTGGCCAGATGTGTGGCAGGGTATGTCAATGTCACTTCTACACCTGCCCAAAGAGGATTCTCTGAGATTATCAGGTTAAAAGCAAGCTGCCCTGGGGGAGGTTATGGAAGGTCACATTGCCCTCAATCTGACCAAAAGGCAACAGAAAGATATGGGCAGGACATAGCCCTGATGCCCATTGGCTCAGCATGAGTAAACTGTGGAATTTACCCACTATGCTAATAGCTTTTTTTTTTTTTGTATGAGAAAGGAATGTGGCTTTTGTTAAATAAAATGCTGGTGGCTGAGCTAGAGCAGAGAAAGAGAGAGGCAGAGACAGGAGAAAAGCAGGGAGGCAGAGAGAGAGCCCTGTGGCAGGGTGCAATGGCAGGGAAATCAGGTTAAGTTTTGAAGACTAGTCGAGAGACTGCCCTAGGAAGAAGGCCAACAGCCTTATACTATACACACTTCTCCATGTCTATATTATTAAACTTCAAGCGGGTCCCCCAACTAGCCCCGAAATAAAGACATTTAAGATGTGGGCACAGACTCTAAGGTCCTCAGGAAAACCCAGTCCCCTGACATGGGAGACAGGAGTATTTCATTTTTTTAAACAACATTTTTATATTAATTTTTATGTTCATTGATGTTTTGCCTGCATGTATGTCTGTGTGAGGGTGTCAGATCCCCTAGAACTGGAGTTAGAGACACTTGTGAACTGCCCTATGGGTGTTCGGAATTTAACCCAGAACCTTTAGAAGAGCAGCCAGTGCTCTTAACCACTGAGCCATTTCACCAGCCCCATAATTCATCTTTTCTAGATAAGGTTTTCCTGGTCTGGCCTACAAAGCCAGAGGCATACAGCAGACTTCTGGCGAGCTGTACTACCCTTCATCCTTATCTTACAAAGTGAGACTAACATGCAATTTACTCTGATGGAGTTTGTGTCCCATCCAAGGTAAGGGGCACTAGTTGAGCCTAGGGATGTCCTGCCGTGCAGTGTATTACAAAACTAACCCATTTTAAGAAATCAATTAAATTTCAAAACCCAGTTTTTAATACACCTAAATTTGAATATTTAATATTAAACAAGCTTTAAGTTTACTTTAAACTTGTTTTCAGTTATTTTAGGCTTAATTTTGACAACATACACAGAAGACTATATAAAGGGAAATATAAATGTGTCTCTCCAGGTTTGTCTCTGTAAATGAATGTCATTTGTGCTTAGCATGACTACAAGCAGAATTCATGCTTCAGGCTCAAGTAGGTAGGTCAGATCCCGTCTCCTGACCCAGGTTTTGGTGAGCTAAAACAACTTGACAATTTTTTTAAAATATTCTTCATACCCAAGAGGTATTTCTTTCTCTATAACTGAGAAATAGAAACAAAAACAAGAGTCTCTGGGCTTGGTGATGCAGTAACAAAAGCAGACCACTGACACAGGGCAAGGGAGACCCAAGAAAACAGACTCTTCTGTACCAGAGGAAACAGGCTCAGCGATCCAACAGAGCTAGCATGGCACTTTCTCCAGTCCCCTACCGAAGCAGGCCAGCTAGAAGGACTCCCCCACAGAAAAACTGGCATGCATAGCCACTCTGCGGTGGAGGCCTGGACTCGCCGGCTGCCAGGATGCCAGGATGCCTCCGGTTTGGGGAGATAGCGGAGAGGAAGGGCTGCTCTGCCCCTGCCCACGCTGCGGTCCCTGCTGTGCTGGCCACACTGCTGCACACACCCTGCACCACAAGTTGTCCTGCTCCAGACGGGACCCGATCGTGAAGGGTGTTAGTATTCTGAAACAACCTGCTTCTGGGTTACCTAGCAACTCCAGATGTCATCTTGTATAGCCCAGCCAGGTGGCCACACCTGGGGGGCGTGGTTAGTGGTTACCTGACCTTAAAAAGGACCACCGGACACGTGTTCTCTCTCTTACTCCTTTCTCTCTTCCTCTCTCTCTTGCCCTTCCCCCCCCTTTTCCTCCTCTTATCTCTCTCTTCCCCCCATCGTGGCCCACTCTCCCTGCTTTCCCTCTCTCCTAATAAACCCCTTTCATAGAAAACCTGCTGTAAGCCTCATCTTACTTACAACAAAGGGCACTGTTCCGGTGGCTCAGGGAGCATGCTGGGAGGGGCAGGATGTTAACAGGTTTGCCTCTTTGAGTAAGTGTTAGCTGAGCAATACGGTAAGAAGGGTTGCCATCAGACTCCAAGGGACAGAGGAACTGGGAGAAGTAGAGAAGGAGACAGCTGGGCAAGAGGGTGTTGCCGGATATTTGATCCCATTGTAAACCCCAAAATTGGGAACTGTAAAACCCTGTTTCTTTGGTGTGGGTGAGCCCTATCACACACCTTTAATCCGAGAACTTTCTGCTTATTGTAAACCAGTGATTATGCTGTGGTTCAGCCAGCCCTAGCACATGCCTTTAAAAGCCTTCTGTACGCAGGTTTTCATAGTTAACCCTAGGTCAAGAGGCGGAGCAAGAAACCAGCTGACGGGGAGCTAAGAGTAGGAAGGACATCGAGTTGGTGTGGGGTATTTAAGAAAACGCCTGAACTCAAGTTCTTGCTTTAGCTTCAGCCTCAGCTCTTTTGCTCCACGGCTTCCTGGGCTTTGAACTAGCAAGCCTTCAGCCTTGGGTTTTTTGGGCTTTTCCTGCTGTGCTGTCAGTTGAGCCAGTGAGCCTTTGGGGTTTTTTCCATCTGGACCTGAGCTGAGAAGGAAAGTCAGCTGGGTGCTTTCTCTGCCTCTCTGAGCTAGGCAGTTTTCGCCCCAGCATCTGACTCCTGAGTCTTTATTGGTAAAATAGAATGGTTGGGATTTTCCTTCTTTTAAACAACAAGAGGGACTGAGTGAGGAGAATGAGAAGCATGGAGCTTGGGGGTGAAAGGAGAGGCACAGACAGTTCACAAACATGATAAAAGACAGATGGGATCAGAGAAGAGTTTACCATCAGTGTAATCCCAGAAAGGAATTAGCACAGCTCACATAACACAGGTGACAAGGTTATACCCCAAGATGGCTCTGGTCACTAAGTCACAGAGCTTGGAGAACAGACAAGTTCTCTTGTCCCTGGACAGAACCAAAGGAGACAAGGCAGAGACTAGTAACAAAAAGGCTACTGTCTCTGGGCAGAATCTGTCCAGAATGCATCCAGTCACTCACAATTTGGCCAGCCAGCCGTCTGTGTCCAATCTAGCATGAGAGGACACCAGCAGGCTGCTAGTAGGGCCAAACCTTAGGAGGGTTCTTCAGGAGGCCCGGCCCTCAACCAGAACTGAGTTTGCTGCTTCTTACCTCCTAGAAGAACCAGGTGGACTCAGTCTTTTAGTGTCTGGGAACACAGCAGCTATTCCAGACCTTTCTGGGTTCAGTGAGAGGCACAGGTCCTTGCAATGTCTTCAAGAGGTGCAGGTCTGGACTAGTCCGAGTTCCACATGCAGAGGGTTATATCACTGGAGTTTCCATATGTTATAGTCCAGGTGAGAAAGTTACAGAACACCGCACATGTAAGGCCAAATCACAGTCCTTCATTAGCCAGGAAAGGAAGAGAGAGAGAGAGAAGGAAGGAAGGAAGCCAGCCTTTATTAGACCAAGAATAGGCTCTTGTCCCAAGGAAATAATTGGCACCAAAGCGCAGAGCTCAGGTTACAACATTTCTAAAGACAAAAGCCATAATTACATCATTGTCAGGTGTATATCAGGGAACACTGTCTCTTAAGTTTTGACGATAAAAGCAGCAGATATTTTGATTATTTATCTGGGCCATGGTCAGGGTCATGGAAAGTCCTGAACATACTGCCAAGGTAGATGCAACTGTCCGGGGCTTGGGGCTGAAAAGTACCTGAGTGGACACAAAACGGAGCCAGGGTGAGAGGATAAGATGGCATTTCCTCAGTCATGCCATGCCATACTGACGAACTGTGAACATTTTCATTCAGTTTTTGATTACATTGAAATACTTTGAAGTCCATTTCAGAGGTTCTTAAACTATCAGTGACATTCTGGCTGAAACCCTGCTTTTTATGCTATACTAAAATAGCATTCAAGCTGTCCTGTGGCTCATAGTCTTTTGCCTCTGAAAGGATCAGGCTAGCTTTACAGGTTGCTTTATAAATTCTGTACCCCATGTTAAAGTAAATCCTCCTAGCACTTTTGCAGAAAGAAGAGAAAACAAGACCCCACCTCCTTGCAAAGGAATTCGAAAGGTCTCCTCCCCACCGTGGAGGAGTGTCCAGATCCGCAGTAGAGAAAACGTTGCCTAGCAACTGGTCCAGAGGTCACAGCTCCCCCACCCACATTGGGGCAGGATCAGATGGATTTGGAGTCTAACATGAACCAATCATTTTAAAAGTCAACTACCCAATCCAGTGTTGCCAAGCCTGCAACCCCTGAGATTCCTGCCCTTCTCCCTTTAAAAACTCCAGCCTTCTGTCTCTCCTGGCTGTCCCTTGCCGCTTTTGTCGGGGGCAGTCCCATCTCGATGGATCAAATAAAATGTCCTCTTGCTATTGCATCGAAGCTTGGTCTCCTGAGTTCTCTTCACCCCCTAAGGAAGTTAGCGTCCCCCCAATTGGGCCTAACACCTCCATATAGAAAGAGGTATGTTTCTTAGACTCCAGAACTATTTGGACATTATATTCCTTAAAATACCTATTCTTCAGCTGTTAGAACTATTCTTTTTTTTGTTTTGTTTTTAATTCTTTTTTCTTAAGTGGGTGTAGTGACACACACCTTTAAGGGAGAAGCAAGCAGGTCTGAGTTTGAGGCTAGTCTGCTCTACAGAGCAAGTTCCAGGACTACACTGAAAAACCCTGCCTGGAAAAAGAAGAAAAGCAAAAAACTGCTCTTTTCTTTATCTTAAAGATCATATATGATTATTGTTCCATATTTGGGATATGAACACAATATAAATAGTCACAATCCTTCTGTTCAAAAACAGTTATAATTCATAGTTCGATGTTTTTTCTTGAGCCATTATTATAAAACTTGTTTTAATTGTAATAAATAAAAAAACATTTTAAGAGTTCAAATCCCATTGCATCTAGTTTTCTATAGAATACCTGCTGTTAGCTAATGGATTACGTGGTTTGCAAAGAGCAGTGCTATCTATGATCATTTGCATGGATAGTATGAAGTGGCATATTTTATATCAGTATTTTCCTAGAATAATACTTACAAAGAAAAACATCTTGGAAAGACAAAATGGACTTTTTAAAACATTTCATTAGTGATTTTTAATATTTTGTAAGAGGGTTTGCTTATTTTTGGTTTTTCGAGACAAAGAGTTCCTGTGTGTAGTCCTGTGTCCTGGAACTTGCTCTGTAGACCAGGCTGGCTTCCAACTCACAGAGATCCACCTGCTTCTGCCTCCCAAGTGCTGTGTGCCACCACACCCAGCTCTTACCTTTCATAGTTTTTTTTTTCTGTTTCCCTCCCTAGAGTTGAGGGGTATTTATTTTTTTTATTTATTCATTTATTTATTTATTTAGTGGTGATGTAGCGGATATAATAACAATGTTTTTTTCTGTTAGTATTCGGCTCCCAGGTTTAGACTCTGACGGACAGGAAAATGCTCTTTTTCAGTGTACTGGGCCTGCCATCTGGTGGCCAGCTCGGGATCTGGACGAGAAAACAGCTTTTGTTTCCTGTCCGCCCTGCTCACAGTGCTGGACCTGGTGCACTTTTAGTCCTCTGTGGTGCTAGCTGTCAGGCTGAGATGCCAGGTGAGTGGATGGAAAAAAGCAGAGCACCCAGAATAGGAGCTCCTGGCACCACGTGACTGACAGGCACTATTTTCTTTTCCTTCCCTCAATGAATAAGCAAAAATAAAATGTCTAAACGGTAGCAAATTTCTTTTTTTTTAAGATTTTATTTTTTATTTTATGTATGAGTGCTCTATCTACATGTGCACCTGCATGCCAGAATAGGGTATCAGATTTCAGTATAAATGGTTGTGACAGGTACTGGGAATTGATCTCAGGACTTCGAGAAGAACAGACTCTTATCCACTGAGCCATCTCCCCAGCCCCGGTAGCAAATTTCTAAATAGCAAATCTCCATTAACATTATCACTCTTTTCTGTGGCTTTTTCACTTTTTCTTTTCTGGGAAACTCAGTGTGATGACCCAGATGTGAGTCGCGTGGCCTTCCCTGCAGCGCTGTGGTAGCAGGGATGAGGGGGGCCCTGCTCAGAATTGTGCTTTGGCTTTATTTATGTGGACTGTCTCTTTTTGTTTCTTTATCACTTTGAATTGTTTTTTGTTTGTTTTATTAGTAATGAGCTGGAGAGATGGCTCAGCACTTAAGAGCACTTACTGCTGTCACAGAGTTCCCAGTACCCATCCGGGTACTCACAGCCATCAGCAACTTCGGCTGAAGGAACCCCACAGCTTCTTCTGATGTCCATAAGCACCAGAAATGCATGTGGTACACATACATGCATGCAGACAAAATACTCACACACACAAAATAAGTAAAACTAAAAAGAATTTTTGTTTTAAACAAAAGATTTGTTTGTGTTTTAAAGCTTTGTTTAAAAAAGAAAACCAAAGATTACAATCTGTCCTCGCCTTTCTCTCCGTTCTTCATGAGCCAGTGGGCGGTTTGGCGAGTGTGCTCATCTTCTAACTTTGGCTCTAAAGGAAACACCTGCTGAGATACAACTGTCCTCTGTGACAGGGAGAAGAGGCGCCCAGATGTGCTTGCGGACAGCTGGGCACTGCTGTGACTTTCTGCCTCTGACGCCTCTCTTAAGAACTCTCCGTGTACTGGCCTCTGCAGTTAGGCCCCTTTCTTCCGCCCTGTCACTCCACCGTCTATTACACCCGCTGGCCAGCCGCTGGCTGATTAGCGCAGCTGTCTTCGCACTGCCATGGGAAGCCAGTGCGCTGCCGCCCTTCCTCAGGCTGTGTCCCTTCCTACTTGGTAGGAAACTAAACAGTAAGTGACTCAATTCAATACTTTAAGCAAATTTTTATTTTACTTGTCAGTATAATGGCCACAGACTTTGAAAAAAATTCAAAAATACATGTCAAATTCTTCACTCAGCAGACAAAGGTCAGCACATACAGGAATTACGGAGCTTCCGAAGTAACTGTATGCCTTTGGCATTCTGGGCTATAATCACCAGTCATCTTTCAAACACTCAGATGACACTCTGTGGGTGTCACAATCCATCTGCCTTCTAGTGTCCTGTGAGAAAATATTGGCACCAATTTTACTTCCCTAGACACTTAAAAGTAGAGCTTAGGTGCAGGTGTTTGTAAACAGTAATATATGCCATATGTGGCAGAGTAGAAAGTAGAATTTTTGGACTTTCAATCTGTTGGTTTTGAATAAAATACTGTTCAGGGAGACAAGATGTCTTTTAATATCCTGAAATGGTAGCAATTTTCTGTAATAAAAGTCACCCACCTCAGTCAATGAATGAAGAGAAGCAAAGATGTGTTGATTAATCATTGCTGAGGGTGTGAGTCTGGGAAACACACAATGCATTATTAGAAGGCTCTTGAGTAATCACTGAGTGAAAAAATAGTACTTAGCGGAGGTCGGTGGGGCAGGCCTTTGGTTCCAGCACTCTGGGAGGCAGAGGCAGGCGGATCTCTGTGAGTTCAAGGCCAGCCTGTTCTACAAAGTGAGTCCAGGACAGCCAAGGCTACACAGAGAACCCTGTCTTGAAAAACAAACAAAAGAAAAACGAAACAAAACAACAAAAAATAGAGGTACTTATTTGTGGAGGTCACTAGCACCCTGGGGAGAACAGTCTCCTGGGCTGAGGGTGGCTTACCAACAGAGCGCCAGCCTGATGCAGCAGTGCCCTGGTGTCGATCCCGACACTAGGGAAGGCAAGAGCCAGGCATGCGGATGGACACCTGCAACCCGGCACTCTGGAAGGCTGGCGGGAACCACAAGCTCCAGAACACCTGTCTCAGACAGGCAAATTAGTCTTCAAGTTTAGTAACTGAGTAAAATTTTCAGCTGCACTGAAGAATTTAATGGCCTTGTGTGAGAAAGAGGCAATTTAAACATTTTATATAATTTGTGATATAATGCAAAAATCTAAATACATAAATTGATTCAAATAGTTATATGTCTAGCAGTATACATTTTTGTTTTTAAGATTTCTGCAGGTAGGTACAAGCACCATGTGCATGAAATGCCTGTGGAGGCCAGGAGAGAGCATCAGATTCCTTAGAACTTGAGTTAAATAATAGTTTTTCAAAGCTCATAAGAAATTGGAAGACACATAATACATATACATGCTTATATATGTATATATATGTGCACTTATGAATATATGTACTTGAATGTGCATACATGTATGTGTGTAGAGGATTCAAGGCTTCCCTGGGTGAGTATAACCCTTATGCGCCACAATCCTCTCCCCTTCCAAACAAGGTTGCCCAGGTATATTAAAATACAGATCCCTAGACAACTTCTTAGATTTTGATTCAGGAAGGATGAGTTAGGAGTACAATCTGTTGTGTTAAACATCCTAGGTGATGGTTAAGGTCTAGACAATGAAGTCAGTACCTTGTAGGTTGGTGACTGTTTCTTACACACTGAGCCCCCAAAGTCCCTTTTCCTCTAGATGGCATTGCAGGGCTGGTCTCTGCAGGTGAGCCTGCACAGCTTTGCAGGGGAAGCAGACGCCTAAGGACGACTTTACTAAGTGCGGTGCTCGCTGGCTTCCACACTGAAGAGCCCCAAAGCTTACCTTCCTACAGCGCAGGCAAGTGCATACAGCCTGAGGGCTCGGCCTTAGGAGGCAGCAGCTTACACTGCTGCTGGCCAGGGCCTGGGGGACTTGGTGTGGAATGGAGGTCTGACTGTCCTGTTATAGTTGATCAGCTCCAGAAGAGGCCCCACTCACGGGATGGCTATTAATTTTATGGTTCTCTTTAGAAGAGTTAGAGAAAGTAGAATTCGTCTTCTCCAGCTTATGGGTCGAGATCAAGGGAGCAGGGCAGACGGGGCCCCAGACAGCTGGAGGCAAATTAAGGTCTGCACCTTCGTGTGGCAGCTCAGTCAGCTTTTTCACGGGAAGCCAGTCTGGCAACTCATGGATTCTCAATCCTGGAAAATCATTATCATCAGAAATAGCAGGGCCTCAGACATCAGCTACGCTTTCTAAGTCAGTAAACTCGGAACAGATCATGGTCAAGAGCAGGTCTACAGCTCTAGCAGGCATGTCCCAAATTTAAAGATACGGTGTACTGAGAGCTCAAAAGGGCTGGAACATTTGCCCAGTATGTATGAGGAGGCCCTAGGGTGGGCTGATGCTGAAGGAAAATGGGACTAAAAATAAAAGTTCAAATTCAAACTGGGCCTGGTGGCACACCTTCAGTTCTAGCCCTCAGAAGGTAGAGGCAGATCTCTGAGGTCAAGACCATCGTGGTCTATATAGTTCCAAGGACAGCCAGGGCTATATACTGAGACCATGTTTCCAAAAAAAAAGTCTAAGTTCAATTTACACAATGATTTCTCTTCATTTGCATAAATTAGAACTGAGTAATGAAGAGAGACTTTGCTAACCAATCAAAGTTGGTTGTACCAACCTGTGGCCCAGCTGCAGAGGCTGAGGAAGAAAGACCTGTTGAGCCCAGAAAGTCAAAGTCAGCTGGGGTGACATAAAGAGATCCCACCTCAAAGTTAATTTTTTTTAACTTTTTATTAAATGGACCTAATATAAGCAATAAAACAGTGATGTCTGTACATATATATGGTAAACATCATCTTAATTTTTAACAAAAGAGACCATTCTGCTCCCAGCATGACACCAAGTCATCAGCATACAAACATGCTTAAGTTGGCAGTTAACATCCCTGAAGTGTGTTGGCGGTAGTTATAAAGTGTGCTTGATTACAAACTTCACCCAGGCTGTGCTGAGCCCATGCTGTGCTTCAATCACCACCAGTTCCACTGATTCTGTGAATTGTTTCAGACAGAGTTGGCATATAACCCATACATAATAATATTGCTGTGATTTTTAGTCATTTTCTATTTAAGGATCCAGAATATGATAATGTTCACAAAATGACTCTTGGTAACTATTAATCAGCTTTTTATTTTTACTCCTTCAAAAGCACTCCATACAGGCCACGCACGCTAATCTCATCAGTTAACTAAAGACAGTAATTCAGGCTTACTATTACACAAAAGTCAAACTTGACTCAGAAAGCCAAAGCCTGCCTGCTCTACAAATCTCCAAGGGCTCAACTCCTAAAACCAAAAACGTTTTAGTGTGGCCACTGGAGTTTGATCTGTTCATAGCCATGTTTGATCATAAACACAGACCTAAATGCATTAAGCTAACTCCCAAATCTAAGCTACAATACAAAACAAGTGTGAAGATGCGCTGCAATTCTAGTTGCAGACTTGAAAACTTCACCATTCAGACATCTTTAAGAGGTCACTGTCACACAAGGCTTGAGGCAGTAATTATTAGCATGTAACTAAAGAGTGCATTTATGACCAGGAACAACGGCCCTATGTCATAGGATAGTTTCTGCCTATCCCTCAAAGAATCACATGTTCTTGAAGTAATAGGTTTTTAAGGCACGTTTCAACGAAAACCCATTTTATAACCAGCTTAAAAGTGGATGTTCCACGAAGACATGGTTAATTTTATGTAGTTTACCAGGCAGGCAAGTGTCTTATCTTGAAACTAAAGTCTTATTAGAAAGTCAGTTCTTTGTGTAGTCAAAGAGAAATACTTTGTAAAAAACTATTAGGAAACAGAGCAGGGTGTGCTAGCTTGGGAGAGCGCCCGCCTCCACCCGCGTGCACAAAGCCCGGGTTCAGCCCTTAGTACTACGCAAGCCAATTGCAGTGGTGCATTCCTGTACTCCTAGCACTTAAGGGAAGTAGATGCAGAAGGTTCAGATATTGGAGATCATTCTTGGCTACTTGGCAAGTTTGAGGCCAGCCTGGGCTACCCAAGACCCATCTCAAAAAAGCAAAGTGTGATTCTCTCCAGTGTCTGTGTAGTGGGAGTGGGAAAAGGGGGCCAGTGTTAAGACTCTTAAGAGCAGCCAATCCCATCCAGCCATCAGGGAATAATCCTGAAAATTAAGGAAAACAGAAACTTCTCTGGCACACCAAGCTCCTACCAAGTCATTCAGGTCTCTGCACAGGAATCCTAGGAGCCAGGCCATGCCTAGAAACCTCCTTAATAACGCACAGATGGTTGGGAGGCTCCACTCTTACAGCCACCCACCTCCAGTTTCAGCTGCCAGGTTCAGATGTCTAAGCCTTGGCCAGGCATGACGGCGCTCAACTTTAATCCCAACATTTGGGAAGCAGAGGCAGGTGAACTTTTGAGTTCCAGGACAGCGTGGTCTACATAGTGAGTTCCAGGACAGCGTGGTCTACACAGTGAGTTCCAGGACAGCGTGGTCTACATAGTGAGTTCCAGGACAGCGTGGTCTACACAGTGAGTTCCAGGACAGCGTGGTCTACATAGTGAGTTCCAGGACAGCGTGGTCTACATAGTGAGTTCCAGGACAGTGTGGTCTACATAGTGAGTTCCAGGACAGTGTGGTCTACATAGTGAGTTCCAGGACAGTGTGGTCTACATAGTGAGTTCCAGGACAGCCAGGAACACAGAGACACTGTCTCAAACAAAACTAAACTACCACCCCACCCCACCATACAAACAATTACAGAACTTGGGGAAAGGAAGCGAGAGGGGAAGACAACACTAAGAGAAGGGGGCTTCGGGGACAAGCAGCTTTAGACACTGTGTATTTTTAGAGCCAGCTTTGCCACCCCAGGAGACTCTACCTTAAAAAGGAGAGTCTATTGCCATGCACACATGCCAGTGCTAACCTTTGGAATGGTTTAGAACATGACTAGAGTTAGGACTTTCAATTCCCTACTGATCTAAAAGAAACATACACACAGCTAACCGACATACCTCTCTAGGCCACCCTTTTCCCACAGGCTTCCTGCATCCTGTCTTGCAGAGCAAGCTGGTGCAAGCAGAACTTAGGAGCAGGTGGAGGCCAGGAGCTAGTCACAGGTAAAAGGGTGAGTCCGGTAGCAGCTGGAGCCACCAAGGACTAAACTCCTTAGTGAAGTTGAGTGGTGAAGGTGAAAGGTCTGCTCTGCTCCTGTGGTCATGGGCATTACAAACTGGTCCTGAACAGACTTCAACTTAGCACAACACACCATTCACAGGAGCCAGACACACACCAGTACACACGTGTCATTAGTCTTTTGTTAGTCTATGTGGCCATCTGCCTATATCTGCACAACCTCTCAGCCTCTACTCAGCCTCCTTGGCAGGTACAGAAGCACTCCACAGTCCCCATCCCCAACCAATCCATGCTATTTGTCTCAGTGTCCTCAAACAACATTCCTATTTCCGATTGGCACCATTTTAGAAATCTGGTCCCAAAGGTTCATTAGAATGACGCAGCAAAAAGAAATCACCCATCTGCATAGCGCCTGCAAACATGTGAGTAGTGCTCATAAAGACTGGCTGAGTGGAAGGCGTGGCCACAGGGACTCATGCTAATAGGTACGCTTGGGACTAACATTTTTTTCTACAAAATTCCTGTTATGTTTAGTTTTTTGGGGTTTTTAGTTTGTTTTGGTTTTTTGAGACAGGGTTTCCTGGAACTCACTCTGTAGACCAGACTGGCCTTGAACTCACAGAGATCCACCTGCTGGGATCAAAGGTGTGCACCACCACTGGCTGACTACAGAATTCCTGTTTCCACTTCTTACAAATAGGAGAAGTTCTTATTGCTTTACCTGGAGCTCCAGCCCCGACCTATTCCTGCTCCAATGAAAAATTATTTCCCCCTCAACAATTGGTAGCAGAGATTTCCAATTTACAAAAAAAAATCATTAGCAGTAGATCACTTTGGATTAGTCCCCGACTACCAAATGGATACAGTATGCACACTCATTCTTGATACCAAGTACAGAAAAGGGTTTAGAAAACTCATCATATCAAAGTTCATTTCAATGAGAAAAAGACATGAAAAAGTGCAAAATACTGAAAGGTCTTGGCAGTTCTCACAAGGGATTTTTCTGACTATCAACGTAAAAGTTTACATTTATGCAGTGAAAGTTTGGCGGATTTCACCTTATTCTTATTGACAGGTTTTTGCTTCAAAGTGCTTATATTTTATTTTAAAAAGAGTAGTTTTTCCCCAACAAATCTACGCCGGCATCCCAGTCTTCCTGTAGTGCAGTGTAGGTTAGCAGCCTCGTGGCTAAGGTTCAGGCTCCAGGGCCCCCTATAGCAGGACTCTAGGGGTTCCATTAGGAGCAGTTCCTTTCTTCTTCTGTAGCCGGCTCTGGGTCTTTCGAGATTTCACCATTTTCATTCTCACCTCAAAAACTTCATGGATGGCCTTCCGGAAGCAGTGAAAATTATAATCAATAAGCCCTGCAGGAGAAGACAAAAACAGTCTAAATGGCAGTAGAAAACCATCTGTCGTTCACATCCTCCATAGCCAGTAGGGGTCAGCAGAGGAGCAACCATCACCTATCAGGCCCAGGCTACAGGACTGGGGTGGTCCTCCTTGTGAGGTAACCGCTTCCAGAAGGGTGTTGCAGAAGTTTCCAGACTATTTGCCACATTTCCAAAGGTGGTCGTGGCTCAAAACCAGTGAAAAACCACTGGTCTGCACTTCTTTTAACTATTCAGATTAAAAGGCTAATTTTAATCTGTTTGCTATGCATCACCAAACAAATGGAGGTAGAGGGGAGAATTAACTCCACACTCTCAACAGTAGTAATAAATATTTTATTTTCAAAAAGGGCTGGCTTTACAAGCCCGACAAACACATGAGTTTAAGGCTACACAGTGAGACCCTGTCTTAAAACAACAGAGAAAGCCACTACCATACACATATGCACGCACACACATTAAACATGAGATGAGGCGGGTGGCGGCGGCACACGCCTTTAATCCCAGCACTCCGGAGCCTGAGGCAGGCAGATCTTTGAGGCCAGCCTGGTCTACAGATAGAGTTCCAGAAGAGCCAGGACTAAACAGAGAAACCCTTTCTCTGAAACAAACACATAAGATGAAACTTTAAATGTGCACATTTTCCTACATTTCTTAGTCACAGCACTAAATTAAACTCAACAATTAGGTTTCTAATTAGTTGAGTATATTCTACGAAACCTGTCTGTCAGCAGAGAGTGTGTTTTAGGAAAAATTTACCAAAGATCTACATAATCAATTCCTACTTAAACTTAGTTCCACACAATCAGTTGTTAAAATTTATGGTGAAGTAAAAGGAGCAGCTGGAATTGTGCAGCATGAAGCATTGAGATTTAGAAACTCTACAGCGGAAACCAAATGCTTCTTTAACGGAGTGAGGCTGGAGACCCTAGAAACAGACAACATACAGTGTCCCAGCGGTGGCCCACGGCATTTCTGTGTGGCACCCCTACTGGTGTGCACAAGTTCATTCCAACTAGAACTTACAAGAGCAAATGTCAAAAAGAAGCTGGATGACTTGATTACTTGATATTTTTGCAACTTTTTAGTTAATTGTAAAATTGGATCAAAAATGAATAAGTTCTCTAGCCTAGCTCAAATGTTCAACTTTAGAACCCGATGCAGCTGCAGTTATACATCTTTGTGGCTGGCCTTTGTTTTCCTTAGCTTCAAAAATCCACAGGAAATACCAACCAACAATAAATGTGGAAGGAGACTTATAATGTGAATGTGTGTGTACACACAGAAAGGACCCTAGCTAGCCATCTTTAGGTTACAACTTACATTTTTCCTATACCTTTTCTCCTCCATATCCCTACTTGCTTTCCTTCAAATTAAGTCTCTTTTTTCACTAACTCTTATTTTATACATGTATGCATATGCTTGTATGTTCCTAAACATAGCCTGCCCAGTTCATATAAGGCTACCATATACCATGTTTTCAGGGCTGTCTGGCACTGGACAACCAATTGGTGTGTTCTTCCCTGGGGGAAAGACCAGCTCCCGTTCCCCTACCTAATCATCTCAGCCCTGACACAAGCTTGCAACAAAGCCACCTATATTTCTGTATGAGAGAGTAGAACAAAATACAGGCCTGTTCATCTTCATTTGTTGACAGGGGATGCTCAATACTGGAAATGGACCCACAGCATCACCTGTGAGAGACAAGTGTCTACCACTGTGTCCTTCCCCAAGGAATCAAGCCCATAATCTGTTATTTCTTCCAAAAAATGGAGATAAGGAACAAAAGGTAAACACTATCAAAAGTTTTGAAGACAAATGATACAGAAGGCAGTTTGGTTAGGCATCAGGAAAATGCACAGCCTCACAAAGAGGCTGGAATTGAAAATTTAACTTAAAACCAACTTTCTAAAATAGGAAAATTCAGTATTAATAAGAACACAGCAAACTGGACACATTAGCCATATAATGCTTTGTTACTATTCACCGGAAGCCACCGAAACATGCCTACCCTTCTGAGCAGAGGGGTCCTGCCAGTGCTGTGGTGGGCCTGGGAGCAGGTGCCCACAGGAGGCTCCCTGGGCCTGCTGGTCAGCCAGCCTACCCAAAAATGGGGAGCTCCAGTTCCAGTGAGCAACTCTGCCTCAAGGAAGTAAGGTAGAAAATGATGGAGGAAGACACCTGGCTTCTTCTGCTCTCAGGCACCGACATGTATGTAAGCATATGAAGACACCCCACACTACACATACGTATAGCACATATAACACACTAACCCACCACATAGAACACAAGAATACACCACAGACAACACACTAATACAACTTACAATACACATATACCACATATAACTCAAAAATATACTACATAAAATACACACATACACCACACACCCACACAGAAGTATACAAATTGGCTTTGTTACAGTGAAACTAAATGTGGAGAAAGTGAAAAAAAAAAAAAAAACCCAAAGAGCTATCTAACTGTTGTGCAGCCAGTTTTGTTGCAAGTGAAGGGATGAGGTAAAGGGAGGGCAAGAAAAAAACCTCAAAAATGTAACACGAGGCTTACCTCAGAAGTTAAGTTTCACTCTGTTCCTTATGGTCTCATTTATTTACTTGTTTGTTCTTTGAGACAGTGTTTCTCTACACAGCTGTGGCTGTCCTCAGCCTCACAGAGGCCCACCTGCCTCTGCCTCCAGAGCTCTGGAATTAAGGCCTGTGGCCAGCTGTGTTCCTTCACTTTAAAAGACCCTTTTCATAAGCTTCACTGCTCACAGGATAACAGAAGCCGCTCCAGCAGCTGTTACTGCTGCCCTGTGCTGGTTCGCCTTTGCTCCTGGCTGTGTCTTAGCCCAGGTTCTCAGAGCAGCTGGACAAGCTCTGAGCGTCTAACCTTCAACCCTGCCCTGTTAGCTGCACCCCAGCTACCTGTAAACAGCCACGTGGTCATCATTTAAAACATACACACACTCATCACCAACACCTGATTTGACCCTTACAAAAGAGTCATTCTGTATCTGTCACAGCCTTACTTTGTGGGTCACTGCACCATCCCTGTTATTCAAGGACTTAAGAATATGTGAATACTAAGCAGAAGCTAAATGCCATCTATCTTTAGTGCTTCCTTAATCAGGAGAACAATGGTCACATGGCTCATCAAACATGGTGCAGCAGGGAGGATTCTGGTTCTACTTCCACCTCATCCCAATCATAGCTACACACCTAGAGGCAGGCAGGTCCAGATACCCAGTCAGACAGGGCATGCCTCAGGCCTGCCAATCAAAGACCAGGTAACTAAAGTTGAGCTTCGCAGGCAGGCTGCTGTTTACACACATTCAGCAAGCGACAGAGGCAGAGTGAGCTGAGGTTGTTCTTTTAAATCACACCAAAAATTACCTTTTCTGTCAAAGCTTTCCTCTCTGACAAAGCAAACGAGCGCCAAGAACTTTGTCACCTCTTTTAAATAAAGCACTGTTGTATTATTCAGCTTTATAATGGCTGTTGACTCCTTGTCATACGGGGCTCCTGCTCCATCTTCTTTGAGACTAAATGGAGACAGAAACCAGAATGCATTTGACCTTCAAGAAAGAACTACAAATTGCAACCCAGAGACAGATCCCCGCTTCAACACCCAGAAATCTATCACTCTGATAATAAGTCGTTTATACTTGCAGCACCTTTGGGCACAGGCACAGAAGGTGACTCTGACAATCACTCTCTTACCAACATACTTGAGTGGTTACTGTGGCAAGTAGGCAACTCTCCTACTTGCCCAAGGGACACAAGTGGAGGAAGAGAACTCTCTCCTGCCATAGCCAGGCTGAAGACATGACTCGGCAGTTCAGAACACTTGCTGATCTTTCAGAGGACTGAGGTTTGGTGCCTAACAACCATCAGAAACTCCAGTTCCAGGGGACTCATGCGCTTCTGAACTCTGAGGGTACCAGGCATGCTCATGGTGCATACACACATATGCAGACAAAACAAAGTTTCTAAACGTACGACGGTGGCTGTGTCTGAACAGTGAGGTTCTTCAGAATTCCTGACTTTCGTTTTTAGTTTAGCCCCAGCCCAGGCTTCAGACAGGTCGGGCAAGTGCCCCCTCACTGGGCTCCCAAGCTAGCTTACTTTTTATGCTTGTTATAGGTAGGTATTGCTTCTACAAACACAATCAAGTAAAGTAACAAACAAAATACAAGAAGCCAAAAAAATCTTACCAGTAGAAATTTGTGAAGATTTGTAACTGAAATTGTTGTACAACAACCTTTCATCTACAAGCAATGAAGACACATGAAGGTGGAATACATATGTGTGCGTGTACATGTGCGCGCATGCATACACAGGCATGTGAGTGTGGATGCTTGTGTGTGTTGAGCTGCTAACTCTGCAGAACCCTCAGCTGAGAAGACTCCTTCGACACCAAATCACCTGGTCTTCAGTAGGCAGCTGAGAAAGGGCACTAGACCACCTGATTCCTGTCTCAGGACCTCCTGCTTCCTGGGTTGCTCACAGGGGTCTCATCCTGTCTCTACCCACATCCCAGGTCCCACCTGCTGGGTACCTGAGCTGGCTCACAGCTGCTCATAAGCTGAGTGTCTTAGTCTGGGTTACTGCCGCTGAAAGGAAGTACTGTGACCAGAGCACCTAGAGGAGGAAAGGGTTTATTTGGCTTGCACTTCCACCTCACTGTTCATCATCAAAAGTCAGGACAGGGGCTCAAACAGGGCTGGGCTCCCTACACCAAACACTAATTAAGAAAATGCCCTAGAGGTTTGCCTACAGCTCATCTTCTTAAGGCATTTTCTCAGCCGAGTCAAGTCCACCTAAAACTAGCCAGCACAACATGGAAACTCCAGAGCCCACGCGCCACGGGATCCAACCCAGTTCTTAGCGAATCCTGTGGGTTCTCAGAACGCCAACATTCCACTCTAGAAAGACCAGCTCCCTCTCCCCTCACATTTGTTTTAGCTAGGTCAAAGTGACCCTGATTAACACCACTCACCGAGACAGCTCATCACTTCTGCCTCATTGCCATTCGGACAATGCGGATGACCATGCACAGCATTAAAAGTGTGCCATGTATTTCAGCACAGCGACTGCACTGTAACCAGACTTACTCAGCTCCTAAATCTCAAGGTCATCCACTTACTGCTTGAAAACAGACTGCCGCAGGGTCACGATCTCAAGAAAGCACTGCTTCTAGAAACAGACGTCCCTGTCTGGGGACAATAATAAAGCATGGCCAGCACAGTTTATCTAGGCTGTCTCAGGGTAGGAGCATCGGGAGCCTACGAAGAGTGTTTTCGTTCTTACCACGGTCTCAGGAGCTAAGTGAGCTTTTTGAACAGATGACTTTGCATGCCCACACGTTAGTAACAGAGTCAACAGAAAATCAAACGGTGGAGACAGGAGCAGCTAAGCCTGAAACGTCTAGAAGCTGACAGAGCACACAGTGTCAGGTGGTATGAGGCAGTGAGAAGAGATGGCGAAAATACAGGGTCTGTTAAACAGCTAGCACCATGCTGGCAACATCAGATGACAGCTCGCTCCCACTCCAACTGTACAAACTTGCTCAGCAGACTTCACATGTGCACAGTATTTCTATCTTTAGTAATACAACTGTCTCCACTCTCTAAAACTATTTTAAGCATCTGGGAAGTTTTGGTTTCTATGAATATTAAGGTCATAATAAATACAAACTGGCAGCTGTCATTTGCCCAGTTTTATAATTCTCTGCCACCCAGACAATCAAAATCAAATTAAAACAAACAAACAAACAAACAAACAAACAACAAAACACTGAGCAGGAGCCAGGTATGGTGGCGCACACCTGTAACCCTGATGCAGGTGGATTGCTGTGAGTTCAAGGCCACCCTGCTCTACAAAGTGAGCCCAGGAAGGCTACACAAAGAAACCCTATCTTGAAGAAAAAAAAAAAAAAAAAAAGAATGGGGAAGGGAAAAGGATACTCAGAATATATCGCCTGAAAAATAAATGTGCTTCAATTACATTAAGAGGGAATGTTTTGCTTACCCATAAATGCAAGAGATGTCAATCACCACATCGATCATGTCACAGCACAGCTCGTAAGTCTGCATGTCCACCGGAGTGCTGTCAGTTGCAATGTAAATCTTACTGACCACATCAAACAAAAACGCTTTTTCAATTCCAGAATTCTAAGGAGGGAGAAAGACATGCTTTAACGTAACAGCAAGTTTCAGACCACTTACTCCACCAGTCAGGGAAGGGGGCCACGGAGGGCAGGAACAGGAGCGTGGAGGGCGGGGCAGGCTAAAGCGTTAACAGACGCCTCTGTGGAACTGTCACGGAGAAGCCTTCTGAGCTACACAGTCAGTAGGCAACAATTTTATAATAAAGTGATTTTCCTTAAAATCTAAAGAAAGTATATGGCACCCCCAATATCATATATATAAATAAGCAAAAATTATAAGGAATTCCAGTTTACTGCAATTTAAACTTTACTGGCATAAATTTTATGATGAAGCTGAGAAAGAAGAACTAGCCGACATTATTTGTCTTAGGGAAACCACTTGGGCCGTGCTTCCTAACCAAGCTCATTACTCAGGTGGTGTTGAACCTGTGGATAGACAGATGCAGACTTCACTGGCAGAACCAAGGGGTTTTAAGGAAGTCTTCTTACATTTATTTATTTTCATGTGGCCAGGGTGGTTAGGACTTGCAACAGCACACATGTGAAGGTCAGAGGACAACTTTCAGGAAGGAGTTGGTTTCCCTTGTACCACGTGGTCTCACAGACTGGACTCTAATGGCAAGGCTTGGCAGCAAATGCCTTTGCTGGGCCAACTTGCTCTGTACCTAAGGGAAGGCTCCATTAATACTGAGGCTTGCCACCCACTTGGATAGACACTCCAAGCACACAGGGGAAGCATACATTTTCAGAGTTAAAATTTATAGGGTCTAGGTTAAGAGCACTGGCTGCTCTTCCAGAGGTCCTGAGTTCAATTCCCAGCAACCACATGGTGGCTCACCACCTCTATGATGAGATCTGGTGCCATCTTCTGGTGTGTAGGTGCACATGCAGGTAGAATACTGTATACATAATAAATAAATCATAAAAAAAAATTACAGAGTCTAAAAAAACCAAGTAGGAGTGACCTTCAAGAGTGATACTAAAGAGGCTCCGAAATGCAGACAGGCATTACAAATTACAACATTTTACTCTTGCCAGGCTGCTCTCAAGTTCCTGTGACTGGAACACAAGCAAACTGTCTACTTACCGAGATGAAGATGTTCAGCAGATTCTCCAGCGTTGGGAGCTGTGGGATCAGTTTCTGAACTACTTTACTAAAGGCTTCAAAGATTGAATGATCATATATGCTTGTCAGATAAAAGCTGAAAGAGAAAGCATCAAGTGTTTGCCAGCCTCCCTCTGAGCAGTTGCCTTAGGCTCTTGTCACTAACGCTAGTAATGTGTACAATTTTAACACACAAGCACTAGCCTCTTCAGAATTCATGACTGACAGGCAGCCTCCTCCCTCCCTCGGGGCAGAAACGCACCCATTCTCCCTGCCAGCAAGCTTCAGATTTGGCCATCCTTTACATGTGAGCATCCTTTCATGCACCAAGAGGCTCTGTTTTCACCATCTCTATGCAAGCCTCTATTGCATAATTAGTAGCTTTTAAATCATTGATACTGAAGCATGTCTTTTTTTCTTCTTCCAATTTGCAAAACCAATGATGCATGCACTATCCTACTCCACAAAAAAGATGGGAGAAATTTTCCCCTGAACTCCTATCCTAACCATTTTAAGCCTTGTCTGTTCGTGGTTATAAATATCATCCCATTAGCAAGAATATTATTTAGCACCAGTTAGCATCCTGGGTTAGAGTCATGGGTTTTATTGTGGTTTTCAGATGAGGTGAGAAGTTTAGCTTTTGGTAACTTTTTGGCTACAAAAGTAAAACAAACACTACTTTCACCAAAAGTGAGCATTTAGCAAACGCAAAACATATCCTAGCTCAAAACAGGTAAATTACCATCCATGCTGCCATGCCCAGCCAGCCCACACCTAGCCAGCCTTGGTGACCAAAACCCAAGCACACTTGCTCCAACCTTTCTTAGCACCTGGACCCCAAGGAGTAGCGGCTCTTACCTCAGGTGAATTTTTTCTAATCCAGCATCCGCAAGGTCATCATTTGCCCTCTGGTGAATATCTCTTTGGGTTTCAATTTTGTGATCATCTGACAGACCATCCACTTTATGAATAAACACCTCGAAGTTTATATCAGTATTCACCTTATAGGCCCTGGTCACTGTGAGGTGGAGCCTGGCCAGCGCTTCCATATAGTCATCCTAGAACAAAGTTCATGCCTTCAACTTTGTTTCCAGAACCTTCCATACACATGCAACCTGGGAACACATAGCTATAATCTTACAAAAAAATTCTCACCTCACAGACTTTAAGGATACAAACCTAAGTTTGTTAACCCAGAGACAAGAAGCTAAGAGAATACAGCTGGTTTGGGTAGTCATAGTGTAGGCTGCTGATAGCCATAAACATAAGAGCTGGAATTCCAGGAAAAGAAACTGGGGCGATACCTAGGTCCTCCCTGAGACAGAATGCCTCCCAGCGTCCTAGGGCTCTTAGGGACTGTGATGGGGACTGATCCAAGGAGGTGAGCAAACCTGGCTGCAGCCCTCCTGCTGGCTTTTGTAACTAAGGCGGCTGAGCCTGCTTGTTTGTGTGCTCTCCAGGATCGCCTCCCTCAGGGACAGCCCCCCGCCTCTGGCCCTGCACAGGCAGTTTGAGACTTCCGGTCTAGAGCACCACAGCACTATTTTCTTCTCCTTCTACCGCCGTATAACAAAATCATAAACACCTGTGCGCACATCTGTTTAGCGACCAAACTGTCAGCATCAGGAATTGTGGCTCACACCTACAATCCTAGTGGTGGGGAGACCAAGGTAGGAGGATTGCTGTGAATCACAGGCCAACCTGAGATGTTCTTTTAAATTCTGCCCCAAAACGAACAAGTGAAAAAAAAATAGCCTTGGGGATGTAGCTCAGTGGCCTTTGCCTAGTATTCAAGGGACTCTGGGTTTGAGTGCCAATACTATTTTTAAAAAAAGGTCTTGGGCTGGAGCACTGGCTGCTCTTCCAAAGGCCCTGAGTTCAATTCCCAGCAACTACATGGTGGCTCACAACCATCTATACTAGGATCTGATGCTATGCGGGTATACATACAGATAGAGCACTCATATACACAAAAATAAATATTTTTAAAAAATAAAAAAATATATCTTTTAAATAACAAAAAGATGCCAGGCAGAGGTGGTACATAACTTTAATAACAGTGTTCGGGAAGACGGAGGCAGACAGGTACTTCTGAGTTCAAGCCACCTGTTCTGCAGAGTGAGTTCCAGGACAGACAGGGCTACACAAAAGAGAAACCCTGACTCAACCCCCTCCCCCCCAAAAAAAAAACAGAAAGAAAGAGAAAGAAAAAGAAAATGGGCCGAGTGATCAATATCAAAGTCTCTCTGTCCTCTTCCTCACAGTCCAGCCTCTACACCTCAGTATGTGAGCACACCTATCACACTGGTCACAGTGATCATACCTAGCACACTGATTGCACTGCAATCAACACACGTATTCCAACAGTATTTACATTGTTTTAAAAGTTAAGAGAAGCAGGGTGTGGTGGCACATGCCTTTATCCCAGCACTCAGGAAACAGGCAGGTGGGTATCTATGAGTCTGAGGCCAGCCTGGTCTAGGTTTACAAAGCAAGCCCAGGACAGCCAAGGCTACACAGAGAAACCCTATCTCAACAAAACAAACCAAGTTTAGAGAAACTGCATACTGGAGTTACTCTTGTTTGGGGCCATCCCATACCTAAGGCAGGAACATGATGGCAGCCAAGATAAAAGTCTTTGAGATGATCAACTATAAGCTCCAACTTCGTTTGTACAAAGGAAAGCACATGCTGGGGTACAAGCAGACAAGGCAGAGGGACACTGGCTTTAAGGACATCTGAAATAGAACACTGTGCTGTACAGGTCAAAGCCGATGTCCCTCCATACAGCAGCCCTAATACTGAACAGGCACACCAGGCTGGAAATACTACAGAGCATGTATACCAGAACAGACTGGGGAAGAGTAAACCTGAAAGGCTTTCTTTTATTAAAACTTTGCAAAGCTGGTTTTAAAAACAAAAACTATAGAACCATCAAGTTGTAGGCTAGCAAGATCCAATCAAGCCCTGAGTCTAATGCCCAAGTCCATATGGCAGCAGGAGAGGAATGACCCTGTCAGGCCGACCTCTGACCTCCATCATCATGGCATGTGCCCTGAATAAACATATATATATGTATGTTTAGTCTCAATAACACACAACTTGCTCCAAAGGCTGCTGGGAGGCCCACAGGTGTGAATTCCATGAGCCCTGTGTGCACTGCCTCCTGCTTCAGGAAGACTCTCAGAACATCTAGTTACTCAGATCTCTGAATTAATGCTAGTTTCAGAACATCTAGTTACTTAGATCTCTGAATTAATGCTAGTTTGAAAGGTGCAGACAGGTTTTATTTTTATAGAAAAAAATTTTAATTAAAAGTAAGTAAATAAGGTGGGGCTGGAGAGATGGCTCAGTCATTAAGAGCACTAGCTACTTTTCCAGAGGTCCTGAGTTCAATTCCCAGCAACCACACGGTGGCTCACAACCATCTATAATGGGATCTGATGACCTCTTTTGTGTGTGCAGGAGGGAAGGGAGGGAGGGAAAGAGAGTGAGAGAGAAAGAAGGCAAGGGCCAGGCTGGTGGCAACATGTCTTCTTTAATCCCAGCACATGGGAGACAGGTAAATCTCTGTGAGTTCCAGGACAATCAAAAATACACAGTGAGGGCTAGCGATATCAGAGGTTAAGAGCACTGGCTGCTCTTCCAGAGGTCCTGAGTTCAATTCCCAGCAACCACATGGTGGCTCACCACCTCTATAACGAGATCTGGTGCCCTCTTCTGGTGTGCAGGGTATATGCAGACAGAACATTGTATATATAATAAATAAATTTTTAAAAAACAAAACAAAAAAACAACACAGTGAAACCTTGCTTCAAACAACATACATACACATACATAATATATATATATATATATATATATATGTACACACACACACATGTAAAGCGAGAGAATGACATGTGTAGGAAGGATTCCAAAGGACTTTATAACATCTCCCTACCTCTGTTAAACCTGGAAAATACACAAAGTCCAGAGAGCAAACAATGAGGGTTGTTTGTTTCTGTGGGATGCAATTTGTATTTTGCATTTGTTTATTCTCCAGACTTCATTAAATAAGAACGAAGCCTTAGTCTGTAAATGAGTTAAAACATTAAACATAGGAACCGGAAGCTAAGAGGAGACAAAAGTAACAGTGAGTCCCCTCTCGTCCTCTGCTCTGAACAGGGCTTAATAAAGGGGTACAGCAGACAGCAGACCAGGGACTGAGCACTGAAATCAGGCACCACAGGAGCTCCCAGCGCAGACAGTTCCCCATAGGGTAAGAACCACACCTGTGGCTGCCTGGGTTTGGGCACTGGGGGGACAGTTTGTGAAACGGCCCCAGGGCTCCTCTGAGGGGAAGATCCCTGTCCTCGCTGTGCAGTGGTCACAGGAGATAAATTTGTAACAAAGTGAGACTGAAAAGGAGTGCACTCTACTGCAGGGAAATTCCGTCTCCAACAAGGTGAAGCTTAGATTGTCTTCTTTCTTTCCATTTATTTATTGTTTTTCAAGATAGTGTTTCTTTGCTAGCAGCTCTGGCTGTCCTGGAACTCCCTTTGTAGACCAGGCTGGCCTCAAACTCACAAGAGATCCACCTGCTTCTGCCTCCCCAGGGCTGCGATCAAAGGTGTGCGCCATACTTGGCTTCCACTAACAAATGAAATTGCTTATAGCCTTAATAACTGAAAATGAGCCACTGGAGGAGGCTGGAGAGATGGCTCAGCAGTTAGAGGACTTGGGTTCGATTCCCATCACCCAATGGGGCAGCTCACCACCACCTGGACCTTTGGAACCAGGGGACCTGGCATCCTCTTCTGACCTCCTTTGGTCACCTGCATTCATGTGCACACACACACACATAATTAAAGATAAATAAATAAATGAGGAGCTGGGAGAGTGGTTCATTGGCAGAGTATCCATACTTTCCTTAAATGACCCTAAAAATGACAAATACCACTAAAAAGAAGAAAATGTGGTGTACCATAGTACAAAAGCCCATGATCCTAGCTATCTAGCCAGCCAGGCAAGGTACAAGATCACAAGTCTGCAGCCAGCCTGATCAATTTAGCGAGCCTTTATCTCACAATTAAAACTGCAAAGGCTCAAGAATGTGGCACTGTGGTAGAGGACTTGCCTAGCATACACAAGGCTCTGGGCTCACCGTAAGCACTATAATGACCAGAACAGAAGATTACAGTTGCTTTCCCCACCATTATGTCTTCCTTCCTTCCTTTCTTTTTCTGTTAGTCTGGTGTGTGTGTGTGCACGGTATGTACACATACGCATTCATGTGTGCACATACTCTTGCGCTATCACTCTACCTGATTCTGTGACACAGTCTCTCGCTTAGTTTGGAGCTACAGTGACAGCTAGCAAAGCCCAGTGACCTCCCTGTCTCTGCCCCATCCTACAATGCTGACCTTCCCAGCTTGTGTATGGCCCCTGGTCTCAGGGGGAGGGGAAAAAGCAAGATGCTATTGCCTGTAATCCCAAGATTCCCTAAGGGGCTATGGTGGGATGGCTGCTCTGAGTTCAAGTCCAGCCTGAGCAACAGCGTAAGACCCTGTCTCAAAGATAGAAAAGGCAGGGAAAGAGGAAAAAGGGAGGGAAGAAGGAAGAGAGAAAGAAAGAAAGGAAAAGGAGGGAGGATCTTTCTCAAATATTATTAGACTTTCCTGTGACTTGCAGTGAAATAAAAAAAAAAAAAACCAACAAAGAAAAAGCAAGAAACACATTTACTAGCGTAACTTAGAAGCCTGCTCTTATATTTAGATACAATTGCATATCTAAAAATAAACCTCGATGGGCTAAAAAGAAGGCTGGGTGGTTAAGAGCACCTGCTGCTTTCACAGGACCAGCGCCTACATGAGGCAGCTCACAAGCTCCTACAATTCTGCTTCCAGGACAGTGAACACCTCTGGCCACTGCAAGAATCTGTCCTCATATGCACAGACCCACACACTGAGACACATGTACACATGACTAAAAATAAAATAATAAAAAGTAAAAATAGATAATTATACCTATTTGGAGCTAAATCACAGCCATATCGTAAATGCCTCAGACAGATTCGCACTGGAGCTTACGTAGCACAGTGTGGTGTCTGAAGGTTTACTAAGCCATCACCCTGAAATGATCTGTAGCTCTGGTTGGAATCCACAAGCAGCTACTGAGTAAGCATGGGATGAGTCTGGGAAACAGAGTTCCCTGCCCTGTACTATGCACACATTGGCAACTCCCCTAGGTCCCAAGCCCCTGATTTATGGTACAGGCTAACAGACAGGAGGGCAAGGGAGAAAGGCCAGAAAACACATCAGTACAAGTGGGAGGACCAGGAAAGCGGCTCCCAACAGCCCCAGGCACACGAAGGGTCTGTGCACAAGCTCGAGTGGACCTAGATAAACCTAAGTGTCAGGTGTCTCTCCCTCCACAGACTTCCCCTGCTCTCAGAGTCAACCACACAGTGCAGCCCCCTGGAGCCGATACTCTGCTAAAGATGTTACTGAAGTATCTATCACACCTACCCTGGAAGCCCAACTGGGCACCCGGGGCAGTTCATTTCAGGGAAGTCTCTGAATCCCCACGCGAGCCTGGGTCTGGCATTCCCTGAAGAACCTGCTCCCTTTAGGCCTGGGAAAACCTCCAGCCTACACCAGTCTCCGGTACTTCTAAGGCCCCAATCCCACAAGCTCTCCTCACTGTGGTCAGCTTGATCTCCTTTCCTTCTCTTCCCACTGCCCCAATCAGAAAGGCCCCAATCAGAAAGGAATGACTCCCCACCAGTCAATGGCTCCCCATTCTTCATCTAAGGAGGACTTACACAGATCAATTAGTAAACTACTAAAAATAATTTTTTATGACAGATAACTAGGCAATGTAGGAGATACAAGTCAGAAGGATTTTCAATTCCTGAGTAAATGCTGTGACAGAACTCACCCTGTCCCCACCTTACCTACACGAACACACTTCTCAGTAGAAGAGCAAAAAACTCAGCCTGTCCCCACCTTACCTACGCGAACACACTTCTCAGCAGAAGAGCAAAAAACCAACAGTGACCGGTGGGAAAAACATCAAATATCCATCTTCCCAGGAGATACCTACCTCACATTTTAAAAGTTATCTTCAAAATACATGAAATAGTAATAGTGATCAAGTACATACTACTACTAATAAGTTGAGTCAAGGGCTAGAGAGATGGCTCCGTGGTTAGGAGCACTGGTTGCTCTTTCAGAGGACCCAGCTTCAAGTCCCAGCACCTCCATGGCAGCTCACAACTATCAATAACTCCAGCTCGAGGGGACCCAATGTCCTCTTCTGCCCTCTGCATATACTGGGTATACAAGCTGTTCAGAGTTGTACACATACAGGTAGAAGGAATCTCTTGTATCTGAATGAACGCATCACCTGTCAATAAAAATCTGATGGCCAACAGGGAATGTTTCAGTCATGAACTTGATGGCTGACTCTTTGACCCTCCCCCATACAAGCCGGGGAGTGACAGACGGGCTAGAACCCAGGGGAGGGCATTGCAGCCAGCCCTGAGGAGACAGGATGAGCTGGGTTTGGATGGAAGGGGAGGAGGTCCTCCCCTGTTGGCAGACTTGGAGGGGGCGGGGAGGAGGGAGATGAGGGAGGGAGTGGGAGGGTGGGAGGGAATGAGGGAGGAGGCTACGCCTGGGATGCAAAGTACCTAACCTGTAATTGATATAAAAATAAATAAATAAATAAATGAATGAATGAATAAATAAATAAATAAAATCTGATGGCCTATAGCTGAGGCAGAAAACAGGAGGTGGGACACTTGGCAGGCAGAAAGGATTCTGGGATAGAGCCAGGCATGGGAGATTCAGCCAACAAGATGTGAGGAGGACAGGTACATGGTACCTGAGCAGAGGTAACCAGCCACGTGGCAGAATGTAGATTAGTATAAATGGGTTATTTTAAGTTATGAGCTAGTCAGAGAAGAGCCTAGCTATATCTATATGGCCAAGGTATTTATAAAAATATTTTATAAATATTTTATAAATATTTTATAAGTCTTGCTCCTGAGTCATTATTCCAGGAGCTTGGGGCCAGGAAGAAAAACCACCACCAACACACTGGCAAAACACCCATACACATAAAATAATAAATTTAAAATAAAATAATACTTTGATTCAGATGAAAATTTTTCACTTAGAACTGTATTTACTTAGAAAGTAAACATTGTAAGATGTAACCTAAGCAAACTGTTGTTGTAGCCAATCTGTCATTCCACACATCTTCTGGGATCTGACCTACAGTAAGTGTGCCTGGGCTCTGACTGGACAGGAGCCTTTTCTCTGCTGCAACAGCTGAGGGTGCTAAGAAATCCTTGTTTGATAGTAAAGTGAACTTAAGATTTAAAAAGCCTAAACCACTGGGCCCTCATGATAACTCATAATAGGTAAAGATGCTTGACTTCAGGCCGGATAACCTGAGCACAAAGTGCAGACTCTGGAGAGATGCCCTCTGACACACACACACACTTAGAAAACAAAACCCATTGCCAGTGTATGTGGGGAGGCAGATGCTGCCTGTGGTGACACCCTATGTACCTGGGAGTCGATGACAAAGATCAGTGCTCCTGTTCCCCGAAAGATCATCTCATAGTCAAACGTAGGGTCAAAGAAATCGATCTGCCCTGGGAAGTCCCAGATCTGGAAGTTGACAAAGGAGCTGTTGGAGACGTCCTCCCTGCAGATCTTGTTGGTGCTCTCCAGGAACAGCGTCTCACTTGGGGACATTTTGTGAAAGACAACTTTCTGTATGGATGACTTGCCGCTCCGCCTGAGACCCATGAGCAGGATTCTGGGCTTCACCTCAGTGCTGAAGGGGTCGCTGAAGTCCAGCACTGGAGAAACCAAGGAACAGGTCACGGTAAGTTACTCACACAGCTAACTGGGAGGTCCCCCTCCCCAGCATCTAGTCTATTCTCAGATACCACTCTTCCAAACACTGTCACCTCCACCACCATTCATGGGGGACAGCATGGGGACATAAGAACCCTGCAAACTGCCCTAACTCCTTCATACATGCCGGCGCACGGCTTAGCATTTCAAGCAGGAACTCTGGAATACAAAAAACATTGCCTGAAAGACAATTCGGTCTTCATCCATGCCCTCTTCCATATGGTCATCACAGTATCTGTACAGTAATGAGGTAGACTTGGTAACCTGCTGGCTAGTGTCCCCATGGGCCTCAAAACCTAGAACACAGGCACAAAGCAGAGCACAGGAGAATCCCACCTCTCACAGGCCTGCCCACTTCAGCTGAGTGAAGTGTAAGGTAACCACAGATAGTTATCAACATTTATATTAATGTGGCTGGAGAGAGAGAGCTCAGTGGTTGCCTGCCTGCCTCTTCTTCCTTCCTTCCTTCTTTTGGTTTTTCCAGACAGGGTTTCCCTGTGTGGCCTTCACTGTTCTGGAACTCACTCTGTAGACCAGGATGGCCTTGAACTCACAGAGATCCTCCTGCCTCTGCTTCCCAAGCTCTGAGATTAAAGGCGTGCACCACCACTGGCCAAAATAACTATTTTTCTTTAATGAAGAAACAACCACTATAATGGAAGAAAGCATCTGTAAGTCATTATGTGACAAGGCTCTAGTATCTGCAATATACGAAGAACTAAATTGTCCAGTAAAATAACCAAAGGGAAAAGGGGGCCAAGGATCTAGATGTCTCTCCAAAGAAGATACATACATCAAAATGTCATCATCATCTATCTAATAAGCATATGAATAGATGCTCCACGTTATCAGCCACTGCAGAAACACAGTAAACCATCAGAAAAGAGCTTGATAAAAAGTAATAAGTGCTGGGAAAAGGCAGAGAAACTGCTCTTGAAAATGTAAAATGGAAACTTCCTCCAAAGCTTAAATGTGGAGCTACAATATGGCTCACTAGTAGGAATATACAAAAAAAAAACAACAATAAAAAAACATTTACAACTAGACTTAATGGTACACACCTTTAATCTCAGCACTCAGGAAGCAGAGGCAGGCAGATCTCTTGTGACTTCAAGGCCAGACAGACTTGCATAGTGAGACCCTCTCTCCTCTTTTCAGCTTCTCCAATTGCTGAATTGGTAGCAAACAACAAATACTTAAATTTTCACATATGGACTTTGAGACAGGGTCTCACTATGTAGTTCTGGCTATCCTGGAATTAATTACGTAGAACAGGCTGGCCTTGAATGCAGTGATCTTCCTGCCTCTGCCTCCTGAGTGCTGAGATTAAAGGTGTGTGCCATCATGCCTTGCTGTGAGACCCTCCCTCCCTCCAAAAATGCCCCCCAAAAACCTGTACTTGAATGATCATTCATAATAGCCTAAAGTAGACACAACTTAATCAGTGCCCATCAATCCATAAATGAATACGTAGAATGTAACATATTTATATAACAGAATATTAATGAGCCATGAAAAAGGACTGGAATGCTGATTCAAGCTACAGTAAGGATAAACTTTAAAAAACATCACACTGTGCAAAGAAGATAGAAACGATTATGAAGCATATAATTTCACCAAATGCAACAATTAAACAAATCTACAAAGACAGAACGGTTAGTAGTTGCAAGGAGCCAAAGAGAAAGAAAAACGGAGGTGAGTGTCAGCTGGTGTACAGTCTCCTTAGAAAGAAGAGAGTAAGCCAGGTGTGGTGGCGCACCCCTTTCATGCCAGCACTTGGAGGTGAGTGTCAGCTGGTCTGCAAACCCAGCCCCTGCTGCCTTTTGTGTTCTGAGACAGGGAGGGCCTCATCTCATCCACACTGGCTGAAGATCCTGTTTGCTTTCTTTCTTTTTCTTGGTTTTCTAAGACGTGTTTCTCTGTGTAGCCCTGGCTGTCCTGGAACTCCCTCTCCAGACCAGGCTGGCCTCAGCGATCTACCTGCCTCTGCCTCCAAATTGCTGGCATTAAAGGTGCTTGGTAGATCCAGTTTCTTTTACATCAGAAAGGCACTGCAGACAAATTCTCCCTCCTCCACCAATCCTTACACTCCTCCTCCTTCACAGTTTGTATTTAGTTTTTATTCATAATCATAATGCAATCCAGGTAGGCTTCAAGGGAAACTAGGAAAATACGGAACCCAAATAACTTTGATAAAAGCAGAGGTTATGGGGGTATTATGAGCAGATGGGGTGGGGGTGCTCTCCTGATTCTAGCTACAGAAGGAGCTAGAACCAGAAGGAATTAGAGCTGTCCAGTCGGCAATAGTGAGCTTCTTGCTGTGTTATGTTTCCAGACCCATGGCTTCCAGGATGCTCATGCCTTCTTTCACCTTCCCAAAGACTACACACTTGCCATCTAGCTACACAGTCTTGGCAGTGCAGATAAAATACTAGGAAACATTTGTGTTTGGTCCAGCATTTGCCATGGACAAGATGCCAGGACATGAGGATAAAGTTCTCACCCTGAAATTCTCCTGTAGATGGACCTGCCAACAGTGTCATATGGCATGTAAATTCACCACCGTGACACATGAATCCTAGAATAATTCTGTAAAACGAGAAAGGAACCCTTACATCCCAGTTCTTTCTCTCTAGTGCTCAGAGCATCAGCTGCAGTGTTGGGCTGGGATGGTCATGGCTGCAGCAAGCAGTGATAGCGGACAGCAGTGTCTGCAAAGGCTTTGCTTTTTTGTTTGTTTGAGGCAGGCTGACCCTGAACCCCCTGTACAGTGGGCCATGGTCTCAAACTCCTGATCCTCCAGCCCCTACCTCCTGACTGCTGGTAGGCTTGCACCACCGTGCCTGGCTTATGTGGTGCTGCGGATGAAACCCAGAGCTTCCTGCCTGTTAGGCAAGCACTCCTACCAACCCAAAATCTGCTTAAGAAACTCCTAGGGCCTGAATGGCATGGAGGGCAGAACACAAGTATTTATATGATATGGGGATCCAAGGTTCAAATCCCTTTCCAGGTGCCCACAGAATGCAGCTCTGACTTCCCCCAAAGAGCTCTCCATCTCCACAACACTAGAGAGGGCGCCTGGACCCAGCCTCCTGGAGAAGGGCTCTCCACCAGCGTGCCCTGAGCCTGTCTAGTGGGGCAGCGGGAGACTGCTGAGATAAATGGAGGCTGGTAGGTGCTCTACACAGTAGGACACCCGAGGACTGCCACAAGAAGAACGACAGACAGGCTGCTCCAAGAGAACTCGAAGAAGTGGCAGAGCGCCCTGGAGGCTGTTGCTGACATGGGATGAGATACGTACAAGGAAGGGTACTGCCCTGAATGCTCCCCAATACGAGGCAGGCCTGCAGATACACAGAGATCCATCGCTGTCAACAAGAGAGCACAGGAACCTGAGAAAGGCACAGGAGCAATGCTTGGGTACCCAAATGTTCAAAGCCTTAAAGAGGAAGTGTGGAGGGCAGAGGGATTGTGGAGAGAAAGGTTGTTCCAGGCAGAGACCTGCGTAAGTTAGAGGGATGGAAGGCCAGGATGATGCATCCAGAAGACCAAGAGAGGCCCCATGTTACCTCCTCTCTCACTAATCTCAGCCACACACCTGGCTCTCCTTCCCTCCCAGCCACTCAGGCCTTTCTGGGAGAGCCTTAAAGCATCCTGCCTCACTTCTCTACCTAGACAGCTTCCTCCTCGAGCTTCTCCTCCTCACTGAGTCCTGCCACATCATCACCTTCTCTGACCTAAACTGTACCCCATCACTTCCCAGCCAGAACCTGGGTCTTTAAATAGTCCTTACTACACAAACGTTTTACTTTGCGTATCTGTTGGTTTCCTTGTGTGCTGTCTGTCTTACTCAGGATACATACAGTAGGTAGGAGCCATTCAGTAAATACCTCTGAATAAGTTAATTGGCAAAGCCCTAATGGGTGTGAATGAGAATTCTTGGAAAGAAGCTGTGTCTGCAAAGACTGAGTGGTTAGAGCTGCCATGACATGGAGAGATTAGAATGCTGCAGTCCAGAGCCCAATCACAAACTGGATGCTGTGGCCCATAATCCCAGCACTCAGGAGGTAGAGACAGGCAGATTTCTGTGAGTCCAGGACAGCCAAGACTACACAGAGAAACCCTGTCTCCAAAAACCAGAGCCTAATTACACCTTTTCTTGGACTATCGATTTAGCCCCCTAACCAGCCATCCCTTGCCCCACTTCTGTGACTGATAATAAAAACCTTTCGGAATGTATCAGTTTCACCTACTGCTAGCTTCCTTCAATCCAAAACCTAGGAATGTCATCAGATAGCACCGGAGGCCTACAGGAGATTCCTCCTTCTCTCTGAAGTCCCTGACAATGTATTTATAAAATGTCTTCATCTGTAACTCGTTGTTCTGTTATTATAAAACTTTCTATGTTAGAACATTCTATTTGGGGAGAGCCAAGAGCTGTTATGTATGACAACATAGGCTCCCTCACCAATTCAATGCTGGAAGTTCAGCATTTACAACCTCCAAGAGACAGAGATTAACATAGTCACATTCACATTTCAGGAAGTTGCCTCCAGAAATAAGGCTCTCAAGGAAGGGTCTGTGTGGAAGGCTTCTTTCTCTAGGGGCAGGGGAGGCAGTCAGTGCAAGTGTAAGGACCCAAATCTGACCCTTTGAACTTTTAACAGGCCTGGCAGACAGGAAGATATACTTGTGTCGGCCAGTCTGATTATCAGGCAACTCAAACAATCAAACAATGGACCCGAAGTAAAGGGAACTTCCCCAGGCTCATGCTAGGAGAAGGAAAGGGTACCAGCCAGAGGAGGAACTCGAGATTTCACACAATTCTAACATGGAAGAAAAGGGAACTCCCCCAGGCTCATGCTGGGAGAAGGAAAGGGTACCAGCCAGAGGGGGAACTCAAGATTTCACACAATTCTAACACTTTACATGATGGGACCAAAGCCCAGACAATGATGTGTGGTCAATGGTGGGCAGGACTGCTCAGACATGCACATCCTTGGACCTTTATTTAAATTTTAATCAGGACCCAGAAAAGACAGGCTTGGTGGCTCTGCTGGATCTTTGTCCCTCTTCACACAGTGGCCACATGGAACACACCATTTTCTGCCTTTTCTTTTCAATTGGCTCTTTTACTTAGCTTACTAAGGATGGGTGGCACAGGTTGTGACTCAAAGATGTAACCCTCATGAAGAAGTACGGTGTGGCCTGTAACCCTAGCACTCAGGAAGCTCCGGTCTTCACTGATAGGTAAAATCAAACAGTTGGGATTTTCATTTTTAAAAAAAACAACAACAGGGAACTGTTGTTTTAAGGAAGCATGACTGAACATATTACACACACACATATATATATCTCACATATGTTTCTCTAGTGTGTTGAGATTTACCTGTGCTTCCTATAAGGAGGAAATGTTCCTAGGAACTTTAAAGGAAGCTGAAAGCTGCCTTTATACAAACCTCTTTTACACACTGAGAAACAAGTGGCAATCCTTCTCAGAGATCTATAAGAAGAGAATCAAACCAGCTTCTCAGACGCTAATCCAAGAGTGAAGAGCCTATAGGGCGAGCCACTGCCACCAAGAAACTTGGTAAGGTTTGGTAGAAGAAACAAAATTCTCTTTTTTTCCTTAATTTTTAAAGGGGTAAGAGGCTGGGACCACGAGTTTGGATCCTCACAATCTACTTGCAGCCTGATGCAATACAGTGCATCTGTATCCCAGTGGACAAAAGATACAAAGAGAATAAAGCGGTCAGAGAGAGAGATGACTTCGGAAGCAGAAACTGCTCACTACAGCCACGGGACTAGGGCTAGTGACACCTGGGACAGACTCGGAAAGGTCTGAAAGACCGGGCGCGCTTCTACACTCGCGCCCCTCCTCACCTAGAACCTGTTCATACTCCCCTGCCTTTCCATTATGCTACCATAGGTCGAGTCTAACAATAAAATGGATCGATATCTAATTAAAGTGCACCTTCGGCTGTATCTCAGGCCTTGAACTATCGATCCCTGTGTTCCAGTCTTCGGAGTCACCACACCCAGCTTATTAACGGCTAGTAGGTGGGGCTTGGCAGATTCAGCAGCTGTCTACCTTGAAGGGAGTACGACCAGCTCACCCTATGGTGACTACAGCAACGATCCAAACTGTCACTTCCTCAGAGTCCAAGGGGTATGGACCACCGTGAAAACACAGACCAGATTCAGGTGGATTGTGGGGAACAGCCAGCTTCATCAACTTTCCCCTAAAAGTTAGGGATGTTAGGGAAAACCTTTTACTTTCTGACTAAATGATGGTGGAGCAGATAATGGGGTATCTTTTCATTCTGTCCTTGTCAGTTTTTAAAGCACAGTAGTTTACTTTAGCAAATTTAAGGTCTAGGTGTCAAAAATTAATCATCTACCTACGTGTCGAAAAGTAATCATTATTTATAGCACAATTATGGGTTTACATGGGGTGATAAGATTGAACGCAGGGCCCCAGCCACCTACAGCTCAGTGGTAATTGGCTTAGGGGTATAAATGTGTGTATGTGCTGGTGTTACACACGTGTTCAGATGCCAGGTGGACCTTGTGTGTTCTATCCACCTTATTCTGCTGTAGGATCTTTCCTTACCTGCAGCTTGACAGCTTGTCTAGGCTGGTTGGAAGCCTCAGGGGTCATGTCTTTCCTCCCAAGGGCTGAGATTACAGACACAGGAAATCTGAATTCACATCTTTATGCCTGCATAGCAAGCACTTTACCCACCCTGCCATATCTCTAAACCCTTTTTAATTATTTTTAATGGTTTAATCATTGTTCCCTCTCTGGAGTTTTATCTGGAGCAGCATTTGAAGATAAATCTTGCCTTACTGTCATTAACTACAAGGGAAGAAGGGTTAAGGATCTAAGTCAGGCCTTATCATAACTAAAGTGCTTGAAAACACTCCCGTTGTTCATGAATAGAATATGGAGTACGAGCCAAAGGAGACAGCATCCAAGCCTCACCTTGCCTGCACTACATTTTCAAGCTTACCACATGTGGTAAAACTCATAAAATCAAGGGCCTCCTTAGGTCACACAGGCAGTGGAAGCTGTACAGTCTCCATTCTCTTGCGCAGCTCCTGACAAACTGCCTTAATAATGCCGGCCAGTCCTACCTTCCACTCCCAGATTCCCAGCACCAGAGTTTACAGATCCTAATGTGTAAAATCCCAGACCTCCATAAAAAACAGGTACTATCTGTTAGGAAGCGGGGAGGGAGAAGAGTTCAACAGTATGTTTGTTGTCCATGTCATCGCCATCTTTTCTCAGATTGAAGAAGTCCCCTGTTTTTCACACCTCTACCTCTTAAACGTGAGAGCAGAGAAATGCAATTTTTTTTTAAACCAAAATCTAAACGAGAGTCTGCACTGCAAAAATGAACAGTTCATTCTTCTGGAAGGCCTATGCTGGCGCAACCTCTGTAACTCTAGTTCCAGATCCTAACACCCTCTTCCAGGCACCTACAGCACATAGCACACGGGCACGAACACACACACATGAACTCAATCTTAAAACAAAACCAGCCAGCTTTCAGAAAGACACAGAGCAGGAAGTCTAAATTCTTGGCTTCCCTTCTCCAAGTCCCCGCTCCTGGGATGGGATCAGTGTCAGGAAGTGCTGGCTGTGGAAGGCAGATTTTCTCACTCAGATTTTGCCTTAAGGCCTAACTAAACCTCCAGACTGAAGCTAGGGAACAACAGACACCAAAAGGTAAGGGAAAGTGTTCAAGATCCGAGAAAGGAGCAGACCACCTGTGCAAAACAGAGCTGAGCAAAAACAGGCTTTGGCAGTGTTGGCCGGGGCAGAAATTCACGTGCACGCTTCTCATCACGTGAACGTACTGTAATCCTTTTATAGCAAGATTCCAGGATCTCGCCTGATCCCGGGAACGGGGGGCTGGGGGCTACTGAAGTCATGAAAACATAGCTGCAGGCTGGTTTGCCTTTACATTAACAGCTGGGAGCCTGCGTCTGGGCTCCGGAAAAGCCTTTGTTTCAGGAATTCCTCCCCTCAGGCAAGGCTTTACTAATTTTCACTTCATTTTCATTTGCCTAGTCAAATTTCAAAAGTGTCCCCAAGCACTCCAGCAAAAAGACTGCAGGAAAATAAACAGGTCCGTCCCTTCCCTGCAAACTCTGGCCCCCAGCACAGTATCAAATTTCTAAAACGCGGTCTTCTCTTTCTCTCTACCACACAATAGGGCAAACACCTTTTCAAATACCTTGCAAATACTTCGCCATTCAGCCCTTTCTCTAAGAGGACCTAACAAATGCTATTTAAATAATAGTAAGGTGACCGAGCAGCTCAGTGATCCCCGATGGGACCAATTAAGGTACCTGCAGAAGGGTGATTCGAACAGGCGCTCACAACACTAAAAAACGGAGGATTAGCATCTCTCCTCTTCTGAGGAGAAAAGCCGCAGGGAAACGCTGCCCGGAAGCTGTTTCTCATCTGCCAGGCTCACGGCTTAGGTAACTTTATTCTCTTTTTGATTCTCTCAAGTAGTACTTGGAGATGCACAATCAAAGCTGCCTCCCGAGAAAGGCTTCGTACAGAGAATTTAAAGTTTTATGGGATTCCCAATGAAAGTTAATAAACTCCTGTCACGGGTACTTGCAAATTGCTCAGTGTCTTCAGGGTGACACATTGAAGAGATTAGTCCTTTCAGTGAGATGTTTACAACCTACACCGAGCCCCAGTCGACTGACCTTTTAAAGTGACCTTCTGCTTCTGTGGGAATTTATTATTACTATTATTATTACTTTAAAGAAGTGAAAACAGTCTGGAGTCCTAAGCTGAACTTCTTCGTGTCCCGGGAACGAAGTGCAGGCAACCCCACTCGGCTGGGGTGGGCACGGACGGCTCGCCCCGCGCAGCTGCGGGGACGCCGCGGCCTCTGCGCTCGCCGGCCGCCCCGCCCCCGCCCCCGCCCGGCCCGCGGCTCACCTCCCTCCTCCGGCCCGCGGTCCAGCTCGGCGTCCGAGGACCCGGGCCCGTCCTCGTAGCCCGCCAGCCCCACCAGCTCATCCTCCTCCTCGTCGTCGCCGCCGTCCTCGCCCGGCGGCTGCGGCCTGCCCAGCACCTGGCTCATCACGCCCACGCTCGCCTCCCAGGCCCCGCGTGGGCCGAGCCGCCCGGTCCTCCCCGCCGCCAGCCGGGGGAGCCAGCCGGGGGAGCCAGCCGGGGGAGCCAGGCGGGGGAGCCAGGCGGGGGAGCCAGCCGGGGGAGCCAGCCGGGGGAGCCAGCCGGGGGAGCCAGGCGGAGCGCGAGGGAGCGACTGCGTGACCCGAGTCACCTGACGCCTGTCACACACACACACACACACACACCCAGGCTCCCAAACGCACGCACGCACCGCCGGGCGCGCGCCCGCCGCAGCCCCCGCCCGCCCGGGCCACACTCGCGCGGTCTCCCCACCCCCCGGAGCCGGCGGCCGCGAGGCGAGCCCTCGCCGGACCCCCGGCCTCCACCCCCACCCCGCAGCCTCGGGCCCTGGCGTCCCAGCTCGGGGAAACGCACGGGGGGGGGAGGCTGCGCACGTTGCCAAAGAAACGACACAGCTCGGGGTTCAGCATTTACAACCTCCAAAAGACAGAGATTAACATAGTCACATTCACATTTCAGCTCGGGGTTTGCATACAAACACGCTACACCGGATGGTCCTCCGCGGCCCCCGCTGCTGTGCTCGCGCTTCGGTGGGAGGTGAGGGGCAGCCTCCGATTAGGACGGCGGCGGTGTGAGATGAGGAGGCGCTCTCCTCCTTCGCAGGCTTCTCCCTGCGGGACACAGTGTACCCACCCCTTCTGGAAGGGGGGGACATAAGTCACGTGCACGAACTTCCTTCAGTTGCACACACACGCAGCGGTCCAGCCAGGCGATCCGGATCGTGCAGGTGCCGGCGCTTGGCGCAGCCGGTGAGGCGGAGAGAGGCAGCTCAGCCCCGAGGCCCGGGCTTAGTAGGGGCCTTGGATAAATCTAGGTAGGAATAGGGTTACTAAGCCGTGACTCATGTCCTCGATTTCTTCTAGGTGGGTGGCTGCTCTGGACAGGAAAGGCCCTAGCTTCCTGAAGGAGACGCAGTGGAACTCCGCGTGGCTGCGTGATCGAGGTCGGTTCCGTGACCGATACAAAAGTCGTTTAGGCCAAGAAACATTTTGCAGAGGTGTAGGCAGAATGTGGGAGAGACGAGGATTATCAGGTGGGATGCTCACATCACCTCCAAACTCAGGGGGAGGAAGCGAGGCCTGGAAACGGGCCTTATGTTCAGTCAGGCGGCAGCCACTCCGACCAAGCAGATAACAGAAGAGGGCCCTAGCCTCTCCGCTGTCCCGCTGCACTCTTCCTGGAAACGCCTGCCATTGGCCCAACACAGCCAGAAACCACTGGGAAAAGGAGGGTGAAGCCAAGTGGAGGGCTGAGGGTGAACAGGGAAGGCAGAACTGCTGAAGCAGGCTCTCCTCACTCTTCCCCACAGGAAGCCGCCTGTTCCGAACCTCATCAGAACACCTGCACCACGGAGTTAGTCTACAGTAACCAAGAAAAGATTCCCATGTGCTCACAGAACCCCCTTCTTGGGTTTTCCTTCCTGTAGAGAAGAGAGTGGGCTTTGTGTCTCAGAGTGGCCTGCTCTGCAGCACCCTGCCAGACCCGGTGTGCAGCAGCAAGGCCACGGTGAATCTCTGTCTCAGAGAAGGAAGCTGTGGGGAGGAAATAGGCTGTTTCCCCAGAGTAGCTGTAAAGATTCGCGGCTCTCGCAGACCGGGCTTGCCAGTATCCGGAGGCCTCTGAGCTAGCCTATTTCAAGCATCCCAGAGGTTGTTAGGACATCAGAAGAGGGCTGCCAGCAACAGCTTAGATTTAGACCACTCACATGCACCCCCACCCCCAAGACAGAACCAGGCTGGCCTCAATCTCACAGGGAAACGCCTGCCTCTTCCTGCATGCTAGGATCACAGGACACCATGCCAGGCTTAAACTGTTATTTTCAATCCCAGGTTTTCTTTTCTTTTTTCAGTGAGTCTAGGACAGCCAAGGCTACAGAAACCCTGTCTCGAAAAAAACAAAACAAAAAGAAAATACAGTGCAGTGCTGTGCTTGCTTAGTAACTGGAAACCCTGCCACCAATCGGTCTCAGCACTACACTAAGATGAGTAAATCTGTAATGAGGTAAACGTATGACGTAGTTACACAACTCCTACAGAAGGTGAAGAGGCAGACACAGCACAAGAAGCACACTTTCTTTTTTGCCATTGCTGTTTTCTTTCTCTGAGATGGCTTCACCGGGCCTGAAGTGGCCTCAGACTTGTTCTGTTGATATGGAGCATGCAGGAAGCCTGAGGTTTAATGGCATAAATTTCCCAGTTCATAGTCAGCCCTTGTTGGGTCTCAATCCAAAACAAACAGCTAACTAAGAAGCTTAGTAACATATCAAAGTGGATCCTGGCTGCCAGGTTCTCCCAGCATCCTTCAGTCCCTCCCTGTGCATACCTTGCCCCTAAACTTCTCCAGTCCAGGGTCTGAGCTGGGCTTGCCCTTCCCCCAGTGGCTCTTCCCTGTATAATCCAGCCATTTGGGTTATGCTCTTCCTTCTATCTTTTGCCTTTTACCCTCCTGGCCTCTAGGTCTCCTGGCTTTCCCATCTCCCCCTTTTTTTCCCATGGCCTGGCTCAGGATCATGTCCACTCTGCTCTCTCCCAGATGTCCCTGCCTCTGGCTATGCCCTTCCTTTTTCTTTCTTTTTTTCTTTCTCATGCTCTCTCTTTTCCCCCCACTCATCACTAACCTTGCTGTTTGGCATCTGTAGTTCTGCTTCCGGCTAGTTTTTGCTAACTGAAGTATGCAAAGTACCCAGGGCATGGCTTTTGTACTTAAAAGCTTACTGTGAGAAAGGCTCAGTGCTTCACTAATATTCTGAACACCCAGTGAAGTCCCTGGACACCTAAAAAAGACTGTCTAGTGACTTAAACCCATGTCTGAGCAGCCTTCTCTGAATACCCCACAAGAGTTTTGTTTATTGTTGAGGTTGGCTCACTTGCTTGCTTGTTGGTGTGTCCGTTGAAACAAAGTCTCACTGTAGTGCTGGCTGGCCTAGAACTCTGTGTAGAGGAGGTTGTCCTGCCTCTGTCTCCTGAGTGATAAGCCCAGTCTGAGTGCCAAGTTGAAGCATAAAGAGTAAGAGAAAATGAATGGTGGCGCATGTCTTTAGTTCCAGCAGTTGGGAAGCAGAAGCAGGCAGATCTACATGAGTTCAAGGCCAGTCTGGTTTACAAATCGAGGTCCAGTACCCAGCCAGAAACCCTACACAGAGAAACCCTGTCTCGTAAAACCAAGAAGAAAAAAAGGAATGTCAGAGATTGACTAAATAAAACAGAATGAGCTAATGGAGAAACAAAGCTGTATTATATAAATGCAGGTTTATTGGGAGCATCGAGGAAGGGGGAAGAAAGGGTGGGAAAAGGGGTGATGGGACCAACCGGTCTGGTTATGTAGTGAAGGGCCTCTGGGCGAGAAGCCCCGCCCCTAGGTAGAGGGCGGGGCATGACAGCCACGCCCTGCAGCAGTCTCTGGGCTTTCCGTGGGTTTTGTTGTTATAAGAAACTATAGCAGGTTGATAGGTGCTCAGTAAATGGAGAGGGAGGGAGGATGTAGAATGAGGAGCAGGGGAGGAAATCTGATGAGCTTTCTACGTAGTCCTACAGTTTTTTTCCATAGAAACTTCATGAAGTGACAAACACCAAGTTTTCTTGGGGAAATGCCAGCGAGGTAGGACCTGAAAGGATTATGCGCCGAGTGAGGTGATCCGTGGCTGTAACGCCCCACACTCCAGAGATGAAGCAGGAGGATTTTGGGTTCCAGGCCAGCCTTGGCTACACACCATATGCTGTCTCAAAACACCCAACCAGGGAGCTAGCTAAGTAGTTGGTACATTTGGCTAGAAGTCACACGACCCTGGGTTCATCCTCAGCATTTTGGGGAAAGAAATGAAAAATAACTTCTTGTAAACTCTGTCCCCTAGGCCTGCCTACAGAATTTCAGGGATAAAATCGACTACCAAATTCTTTTTTTTTTAATTTACCTTTATTTTTTTTAATGTGCACTGGTGTTTTGTCTGCATGTATGTGTATGTGTCAGATCTTAGAGGTACAGACAGTTATGAACTGCCATGTGGGTGCTGGGATTTGAACCAGGGTCCTCTGGAAGAGCAGTCAGTGCCCTTAACTGCTGAGCCATCTCTCCAGCCCCGACTACCAAATTCTTATTTTAACTGACTCTCCACTCTAGGAAAGCCTCTTCACTTTTTGCGTATGTTTTTTGTGGCATTGGGGAGGGTGAGCACTATTTCCCATTAAAATGTTGTATGAATAAAGACGCTGTTGGACATCAGTGTGAACTCCCAAGTATTCAGCACGTAACATGATCTCCCCCACTTGAAAGGCAAGAGAACTGGGGTCAAACACCTCATCTATGGAACACAGGAAATGGACGGCAGAACTGCCCGGGGACTCGGGACAGCCTTTGTGTGCACTGAGTCACCATTTAACGGACGCAGCTAAACGTCATGCTGAATGCCCTCTACTGAAAAAGAAAGGAAAAAAGACAAGAACTGGTGCCTGGTTACTTACTGGAGGAGCAGAACCCCGATAAACACCCAAAAATTGAGTGGTTTTCTGAAGCCATTTAATTAATAGGATTTACTAAAAGGAAGTGGACCACGAGGCGCCCACTGCTGCTTGACAAAGTCCCAGCACGTTCATATCCCAGGTCACAGTCCTCCAGCGTCCTCTGATGTTGGTGGATGATTTTGTGCACTATGTTTTCAAATGCTGATTTTTGTACCCAGAGATCTGATTGCAAGCGGACTTTGGCATTGTGTTTGTTACTAGGCATCCCCTTTCTTGGTATGTTGTAAACATTGTTCTCCATCACCTTCTGATTGGTCAAATACAGATCTGAACAGCCAATAGCTGGGCTGGAGAAAATAAGGCAGGACTTCCGAGGGAGAGGGAGAGGGTCCTAGGTGGGGACCAGAGAGAGAATTGCCCTCTGAACACTGATGGTAATGGGCCACATGGCAGAAAGTAGGCCAGGCCAGTGTTGGAATAGCTGAGTAGCACCTAAAACTTTTTAATAAAGATCTCTGTCATTATTCAGAGCAAGGGCGGCAGTGAAAACAAACAACTTGCATCTTACACTTTTACTTTCATCTTTGATGATTTTCCACTATGTGTTATGGTAGTGTCCTTATGCCTTTTCCGCTTTGGGAAATTTTGTATGGGCTTTAGTAGAGGGTATGGATGTATACAATGGCAGCCTCTCTAAACAAATCTTTGGAGGAAAAAAAAACTCTGCCACTGTAGAACCATATAGCGTGATAGCTGTCTACCCCTACACCAGAATCTCCATTGTGGCCCTTGTTTGCACAAGAACAGAGAACTTAAAGATTTGTGGTTCCAGAAACTCTTAGGCACTTACACCTGGTCCCAAGGATAAAAACTGTCTAGAGAAACATTGGGCCCAGACCCAGAGTCTGAGGCCTTGACAGTTGAAAGCAAAGGTTCAGTTAATGAGTATAGAATAGTGCCTACTAGTTCTTCCCTGGGCATGTGTCTTACAGGATGAATGGCAAGAGCTGGTACTTCCCGTGAGGAGCAGATGCTCTTAAATTAGATTGGTTTCATCCCCCTCCGCTAATGCACAAAGAAATGCAATTAGGAAACAGCTCAATGTTTGTAGCTCAAAGGTGCTACAAACCCTGCCCCTTGAAGAAAGAAAATTGCTCTTACAGATTCCTTTCTTAGGACTCAATTTCTGGTATCCCCTGACCACAAAGGCTGAGAGCCTGCTGGAAGAAATGTGAAGGGGCACCTGGTGGGGTTGCTGAACTTCAGAAAACAATAGAGACTTAGGCATTTGCTGAATATACTGCTTTTGCTTCAGAGAAAAATACTGTAATAAGGTTGATTGCCTCTTTCATTCTGGATATTAAAAATTAGGGCTAAAATTGGTTTAAAACAATCTGAAAGATCATATATTTCTTGGAATCTGCCTTTAACATTACCTGTGATTAAGTTACTAGGCAATATAGAGTATTCAAACAAATAAGCCTATGGGGGCCGTTCTCATTCAAACACTCACCAACCAAAGATAGAACACTTCTTGTATATAAAAATTGTTGATTACTATCATTCCTTTTACTAGGAACATAAATAAGCAAGTGAGTTAGTAGCCTTTCTAGTTTATATGGCTATATTATTCTAGATGCTAAACTAAAAGATTAAATCTAAAACTACTTTTGCTTGAAATCCTATTTTCTTCTTTCTGTTTTGTTTTGGTTTAGTTTTTTTGAGACAGGGACTCTCTATGTAATTCTGTCCTATAGACTCACTCTATAGACCAGGGTGGCCTGAAATTCACAGAGGTCCTCCTGCCTAGGCCTCCTGAATTCTGAGTTCTGGGATTAAAGGGCATATGTGTCATCACTGCCCAGCTTGATTGTATTTATTTACCTTTTCTTTCTGGTGTGAGGGGTTTTGTTTTTTTGTTTGTTTAATTTGCCTTTCATGTGTGTTTGTGCATTGTGCGAATGCCTGGTGCCCAAGGATATATATATATATATATATATCCTGGATATGCTGGGAATGAAACCTAGGACCTCTGGAAGAACAGCCAGTGTTGTTAATTCCTGAGCCATTTCTCCAATAAGCCTCGGTAGTCTAAATTTTAAAGGCCAGAGGTTTTTCTTTTTTAATTTCAGTTATTTTTTTGTTTTCATTTTTCTTTATTCGTTTTACATTCTGGGAGCTAGACTGGACATAGAAGAGTCCATACTTAATTTTACTGCTGCTGGTGGTATGTCTCCATCAGAGTGAGCTGCCTACCTGATTCCAGTGTTTCTGTATGTGTGTCTGTATGTCCTCATTCCCTGTTCCCTCCAGTCATGGCAATCCCAAAGCCCTGCAGGTGGAGGCAGTTAAGATTCACTGGAGATAAAGGAAGGACCCAATTTAAGACAGGGTGGCCTGAGAAGACCTTCCTGAGACGTTGGAAGTGAAAATCAGGGTGGAGAGTACTAACCAAGAGTACACCCACAGTTAGAAAAATCAAGAAGGGCCCATGGCTGAGTGTTAGAGGGAAGGAAAGGTCAGCAGTGACTGAAGAAGATCACAGCAGGCACAAGGCACCTCAGTCTCTCTAGCTGAGGTAGTTTAGTTGTTATTCTAAACACCACTAGAAGCACTGAAGAGTTTTTAAAGGGGCAACAAGCAGAGCTTGCTTAGTAACAGCTCCTTAGATACAGTGTTCCAAAGATGGCTGAAACATGCATGCCGCCCCTCCTGCTCTTTCTCAAATGGGATTTTGCCATATTCTTCCTCGTCCTCTTCTTTAATTTAGACAGTCCCTAGTAGAACTGACAAAGATATTGTGTAGCTTCTGACACTGAGCCAGAAGAGGCGTGGCTGCTGTGAGCCACCATGAAAAGAAATTTTGTGTTATCCTGCCTGAAAGCCCCAGGAATAGAGGGCCTAAAAGATGCCTGTGGTGACTATTCTTGGCTGTCATCTTTACTATATGGGGGCTGGAGGGATGGGGCAGAGCATGTCCAGAGGACAGGTTTAATTCTCAGCTCCCACATAACCGTTCATGATTGTCTCTGCCTGCACTTTAGGGGATCTCACACAAACATACTTGCAGGCAAAACACCAATGCACACAAATTTTTTTAAAAATCATCTTCCAAAAGTTATACTTAACTAAAACCCAAGTGGCAGGGTACCACTGGGTACACCTGTGAGGGATTCATTTTTTGGTTTTTTTTTTAGACTGGGTCTCTCTGTGTAGCCATATCTGTCCTGAAATTTGTTCTGTGGACTAGGCTGGCCCTGAACTCAGAGATCTACCTGCCTCTGCCTTCTGAGTGCTAGGATTAAAAGTGTGTAACAAGTGATATTTTTCCCCTTAATCAAATCATTTGAACTTCGAAGACCCACTTTTAATCTGGAACTTCTGAAGTGGGAAGATTGACTTTTTTTAAATTTATGTGCATTAGTATGAAGATGTCAGATCCCTTGGAATTGGCAGCACAAACAGTTGTGAGCTGCCATGTGGGTGCTGGGAATTGGACCCGGGTCCTTTAGGAAGAGCAGACAGTGCTCTTAACCACTAAGTCATCTCTCTAGCCCCAAAAGATTGACACTTAATCTGGGCTATACCTTCTGCTGGCAGCCTATGGCATGGAAGAAGGAACCTTTTACTCTTTGCTTGCTTGATCTCATGCTCACTGGCAAATCCAGTCTGTTACTGGCATTAGAGTTGAATTCTTTGGGATTTCAGCATATACTGAAGACTGTCTGAGACAACCAGCCTTGTGGACTGAACTGGATTCCTGGATCTCCCTTTGGTAGAAACCCATTGTTAGACTAGCTGGCCCACAGCTATAAATTCTGTTCCTCTAAAGAACCCTGACTAGTTCCATGCCAGAGCATAACAGTCAATAGGTTTCAAGCTCTACCCAGTCTTAGTTACGCTTCTATTGTTGTAAGGAGACACCATGACCAAGACAACTCATAAACTAAAGCATTTAATTGGAGGCTGGCTTACAGTTTCAGAGGCTAGTCCACGATCATCAGAGCATGCTGATAGGCAAACTAGCCCGGTGCTGAAACGGTAGCAGAGACCTTACATCTGATCGCAGGCAGTCGGCAGAGAGCAAGACTGGGTCTGTCAAGTGATTTTGAAACCTCAAAGTCCATCCCTAGGGACACAACTTCTCTAACAAGGCCACACCTTTTAATCCTTCCTAAACCGTCTACTAACTAGGAACCAAGCATTCAAATACATGAGCCGATGGGGGCCATTCTCATTCAAATCACCACACCCACGCCGGGTAAGGCGCCAGGCTTATGAATGACTATCTTGGATTGCCCAGCCTAAACGTTAAACAGACCAGTCTGTGCAGCTCAGACCACAAAGCAGACAGACTTGCTGTTCTAGCTGAACCCTACAGGAGGAGTTGGAGGCCAGTCTGGTTTACATAGCAAGTTTTAAGGGCAACACGGAGAGACTCTGTCTGAAAAAGAAAAAGAAACAATAGCCCCAGAAGCCATTGAACTGGACCAAAGAGAAATGGAGCAGCGGAGATGAGGAGAAGGAAATGGAACTGAGACAGCTTTGGAGGCAAGACAGGTAAAGTAGACTGATGTCACTCTCCCCCAGGCTTGTGGATTGGAACACTTGGTCCCAGCTGGAGGCCCTGGCTTGTGAAGCTGTGGGGTCTTTTGGCTTAGAGCCTACCTGTCAGACAGGGCAGTAGGGCAGAGCTTGAAGACTTTAGGCCAGCCCCAGCTCCACCCTAACTTGAACTCCTCCTTCCTGGTAGGTTCTAAGCAACAAGTTACCGAATATTCCCTCTGCCATGTTGGACCACAGGCACAAATAAATTCTTCTTTCTTAAGTTGTTCCTACCAGATATTTTTGCTACCATTTATCACAATAAGCAAGACCATGAACTGGATCAGAGTCTTGTTTTCTACACTCCAGCTGCTGCACATCATTACAAGGCAACCCCTCTTAGTCAAGCGATAGTGACCAATTTTTAAAAAGGCTTCTATCATGTTGTATTTTTTATTTTTTTGAGATAGGGTATCATTTCTTCCAGGGCTGGCCTCATACTCACTGTGCGCTGAAGATGACCTTGAATTTCTGATCCTCCTGCCTCTGCCTCCCAAGTGTGAGGATTACAAGCATGTACCCCCACAACTGGTTTATACTGGGATCAACCCAGGGCTTCACACATGCTAGCTAGGAGTGTACTCTACCAACTGGGCGAGATCTCCAGCCTTTCCCTTTCATATTAACTTATGTATTAGTGTGTATGTTGTGTTATATGCCTGTGTATGTTCAACTGCGTGTATGGATGTGTACACGCACACAGGTGCAGATGACATTGTATGTGTGGGTATGAAGCCCCCAAAACCTACCTGTCTCATTTCCCATGGTACTTGGCTTCACGTGTGTGCACTGCTTTTTATTCGGATTCTGAGGATCTGTACTCAGCTCTCACGCTTGTGTGGCAAGCACTAACTGACCCATCCTCCCAGTCTCCCTTTGCTGCTTTGAGCAAAGGTGCATAGAACCATGGAATTAGAGGTGAGCAAGCCATCTTCAGGAATACAACTGTAACCCACTGCAGGGCTGCAGGCAAGAGAAAGTTTTGCTCTGATGAGTTGCCACACTGCAGACTCGAGCCCTGAAAGGCATACCTGCCAGCTTCTCTGTTTTCTTCTTTTTTTCCTCTAGATGAGATTTTGCTATGTGGCCTAAGCTAGCCTTGAAGTAGTGATCCTCCTGCCTCTGGTCCAAAGTGCTGTGATTGGAGGTGTGACCATCACTGTTGTTTCCATCCAACATGAAGCCATACTTTTATTTATGAATGAAAGAAACAGCTCAAATTTAAAGCCAAGCCATAGTTACTTTTGACACACCACAAAAGCTCCTCATTTTCAGGTGTTTACATTATTAATTCACAATAACACTTATAACATTGTTACTGTGCCAGAGGGATGGCTTAGCGGTTATGAGTGCTTTTGTGGTCTGAATGAGAAATGTCTGGCCCCTAGCTGGTGGTGCAGTTTGAGAAGGTTGTGAAACCTTTAGAAGGCACAGTCTTGCTGGAAAAAGTGCATCACCTAGGGACCAGAGCCTTGCCCCACTGCTTGCCCCTGTGTGTCTCTCTTGTTTTGTGTGAGCAGTTGAGATGAGATCTCTAAATTTCTTCCTCCTGCTTTAACGCGCCACCTCAACGCTTTGAACTCTAGCCCTTTGGAACGATGAACTAGGATAAACTCTTCCCCTATAGTTGTTTTTGGTCATGATATTTTATCACAGCAGAAAAGCAGCTGACACAAGCACATGCCACTCTCCCAGAGGGCCAGAGTTCAATCCCCAGTACCCACACTGGGTGGCTCACAACCGTCAGTAAGTCCCGTTTTAGGGGATCTGCGGCTTCTGGCCTTTGAAGGCACTGTCCATACAAACTCATTCATAAATAAATTTTTAAAATTTAAAAAGGACATTAAATCATTACTGTTGTTTATTCATGGTTCCGAATATCTTTCCTCTCAAACTGACATGCTTGCTCATGGCGTCACCAGATTACTTGTTTGTTTAGAGACTGGTCTCTTGATGTCACCCAGGCTGGCCTCTGCCTTCTTGCGACCAGGGACATTTCTATCTCAGTCTCCCTAGTAACTGATTCCATCCTATTCTTAGAGTTTGGGATAGTGGTTGTAGACATTGCTATGACCTGTGGAGATTTCATTTGGACACAGCCTTCCTTGAGTTTTTTTACTCCACACATTCTCCTTTGCAGACATTCTTATGCTTTCAGCTGCTGCCAGGTGACCTGGGTGGTGACTTAGCACTGTGACTACCTGTGCGGAATCTGGTCTTAGGGCTTTGATACTGACTCATCGCTGTTGGATTCTATTCCACGTCTGTGCAGAGAATGCAAAATCAGTGATGGCAGAAAACACCCAAACTTTTTTCTTTCTTTCTTTTTAAGAATATTTATTTCTTTTTATTTTATGGCTACATGTGTTTTGCCTGCATACTTGTGTGCGCCACGTGCATGCCTGGTGTCCGCAGAGCTCTAGTCTTCTAGGTGTTATGAGCCACTAGGTAAGTGTTGTGAGTGGAACCTGGGTCTGCAGCAAGAGCAGCAAGTGTTCTTAACCACTGAGCCATCTCTCCAACCTCTTAAGATTATTTATTTTACTTATGTATAGCTGTGTGTATGTGTGTGTGTGTGCGCGCACACACACATGCATGTGGGTGTCTGTAGAGGCTAGATGAGGGTGTTAGGCATGCTGGAGCTACGGGAAGTTGTGAGCTGCCCTGACGTGGGTGGTGGGACCCTAACTATGATAATCACCTTAACCAGGGGTCTTCAAACTATGGCCCACGGGCCACATGTGGCCTGCAGAGGAGTCTGATCTGGCCCGCCAGCAATGAGCGCAGTTTGGCCGCCAAGATACCTGCCAGCATATATACTCAGTGTCACAGCTTCTCAGAGATTACGTCAACCGACTCCGCCCACGGCACACTGTGT
>CM053764.1:59154851-59176514 GCA_028658305.1 Pachyuromys duprasi
CTTTAAAAAGTTTGAGGACCCCTGATCTTAACCATTAAGCTATTCCTCCACCTCCCAAAACCTCTTAGTTCACAAGAAAATAAGCCAATAGTTCCCCCACCTGTTCCAGCAGACACACATAGCATAGGAGTACTTTCCTAGGAGAAATGGATACTTGCGTTATACTCGCCCTCAACGCATATAAATGACGAGTGGTGGTACATGGCTGTAATTCCAACACTCCCTAGCTCCCTAGGTGGAGGACTGTAAATTCAAATTTAGCCTGGACTAAATAGTTAGATGCCACATCCCCCTGGACTCCAGGATAGACCTGATTGGGACAAGCTTCAAAGGAATAAAGAAAAGACAGCTGGACACACAGAAAAGCTGCAACCAGGTGGACAGGAAGCTGCAAAGGAGAAACCACAGCAGCCCAGATGCTCAGCAAGTGCCTCACACAGAGCTGAGCGGGAGGATCAGCACACAGCTGATCAAGGGGGCGGGGTTACTGCAGGCTGACCAACAAGGGTCGCTACAAACTGATAAAGGAGTCAGGGTTATCCGTACAAATAAACAAGGAAGCTGGGCTTATGGTATGCAAACGGATCGAGAAGACAGGTTTACTAATCTCAGTCAAAACGATCTCTGTAGGGAGCAGTCTTCAGAAAGTATCGAAAGTAAGAAAGGCGTGAGGAACATTTTCTGCAGGCGCTGTCAATATCCACACAGAGACCAGAAAGGAAGGATTGTCATTCTTCTCTAAGCGTCCCCATAGGATTAATTCTATTGGTGGAGAATGAGGACGACATGGGACTAAACAATGCCCAGGATTTGGGGGGGACTTCAGGAAGGTTGGCTCCATGAAAGAGCAAGAAGATTACCAGGTGGTGAAACAACTCTAACTCCAGCCTTCAAGGTGATCAGGTACTAGTCATTTCCTTCCTTTGAAGAAAACAGTTCTGGGCTGCAGAGAGGCTCAGAGGTTAAGAGCACTGGCTGTTCTTCCCAGCAATCACATGGTGACTCACAACCATCTACAGTGAGATCTGATGCCCTCTTCTGGTGCGCAGGCAGAATGCTGTATAAATAACAAATCCTTAAAAAGAAAAAAGGTTCATGCTTTAAATAGATTTTTAACAAGTTTAGTTTCTCCAAAGCTTTCTTTAAGCTGTGCCTCCTACATCCCAACTGTTCCCCCTGACACACACATACATAAATAAGTGTAACTCAAAGAAAAATATGTATATAAATGTTTATAGTAGCTTTATTCATAGCAACCCAAAAGTATAAACTCAAAGGATTTTTCAGCAGGTGGATAGCAAAATAACAAGCTGTTGCTTATCCATGTCCTAAGTATTATTGGTGGGGTTTTTTGTTGTTGTTGTGTGGGAAGAATTAGGAGGCGTGACCTTGTTGGAGGAGGTGTCTCTGAGGGTGGGCTTTGAGGTTTCAAAATCCACACCATTTCCAACTAGGCCTCCCTGCCTGATGAGTACTGCTCCGCCACCCGCCTGCTGCCGTGCTCCATACACAATGGTCTGGAACTGCAAGTCCTAATCAAACAGCCTGGCGGTGGCTGGCTGGGCCAACCACAGGAGCAAGAATGGAGCTGCTGGCTGGGGGAGGGGGAAGCTTCCTCAAATCCAGGGAGATTTAGGGGTTTCTTTTCATTGGTTGCTCTAAACTGTGGCTCCTTGGAGATAAGATCTCCAAGACAGCTCAGCCGCTGCCTGGAATTCCCATTAATCAAAGTCTGGGAACAAATGCAGAGAGTCAGCTCCCAGGTCTTGCAGGCTGGTGTGCTTTTCAGCATGATTGCTCTGACTGTCCCCAAATACAGTTTAAACCCCATCTCACTGTGACTCATGCTGAGTTTGAAATGTTTTTCAGAGAAGTGTAACCCATGGGGCATTTATTCAAGAAACTAGTTAGGAAAACCTTTGTTTGTATGTGTTTTGGTCTTTATTAACATATATATATATATATATATATTTAATTTTAACGATCCAGTCAATCAATTTTACTATAGAAGCATGGTCCTCTCACCAGGGGCTACACCACTCAAGAAAATGCCTGCCCGCCCTCTATCAAGTGTTAACTGCGCATTAATCCTTAGGGAGGGGAGAGGAGTTCTCAGTGAGGATAAAAGAGAAACAATTACTTTGAAATGTCACGTGAACATACTTTAGGTTGGGAGCTCTGAAACTTAGTTGAGACCTGCTCGCAGAGCAACCTGGATCTTAGTGGGCAGGGCAGGAAAGGCGCCTCTCCTGACAGTTCCAGGTAGGGAGTGGCAGGGATTGAAAACAGATTTCACCCGGAAGGGTTTTCTCACTCTGCTGAATAAAACAGCAGCTGAGGCTGCGAAGACGAGAGGCGGTAGGGCATTCCCCAATAATTTCGGGGAATCAAGCGCTTACCCTCTTCTAGGGTGGGCAGAGAGGGGATTTGGGAGTTTCTCCTACCTCAAGCTTTCAGGAGGCAAGAAGGAAACAGATACTGTACGAAAAGGAGAGGCTGTGTTGCTCTTTCCTTGGAAACCAGCCATATTCCAAAGAGGGTGCGAAAAAAAAAACTGACTTCACCATAAATTGAAGTCACCATAATTGACTTCATAAAAATTGACTTATCCCCAGTCTCAGGTAAGAGTAAAGCTTCGTGTTCACAGTTCCACCTGCTGATCCCGCCACCTCTGTTTGTGAGCAAAGAGTTCATTCACTCATCAAATCATTCGTGTGTGCACTTGCTTGCTTTTTTCATTTTTATTCTTATGGGGGCTGGTGATTTGAATTCAGGTCTTCTTATTTTAGCTGCAAGCACTTTACCCATTGAGCTCCCAGCCCGGCCCATGAATAAAGATGGCATTGATTATCTGCTATGAATTTGAAATAAACACATTCTTTGAAGTAAGCTTTGGCTTGTTTTGGGCTTTAGGCTCCACTCTTCTAAATCTCTCGGTACTTTTTCTTTTCCTTTTTCTCTTTTTGAGGCAGGAGACATTTGTTGGAGTGTAACCGCCCAGTTTATGCTGCTCAGGGAGCTATTCTTGGTACTGAAAAGGTGGCTGTGGCAGAGAGAGACAAAGAGTCCAGACAACAGTCTGTAGGGTGAGCTTGGAACGCGCAGGTGGGGACTGATGCCCTTGAGGGTCCCTCATCGGGCCCGGCGTTCTGCAGCTTCCTTGGTGTTGGGCCTCCATCGGTTCCAGCCGGTCAGCTTGTAGGTGGCCCCAGATGGAGGAGGGCTGGAGGGTTCTCCACTCAGGACTCAGCCCCCAGTGCGGGTCCTCCTGCTGTCCCAGGCGTGCGTCCCAGCGGGCGTCATCCGGCACGGCCCGGGCTCGCAGGAACGGCGGGATGTGCGGTGCCCGGCGGCCGCCGCGGGGCGCTGTAGCCCTGCGCACGGCAGAGTGGGCGTGGCCTGCGGGCGAGGCCTGTGGGCGTGGCCGGCGGGGCCCTAAGGCTTGCAGACCTGGCACGGCGGAGCGCTGGCGGAGCGGCTGGCCGGCGCGGGAGAGCAAGGTACAGGGCAATCGCCGGCTCGTTCGGGTGCTGGTATCCTCAAGGATCGCTCACAGGGACGGCGCAGGCAGGGGCCGCGCTCCTCGCTGGCCCTCCAGCTGCGGCCGCTCTCAGTTGTCGCGCGCGCTAGTGTGTGGGTGTGGGGTGTACGTGTGGGGGTGCATGCCCTGCAGACCCTCCTGCGGCTCGGGGCCAGGCCAGTCCCCACGGTCGTGTGGAGCGCGGCAGTCCCGCCTGACCCCAGGGCCTTTTGCGCCGCCTCTCGGGCACTGGCTTCCCTCACTTGCCGAGGGCATTGAAGTGTGTCGCTTCCTGCAGATTTGGAGAGCATTATTGGTAATTCAAGAGGAGTTGCGCTTTGTCCAGCTAGCCAAGAATGTTCCCTCCCATGAGAGGATTCACCTGGTGGTGAGGTGCGTGCGTGTTTGCAAGGTTGGCGGCTTGAGACTGAGCCGTCTAGCCACCTGTGAGGTGTGACTGGAAAGCCAGCGTCTTTAAGCCTTCCTATTTAGAACTGTGAACCAAAAGCGTCGTACGTAACCCCGAGGTTTGCATCGGGCTTTCCTATGCCAGGCATCTTTCCCGTGAGACTCTTGGCTGGGGGTAGCCATGCATATTAAGTTGATACAGATCAAAGGTCATGGGAAGAAGTACTTGAGCAAAGACCAATCACATTCAGGTGTCTCACGTGTTCCGACTGACTTTGAGGAACGGTTTCTCATCTTTGAAGCAGCTATTGTGTGGGTAGCTCGGCATAATTAAGTTCCTGTGTTATCCCCACTGTGTGCTTAGCATATGGTGAGTGAGTTGTTTTTCTTTACACTAAGTGGCCAGAGGATAGCTCAGTCAGCGAAGGCTCTTGCTCCCGGACAATTTAAACTTGTCGTGTGTTCCCCTGATCTCTTCGTGGACTGTGGTTCATCCAAACACAACATAAACAGATATTTTTTAAAAACCTAGGCATTCATATTAGAGTTGGAAGAGTTTTCTCTTGCGCTGTCAGCTTGGGCAGCAGTCAGAGAAAAATGAAGGGAAGTTAGAGACTGGAATAGTTAGTTGTACAGTGTTAAGTCTAATCAAAGATGATTTGAAGAAGAACTAAAACTATCACAATAAAAATGCTAGGCTTAGGGGCCTAGACAGATGGCTCAGCAGGTAAGAACATTGGCTGCTCTTCTAGAGGACCCGAGGTCAATTCCCACCACCCAAATGGCAGCTCACAACTTCACAACTGTCTGCAACCTCCACTTCCAGGGGATCCAACACCCTCACACAGATTACACGCAAGCAAAACCATCGCACAGCAATAAAAAGAAATACATTTAAAAAATGCTAGGCTTGGTGGTCCATCCATACCTATGATCCCAGCCCTCTGGAGGCTGAGGCAGAATCATTAGTTTGAGGTCAGCCTGGGCTATGCAGCAAAAGTCTTCTGTCTTTGAAATGAAAAAAAGCACACAACAAAAACCCAGCCTTATTGGTTAACCCCTTGTTTGTCTGTGGTGGCACCAAATGTTGCCCCTAGTATCCCCTTTAGCCCATCTGTGTAAAACCTGTGTTACATATAAAGACTAATTGCTTGTGATATAACTCAGCTTAGCAACACAACACACTTCCAATTCCTAAAGTCCTCAGTTCCACACAGAGGAGATTCTGGTGCCCTCTGTGAAATCTTGCTCAGAGACATGTAATACAAGAGTAACTAGCAGGCATAAGTACCTCCAGGGCTGCTGTTACTCACCCCTGCCCCCAAATCACCGCTCTGGATTTGTCTTAATTCCCCCTTTGCTTCCAAATGAAAACTCCAGGGCAGGAAACTTCCAAACAAGCATTTCCGCAACAACTTAGCGCATTCTTAAATTAAAAGCAGGTTCTCTAGAGTAAAACGGAAACTGTGGAGAGTTTCCCGTGGTTGGAGTAGGGGTGCGGGTGCTGGTTTCCCTGCGGGGGACTCAGGGTGTGTCCAGTCTGTGTGGAGAACCCGTCTCCTCTAGAAAACTTGGCTTCTCTGATTAAAAAGCTTGCTGAGTCCCTAAGAATCTGGAAAACAGTAAATTGTGTCTGTGTCTCAGGAATTTATTATTATTATTATTATTATTAAATACAGCTATTCAGTGATCATTGTTTGGGCTTTGAAGGTTTCAGGTGAGAGTAACCTTTCAAAATGACTTTAACCCAGACTCTTTTTTTCTCCTTTTCAGTGTGTCTTTGTTATTTCTTCAGGATCATACGCAACTCTCTGCAGTGGGACTTTCTTTTTTTTTTCCCCCGTGAGTCAGGGTCTCTGTACGTAGCCAACATACAGAGATCCTCCTGCCCCAGCCCTAGAGTGCTTTCTTTCTTTCTTTTTTTAATAAATTTATTTATTTTTATATCAATCACAGGTTAGGTTTTTTGCATCCCATGCGTAGCCCCCTCCCTCACTCCCTCCCACCCTCCCACTCCCTCCCTCATCTCCTCCCCGCCCCCTCCAAGTCCGCTAACAGGGGAGGACCTCCTTCCCTTCCATCCAACCCCAGCTCATCCTGTCTCCTCAGGGCTGGCTGCAATGTCCTCCCCCTGGATCTAGCCAGGCTGTTACTCCCCGGCTTGTATGGGGGAGGGTCAAAGAGTCAGCCATCAAGATCATGACTGAAACAGTCCCTGTTTCCCTTACTAGGGTCTTCAGTTTACCAATGAGTTATCATGGGCAACATCTGAGCAGGGGTTCTAGGCCATATCCATACATGGTCCCTAGTTGGAGAAACTGTCCCATATAAGACCCTTGTGCCCTGCTCAGTTTGATCTTTGTGGACCTCTTGTTCTCCCCAAGTCATACTAACTTCCCCTATATTTATTATTACTTCCAGCTCTCTGCCAAGGGCTTTCTTTCAATGACTGTCATACAGCTTTGAAATCTCAGTTGAAGGAAAGACTTACTATGTAAGGAAGTGTTTCATAGTATTTATTCTTAGGTTGAAATAATTGGGAGTGGATAGGTGAAAATAATTAGGGACTTAGATACTACTTGGGGAAAAAAGCATGTAAAATTATATTTACTTATTTAATTTTAAAAATGTTTTTGAGATTTTTGTTTCATGTGTCAAATGCTCTAGGCTCAGAGCCATCTCCAGCCCTGTGTTTGCTTATTTAAAGGCATGGTGTTGCTATGTAGCTATGCCAGCTTCAAATTCATCGCAGTCCTCCCTTGCTAGTGCTCCTGGTGTCTGGATGACAAGATGGGGCCATCAGCATGTCTGGCTTCTGTTATTTTTAAGTAGATGGTCACTAGCAGGATGCCTGTGCCTGTCCTGTGTCTCATTTCCATATTAACTTTTGCATAGCACTTTATCACACCCAGCTTTCCAAACACATGCCATGGTGGCTAGGGATTCAGTGCTTCACCCACCTACTCACTCAACCCTGGAACTCGCTTGGTAGACCAGGCTAGCCTCAAACTCAGAGAGATCCGCCTGCCACTACCTCCTGGGTGCTGGGATCAAAGCCTTGGTATTCAGTGCTTAAGCTGGTTCGGCACATGTGTTGGCACTCAGGATGTTAAATGTACTGTGTCACTCCTGTGAAGCAGCTGCAACATACCCAGCCAACAGCACAGAGTAGTACTCCAACCTGGAAGATGTTATGGTTAGTGATGTGCCGACTCTATGCTTTTACTTATGAGGAACCACATCTAGAGTTGTCAAATTCATAGGGACAGGAAACCGATTTTGGTAAGCAGCAGGTGAGGGAGAACATAATTAGAAGTACTCTGTGACCCAATAATATTTTAAAAATTATTTCTCTTTATTTTTGAGAGTATAAAATAATTATACCATTCTCCCCTGATAGTATTTTAAAATAAAGTTTAAGAGTAAAAATTTCTGTTCTTGATGCCAGAATTTGGGGACAGTGTAGTGTGGCCAGGGAACCTGGGTGACATCATCTGTCTCTCCCACCTCCTCCTCATGCCTAGACAGAGGGGGGGGGGTTTGTGAGCTTTTTGAAAGGCAAGTGTCTGTGTTGTTTACTAGTGGGCTCCAGTATAAAGAAGAAAGTCTGCTAAGCCCTCCACCCTCTTGCTGGGGACTGAATCTAGGGCCTCTATGTGCTAGGCAAGTGTTTACTCACTGAGCTAGTGCTATTTTCTGAAATTAAGTAAATTTTAACTATAAGGCTGTCTTGGTTGATTCTTTGTTTCAAATGTATTTGTATAGTGTATTCTTCCTTGTTTACGATGCAGTGGTTAAAGGAACATTTCCTATTGTTTTTTGTTAGGGAGAACATGAAACACCAGTTAGAATTTACCTAAAAAACACTGTTCCTGTCACTGAGACTTTTTAAAACATTTATCTAAAATGGTAAAATTGTAACTCGCAGTCTTTTCTTACACAATTCTTCTCTACTTGCTTTAGTTTTAGAAGCCTTTTAATTGTACTTAAGCTCAACTCAGGCATACATGCTGTATACTGTAACAAAGGCTTCTAGAGCCTAGTGGCCTAATTCAGGGAGAGTATTGATCCAGCAAAGTTGGTAGTTGGTTATTTCAGGCTGGGCAGCTCTCCTGGGCAATTCTCCTTCATGACAGTCAAGAGTCGAGTGCCTCCTTTGGGATGCCATGGTCTTGAACTTGTGGGCTCTACAGTGACTGAAGGCAGAGGCAAGTGTAGAGGCTTACCACACTGATTCTCTCCAGTAGCCTGGGTAGCATCACTCTGCTCATACGGAGTTGGCCAGAGTCAGCTACATGGTTCTCCCTGGATTCAGGGAGTACCAGCCTAGGCAGCTATGCTGATGGGTGAATAATCATCTTCTGAAGCAGGAGGATGAGAGTTCAAGGCACTGGAGTAAGACCCTATCTCAAAAATACCCAAAAGAACAAAAAGCCCAAATAAACCAGTCTTTTCACTGGCCAATTAAGTATAACTACCTTTATATGTATTTTCCATTTTTCAAAGACATACATGAACATATGTGCTCCCACACATTTTCATAGTGTAGGTTTAGATAATATCTTCATATAGGACACAATTGTGTCATAATTGCTCTGTGAGCAAATAAAATGGGATTAAGCCATCTATGTTCAAGTATTTATTAATGGCTGAAGAATATTGGCCTTATTCAGTCATCTGACCATAAAGTGTACAGTTAAGAAAGGAGTGAGGAGGGAGATTAGCCCAGGACAAGAAAGCACATGTCTTAGTGGCTTCCTAAATGCGATCATAACAGTTTAAACTACTTCAGACTGCTGGCAGCAGGTAGTGTGAGACTCAATTCACTTCAAAACAAAAGGCTTTAGCATGGAATGTGTTACATAATCACAAAATATATGCGTTATTTTTACTTACTAGGGAAACTAAAATTATGTAGTTTGGTACTTCTTAATTGCATGAAGTAACTTTGTGCCAGGAAACCCCATTCAGCTCTATCTCGTGTCAGTTAAAGGTGGGGCATGCTGAGGAGTTAAAATCAGGTCATATGAAAGATTCTGGTACCCAGTTAGCCAAACAGAAGCCTCGGTGACGCGTACCAGACACAGCACTGCTTCAGTTATCCGTTGGGATACCCATTGGGGTCCTGCTCCTCTACTAAAGAAACAATTCAACATTTGACATCTTTTGTGAGATGGGATGTTCCTTAGCAGTGGGATCCGCCGTCAGCATCCTGAGAGGCTGCACGGCTGGAAAAGCACTCCACCAGCTTGGAGGCACGTCCATGTATAGACGGGGGAGGGGTCCTATTTCATGGTGCTTATATATGTGTGTGTGAGCAGAGAAAGTAATTTTGCTTCTGCTTCTAAGAGCCCTCAGCTAGGAATTCTGTGACAAAAGTCATAAGAGAGAAACTGAAGCTTAATTGCATGCTTTTATTGCTTTGTTTTGTTTTGAGATAGGGTTTGTCTGTGTAGCTCTGGCTGTCCTGGAACTCACTCCAGACTCACAGAGACCGACCTGACCCTGCCTCCCGGCCTGCATGTACAATTTTTAGATATTCGGGAAGAAACAGGGTAGTAGATATTGGTGACTTAATCTTGTTTTCAGAGAAGAGGTGACACAAAGGGAAAGGACCTTAATTTTTAGGCTTGTTAAATTCATGGAGGGCTAAAGGCTGAGCACAGCTTTCAAACATAGATTCCTCCAGTGTCATCTTGAAAGAAGCTAAAGTCGAATGCTCTTCTCCAGTAAAGAGAGCAGAGACACATGGTAAATTATGTTCTTGTTTCACACCTGACCAGCGAAGGCACAGAGTTTTTCCTGCTTGTCTTAATGGATTAATGATATGCTGGATCTGGAGTTGGGGTGTTGTTGGGAATGGGAGGGACTAGATCAGAGGTTCAGCAATGATAGTTTCTGGACAGATCTAGCTCCCTGTTTTTATTTTGTTTTGTTTTTTTTAAATTGCCCTAAACATAGTTACTATAGCAGCTCTGGACTGGCTTCTTGCTTCCGGGGACATTGCCATCAGCTGGCTTGATGGGACAGAGAGGGCAGTGCCCAGTGGCATTAATTTGCAGCATTCTGAACTCAGCAGTGGGTTTACTCCATCAGTTAAATCACTCACTTCCTGAGCTCACCTACAGGCACCTGCTGTGTCCCTCCAACAATGGGAAAGTTGGTACTGAGGCTTCAGAAATGTGTTTTATGTTGGAGTGCAGAATGGCTCTTGGTGCTAAAGGTGAGCATGTTCAAGTAAAAATTCGTAGTATGGTCTGGGATATCTGATTCTTTTGAAAATCAGGCCAGATAGCTCACACTTAGCACTGGGAGGAGGGGGGTCCAAGGATCTGAAGTGTATGATCATTCTCAGCTACACTGGTGTGCGATGGCACACGTCTGTGATCCCAGCACTCAGAGGCAGAGGCAGGCAGATCTCTGAGTTTGAGGCCAGCCTAGTCTACAGAGTGAGTTCCAGGACAGCCAGGACTGCGCATAGAAACCCCGTCTTGAAAAAAAAAAAAAGTAAGAATGAAGGTGGAAGTTAATGGCTGGTGTGAGGAAGAATATAAGCGGCGCTTCACAGGCAAAGAAGGCTGTTGAGCTATCTGTGGTGCTTTGAGCCCCCAGGGTGTGTGATACCAAATCCGTGGCTTGCTCGTGGGACCTTTTGTTTTCTTCTGGATGCTGTTCAAAACCTGGAAGAGCTGTAAAATCAGTAATGGATAATAGGAGCCCTTCTTGTTTCTGTTGGGTTTTTATACATATGGGGAGGGGGAGTAGGACCTAGGGAGCACCCTGTGTTGGGTAGTTTTTATGCCAGCTTCACACAAACTAGGGGCGTCGGGGAAGGAATCTTATCTTAAAAAAAATACTTCCATAGAATTGGCCTGTAGGGCATTGCCTTGGTTGATGACTGATGTGGGAGGGCCCAGGTCTTTGTGGGCACTGTTACCCATAGGCTGGTGGTCTTGATGGTATGAGAAAGCAGGCTGGGCAAGCTATGAGGATCAAGCCAGTAAACAGCACCCTTCTATGTCTTCTGCATCAGCTCCTTCCTTGAGTCCCTGCCCTGACAGACTCGAGCTGTAAGTTGAAATAAACCCTTTTTCCCCCCAAGTTACTTTGGACACGCTGTTTTACCACAGCAACAGAAGCTCTAAAACATACACACCCAAACAGAAAATACACACAAAGAAAGAACCAAAGAACCCAAACCCAAAGAGTCGAGGGGCCTCACACCATAATACTTTAATTGATTGCTGCTGTACAAAAGCTCTGTTTCAAAGCTGGGCCAGGCTAGGGGTGTCTGGCTTAGTGGAGAAGCGTTTGCTGAGCATCTCTGGAGAACAGCCCCTTCCCCTCAGCCTCCACTACTACAAAAAGCCACAGAGGAGGGAGGAGGCTCTGGTGATTTCCCGAGTTTTGCTTCTTAGCTTCCCTGCTGAGATAAAATCTGATGTTTGGTTGCATTTTATACACTGAAATACAAATAAATACTGTCCTCCAATAAAGGGCTGAGAACTAATTAACTTCCTGTTGGGAGATATAGAGGGGAATTGATTTCTAAGTGATTGTTCATAGGGACGAGAGAGAGGCTTCAGAAGATTATCAAAGGAGTGAGCTTCCTCTGCCCCACAGTATCTGATATATGACTAAAATTACTAGAGTTCAAATGTCTGCCATTGTTGGGAAGGTAGGAAGGAATACCTTGTGACTGCATCCCCAAAAGTTCTCTAACAGCTAGTTGTCATCTGTTGCTATTAAAATGAAACTGTGGGTCATCCCTCTTTTCAGAGCTATAGTTGCTCTCTAAATACTAGCATCCCTTTGCTCTCCGTAACAGAGTTCTGAAGAAGCCCTTTGGAAGAAAGCATATGCCTGTCTTTAAAAAGTTATTCAGTATTTTGATAAGCTAGACCTAGTTGCCTAGATCGCCTGTGTGACTCTGTCTTCTTAAACCCGACACTGACAAATTTTATGCCCACCCTTTGGTAAAGAGAATTGTACTTAAAATTTACAGGCTGTCTTAAAAGTGACTATGTAGCTCGGTGTAGAGGTGCAGGCCTATGATCCCAGCACTCTTAGAGGCAGAGGCAGGCAGATCTCTTGATTTCAAGGTCAGCCTGGTCTATAGAGTCCAGAACAGCCAAGATATACAGAGAAACCCTGTCTCAAAAAATAAAACAGAACAAAAAAAAAGTGACCATGTTTTCATGTGTTTGAAAATAAATAGTAAAATCATACCCAATTTTGCTCCAGACCCTTTGGAATCCCCTCAATACAGGGGCATTTACTCTAAGAATAAAAGAGTAACTCCTAAGTGAGTGATGTTAATCGTGTGCTCTGAATCCCCAGCCAGCTGGACTGGGTGAAAGCCAGTTTCCTAAGGCATCTTTTTGATTAGTGTTGATGAAGGATGCACTCGGCCTAAGCAAACAAAAGCCACATTATGCCCCCTGGCTTTTGTATCTAAAAAGCAACACCCGAGGCTGTGAGAGGAGAATGCTGTACTCTAATTCTGATCCAGGAGGAAAGCCTGAGTATTGATTATAAGCTGCTCTGAGATCATCACGAACAAAGTTGCCAGACTATTCATTAGAGCAGAGTGCATCCCTGCCCTTGATCAGGAAGGCCAACCCACTGCTCTCCTCAAAGCCCAGTCCCTCTACTGGAAAGCAAGTAGATCTTCTTTTTACCCCTTTGAGGTACTTTTCAGCCTTGTTGTTTTTTCCTTGTAGTTAGCATTTAGTAACATATCTGCAAACCTAGGTCTCCACATTCAAACCTGGCTGGCTGAGTTGCCTTTCTTGAAAATAGACAATAATGATGCCCTTTGCTGGGAGGCTTTCATGAAAGCCTGGCTGGATTTAAAGGAAGGAGGGCAGACCTAGGTCTGATTTCACATCTGAGGGCAGCCTTTGTGCCCTCTGCCAACTACTGCTTCTGCTTCTGTGGCCGCGCTATTCGCTTTCTGATCTCTAGCCCCATGGTTTAGACTGACCCTCATTGACTGCTCCCTTGTTCCCATGGCTCTGAGTCACAGTGACATTGTTCTTGTTTAACAAACCACCGCTCTGGCGTGTAATCAGCTCACCGTCAACCTCCACTAGGAGCTGCAGGCCATCTCCACCCACACCCTGACCCCTACTCTCTAGTGTGTGTAGAGTCCCAGGGAACTGCATTAACACATCAGCAGAAGTGCTCTTGCTCTTTAGGCCTTTCCACTTTTCTGACAAAGCTTTAAAAATCCCCTTAACTGTGGAAGTGAAGAAGCAGTAAGACTCACTACCCTGTCATTTAAAACATTAGCAACATTAAGGACTGACTTGTTTCACTGGTTAAGTAAAGACTGCTTTGAACAGAACTTGACTTTTTTTCTCAGCAGAGAATCTGTGTTGCACAGGCATCCTTGATATACCTCAATGAACCTTCACACTCTGAGGTTTGCGTCAGGCCTCCAACATTTTTATCCTTTGTGTGTTCAGTGTGGTGACGTATTCCCACAACTCCTCCAAGGGCAAGATTTTGTTGTCCTCCCTCTCTGATGCCTCCCTTCCCTGCCCCCATTCTCATTCTCCCCTCTCCTCTTCTTTAAGCTTCCTTCCATTCCCCTCTTGCCTCTCCTTTCCACTCCTTTCCTTCCCTTCTTTCTGTCTCCTCTCTCTCCTCCCTTCCTCTCTTTCCTCTCTGCCTCCTAGTCTCTTTCTTGAATAGGGACAGAGTTTCACCTGTGGCTGTTCTTTTCCCACCATTCCTTGACTCCTGGGATTACAGGAGCACACCGCGGTGCCCAGCGTGCTGTAGCTTTTTTTTCTTTTTCTCTCCATGTGTATATGTATGCCTGTGTGTGTACACCTGTGCATGCGGAGGCCCGATGTTGATGTCAGGAATCCTCCTGATTCACCTTTCCAACGTAGTCATTGAAACAAGGTCTCTCAAGGAAACCCAGAGCTTGCTGATGAGGCTTAGTTTCCAGCCCTCAACCCTTAAGTTCTGGGATCTGAACTTGGTCCTCAAAGTTATTAGTGAGTACTCTCATCACTGAGCCATCTCCCTAGCCCTTGTAATTTCTTGTGTTAAAATATATCAGGGCACACATATATAGTTATATGAAATAAATCTAAGAAACTCTCAATTGCTTTTCTCATTTATGTTGATAAAATCTTTTTATTTATGAGTTCTGGACAAATGTCTAGAATCGTTGAATATTTACAGTATCACCATTTCTGTGGTCAGGTCTTTGTTTTTCTTCAAAAAAATTTTAATATTTATTTACTTTATGTGCAGTGTGGGATATGGTGTGCCATAGCAAACAGATAGCTGGCAGAGGACAACTTGGGATTCAGTTCTTTCCTACCATGTGGGTCCTGGGGGGTCAAACTCAGGTAGTTGGCATTGGGTGCTTCTAGCTACTGAGCCTTCTCACTGGCCTTCAGTTTTTCCTGGTATAACTATATTCACTGTGCTCAGTTTTCATATTCAAAGTTGCTTATTTTTTTTCTTTGTTACAATTTCAGTAACACAAACATGTGACTGCCATCTGTTGAATTGGAGAACAGATAAGAGTGAATGGCTGCCCAGTGCACCATAGGTGGTCACATCCCTGGGCTGGTGGTCCTGGGCTCGATAAAAATGCAGGCTGAGCAAGCCGTAAGCAGCAGCCCTCCACGGCATCTGCATCAGCTCCTGCCCCCACGTTCCAGCCCTGCCTTCCCTTTATGATAGACTAAGTAGTAAGCTGAAATAAGCCTTTTTTTCCCCATGCCTTTTTGGTCATGGTGTTTATCACAGAAGCCTGATTAGATCACTCTCCTTGTTAGTTTGCTAGTCACAGAGTGAGTGGCAGAGCTAGCAGGAACTTACTTCCCCACAGTGCAGGTTCAAGTCTGAGATGGAGGTGTCAGAAGGATTGGCTTCCTCTGAGGCCTCTCCTGGCCTGGAAGATGGCTGTCGTCACAGCTACACCAGAGTGGTCTTCTCTGCATATCTTTTGTCTGCGTTCCCCAATGTCACCAGTCACACTGGAAGAGGGCCCTCCCACAAGACCTCAGTTGACCTTTATTATTTCTTCTAAAGTTTGCCTCCAAATGGACATCACACTCTAAGATACTAGGGGTCAGAGTTTCAGAAAAGAATGTGTTAACCTGTATTTTGAGGGGACAGTTGACCCTGAAACACTGTTTTCCTATTTCCTGCCTTCCTCTCCTTTTCCGTCCCCTCTTCTCCCATACCTCCTCCAAGCTCAACTCTCCCCTCCTCCTTTTCCCTTCTTAAGTTTCCCAGGCTGTGCCTAAGCAGTGCTGATTTAGAGAGTGAGGAAGAGCTAGCTATGTGAGCTTTATGCATCTGTTGCAAAGCTGATGCTGCCTTGCAAAATGCTCAGCAGGCCCTGTGCCGCTGAACCTTCAATCCACACCTTAAGTTTATTTCATAAGTTACTCAGTTGCTCAGTGTCCTTCACCACATAAGGTGCTCTTCTTCTTGAACATTTAGAAAGACTCAGGAATTGTTTGTTTGTTTAGGTTCTTTTGAGACAGGGTGTCTCTGTGTAGCCCTCGCTGTCCTGGAACTCACTCTGTAGACCAGGCTGGCCTCTAACTCAGAGATCCACCTGCCTCTGCCTCTGCTGGGATTAAAGGTGGGTGTTGCCACTATCTGTCTTGGAATGTTACTTTAAAAACATTGGACTACATATACCTAAATACTTTATATTTGATTAGCTAATAATTCCTTAAAGTCGATTACTAGAAATTAAATTATTAGGTAAAAGGAATAAGTATTTTAAATATTTATATCTTAACATGATATAATCAAATTGAAAGCCTTATGACTTTTAAAAAACAAATAGAAACAATTATTTGTTTCAGATAATAATCTTAATTAAGGCAGGGCGAGTGAATAAAAAGTAACCTTGAATTCATGTTTGCATCTGGCTTTCCTTGAAGACAATCTTTCATTAGGTTGTGTGTGTGTGTTTGTATGTGTATTTATGTGTATGTATGTGTGTATGTGGTTTGTATGTGCATGTGTGGGTGTGTTTGGGGAATAGGAGATGGGATGTGTGTACTAGGAATGTATCCAGCAACTATTTATGCCAAGGAGGGGCTTCACCACTGAACTAAATTACTGCCCCCTTTTGGTTCACGTTTGGAAGCAATAAAACTTGTATTTGGGAACTGAAAATAAAAGTCACCGTCCTAATTCATCAGTTAAGTGTAAAACCGTATGTAACCCTTCAGTAACGAAGCTGTGCTTTAACACCATCTGAGATAGAGAGTTAAGTAGTCTTAGGAACTGTACCTGGGGAAGATTATTAGTCTCTGAGGCTAAAAAGCTACGATTGTACTCCAGTGAGACAGAGTCATCACCGGTGCTGACATTTTATCTGGCAGTGTGAGCTCCTGCTTCCACTGGCAGGAGCTGCACTTCCTTTGACCTAATTAAGTGTCCAGTGTTAGAATAGCAGACGCTGGAACTTGCCCTACAGATCGGTAGTGTTTTTTTTTTTTTGTAAGCTAGAACGCCTCTTTCGTCCCTTGCAACTTGATCATACATGCCTCCTTACAGAAACCTGAGCCATGCTAGAGTGCTATCTACAAGCACTTACATCTGTCTGGCTTTTGTTTGGAAGCTAGAGCAGAAATGTCACATGATACACAGGAAAAGATCGTGTGATCTTGTGTATGCCTTTGTAAGCTGCCATGGTTTGCCAGGAGTCTTTTGTATGCTAATAACACCTTTTCTAGAACTTACATTGCTTCCGTCTAAACTACTTTGTAACTTTCCTTCGGGGTTTTTATTCTCAATTTTGAGTTCAATTTTATTCTATCTATATAGATTTCAGAGGGGTTGCTGGCAGGATACAGCTTGATTTTGGAGGCAGAAAAGAAATGAAGGAATGGTGGGGACTGAGAAGGCAGGCAGGGAATGTGTGATTTCAAAGGTGTACTTGTGGGTGTGTCAAGGAGGAAGTGGAAAAATGTCAAGAGAGTCAGTGAAATCTAAAACAAGAAAACAGCTTGCCAAGACCAAAGGAACTTTTAGCTTCCCAGCTATTCTTGAATTCTCTGGCCCACACAGATCTTTAAGAATGTGTGTTGATGGTTCAGTGGTTAAGAGCACTGGCTGTCCTTTTCAGTGGACCTGAGTTCTATTCCTAGCACCCACATGGCAGCTCACAGCTGTCTATAACTCCAGTTAGAGGGAGATCTGACATCCTCAGACAGGCATCTGTGGAGGCAAAACACCAACGCACATGAAATAAAAACAAATTTTAAAAATCTTGTTGCCCTGTATATAGATATACATTTAGTCTTCAAACTTTTTTTTTTTTTTTTGGTCTGTTTGTTTTGTGAGACAAGTTCTGTCTGTATAGCTCTGACTGTCCTAATGGAACTCACTCTGTAGACCCAGCTGGCCTGGAGCTCGGACATCCACCTGCCTTTGCCTCCTGCATTAAAGGTCACCATGCTTGGCCAGTCTTTGCACACTTAATCCCAGCACTCAGGGAGGCAGATGCGGGTGGATCTCTAGTTCTAAGCCAGCCTGGTCTACAGAGTGAGTCCCAGACAGCCAGAGCTACATAGAGAGACCCTATTTCAAAAACAAAACAAAACAGAAAAACAAACAAAAAGTAGGGGGAAAAAGAAGGAAGGAAGTCTTACAGTTTGAAAGATGGTCTCAGTATGAGGCTCAGGCTGGCTTCGAACTTGCCATATATCCTCAGCTGCTCTTCAACTCTGGTTCCTTGTGCCTCCATTTATGAAAAAACAACTGTGTGCCACCATACTCAGCTTTATATGTTTTTAACCCTTTCGCTTCTGTGCGTGGATTGCCTGAGGACATTTTTCTTTTGAAGTTTTTACATGCTTGTAAATTATGAATTTGGAAAATTCGTAATTATGAAATTGGAAGTGTGTTTTGGTTTTAGTTTTTAATTTAATTTAATTTTATGTATATGATTGCTCTGTCTGCAAGTTCGCCTGTGTGCCTGAAGAGGGCACCAGATCTCATAGATGGTTGTGAGCCACCAGGTGGTTGCTGGGAATTGAACTCAAGACCTCTGGAAGAGCAGACAGTGCTCTTAGCTGCTGAGCCATCTCTCCAGCCCCTTGTAGAGATTTTTGTATAGGAGAGTGTTGATTGCCTTTTGAATGATTCTCTCCAGGGAATAGAATGTTAACACTTCTGTTGAATTAAGGTTGACTCATTAAGCTTCATAGAAAAAATACAGCTCAGTTAATTTTTATGAAATTACAAGATGTATTATTAATAAATACAAGAGAAACTTCTTCCTAAGTGTACTGCTTGTTAGTGAGACAGCTTTTTTTTTTTTTTTTTGTGATGGCCTTATTCGCAGAATACAAATTCCCTCACTGTGAATTATGAATTTTATTTGGTACAGTGCCTGTTATCTTGACGGGGCCCTCAACTATGTACTGGACATCATCTCTATGTTTAGACTCTAACAGCCAGTTGCATGCCATGGTTAGTAACAACTTGTGCTGTAGATAGATCAGAGGTCAGAGTGGGAGGGCCACAGATTGTGGTGACGTCAGAGTCAGTTCATACTGCTTACTCTCATAATGCTGTTAATGACTTAAAAGTGGGCTTGTAGAAAGGTTTGAACAGTTGCAAAAGATTTCTCTTTCGCTGGCGGTCTCTGCAGGGTGGACCGTTGCTGCTAGGCCTGCAGACAGCATCTTGGCATCCTCGATGGACAGCATGCCTCTGAGCAGCTTTGCCCCTTTGCAGGAGGTCTGTGATCTGATGTGCTTTCAGACACATCTTCAGATGTGACAGTGGTAAGGCCACCCAGTCCACTCACTGCCTTGGGGGTTCTCATTCCATCTTTTTTACTTCCTCAGCTTCCCCCAGTGAGAGAAATTTCCTATAAAAGGAACTTTCCAAGTAGCCATTATTTGATGAGCAGAGATGTTTCCAGAAATCACAGGTGCCCTGTGGTCATCTGTGTGATTCTTCTTTCTCCCCTTGCTAGGGATAAGCCCAGGGGCCTTGTGCATACCAGTGAACACTCTGCCATTGAGGTATCCCAGCCTCAAGAGAGATTTAAAAATTCGGTCACAGAAGTCCAGTTATTTTCATATAAAACTTTAAATTGCATTTATATTTATTTGTTTGTATGTATGTGAGTGGATGTATACCAAAGTGCTCATGTGGTGGTCAAAGGACAACTTCCAGGAGTTAACCTCTCTCTCTCCCCATCATGTGGGCCCTAGGAAATTGAACTCAGGCCATTAGGTTTGGTGGCAAACACATTTACCCAAAGAGCCATCCTGCTAGCCCCCAGTTCTCATTTTAAGAAAGCGGTGATAATGAAGGCAACTATCTTGTCTGTCTGGATTTACATTTTTCTTTTTATATTTACATGTATATAGTATATTTTGATGACATTTCCTCCTCCTCCACTCACTCCTGCTGATTCCTGTCCTTTTCCCATCTCTGTTAATGTCTTTGGGGGGTGTATGTGTGTTGTGATGTGACCTGCTGAAGCTCATTAGGGTTGCTTATAAGAGCGTGGGTGGGGAGTGATTTCAGGAACGTGGGCATCTTGCAAGTGGCTCCGTAGCTGAAGAAGGTGTCTTTCTCTTCAGCAACTGTTCCTGCCTGCAGATCCTCAGAGATGAGCTTTTACCTCCTCCATGATGTGCTGTTGACAGGTTCATTTTTTTCAAGGTTTATTTTTGTGTGTCACAAGTGCATACAGGTGCCCATGGAGGCCAGAAGAGGGCATTCGGTCCCCTGGAGCTCAAGTTACAAGTGGTTGTGAGCTGCCCTATGTGCTGGGAACTGAGCTCTGATCCTCAGAGAGAGAGTAGCAGTAATTCTTAGCCATGAACCATCTCTCCAGCTGCTTATAGGTCCAGTCTCGTACAGGTGACCACAACTTCCGTGAATTCAAAAGTACAACAGCCATGTCATGCTCAGAAGGCCTTGTTCCACAACACTCAGCTTCTTCCCTTTTGTGCTGTCTTGTGAGTCTTGTGGGTGGGGTGGGTTGGTGGGGTAAGGTAGATGTCTCAGTTTGGCAAAGTGCTCAATAGTCCCTTGTTCTCTGTACTTTGGCCAGTTAGGAGCCTCTGCAGTACCCACTACCCACTACCAAAGAAGCTTCTCTGACCAAAGCAGCACTAACCTATGGACATTAACTCTTTAGAAGACAGTTTAATGGGGACGTCATATCCATCTAGCAAAACACAGTTGTACTTTCCCTACTAAGGCCTATAACCTCCCAGCCAGGGTCTTTTGAGCAAGTTTACAGAACCAGATGTGAACTGTCTCCTTTGGAGCAGGCTTCAGATTTAATCAGAAAGTGGTTGGTTATCCCTATAGCAGACTGACCATGATTGCACCAGGGGCATGACAGGTTGATAGTCTAGTTGGGTGAGATGGTGAATGTCTTGTCCATCCCAACAACCATGTATGGTAAATTCAGGCACTATAAAGCGAGCCATCTGGAGGAAGCCTCCAGCTCACTTCCAGCTTGATCTCTATGTGCTGTGACTAGAGCTTGCACTTCCTTCAGCAATAAGGTCTTAGCATCTAGTTCAGCACTAGTGGCAATGACCTTTTTTGCTTTGGGAGCTTCAGATCTGGATGATTTTACTTAGTTTAGTTAAATAGTCTGTATTACCTATGATCATTTAAAAGTGGGAAGAAACTGCAGGGGAATGTATAAAACACTTGTCAACCTGCATGGCAGAAACCAAGTCCCCACTAAGAGTCTTCATAAATGCTTAAGACTTGCTTGTACATGGTTAAGATGTTGTCTTAATTTTTTATAAGATTTATGTATTATTTATACCGTATTCTGCCTGCCTGTGTGCCTGAAGGGCACCAGATCTCATTATAAATGGTTGTGAGCCACCGTGTGGTTGCTGGGAACCAAACTCAGGGCCTCTGGAAGAGCAGCCAGTGTTTTTACCCTCTGAGCCATTTCTCCAGACCCAAGATGTCTTTTGAGCTTGGAATTTTGTTTTGAATTTTATTTTATTTTATTTTTGAAAGTCTATTGCTCTTCTGGGTAAGTATTTCTCTGGCCATTCACATTCTTTTAAAAGCATATTTTGAGGAGTTTGATGGTTTCTTAAGGTATAGCATATACTTTTGTAAAAAATTTTTCAAGGCTGTTTCTTCTTGATTGTCCCCTATAGCATCTCCCTTACTCAGCTCCACCCCTTACTCCTTTGCCCCCTAGTTAAACATTTATTTATTTTCACTTCAAGAAGAAATGATGATTGTCTGGGGCTTGCCTTTCATAATGAGGCACTGGTGCTGCCTCTTGGCCTTTGTGTTTTCCTTAGAACTGCTAATTACCTCTGCACTCCTATACTCAGCCCAAAAGTCAATTGCAGAGGAGAAGCGGATGCACAGAAAGCATCCATTTATAATGTGTGGTGTGTGAGTACAGTTCTTGATGCAGAAACAGCATAGACAATACCAGATAGTCAGGTCGACCTTGTCTTGGAGAGGTGCACAGAGGCTGTGGGTCTGGTGTTCCATGCTTTGTGTGGTTCCAGCAATGGTTGGTGCTTTGTGTGGCTGCTTCAAAGCCTAAGGGTTTCTGTCGCTGTGATAAAACACCATGGCCATTCTGGTGGGCGTAAGGTGAAATCTCAGGGTCATTTTGATTTGCATCTCCCTGATGGCTAAGGATGTTGAGCATTTCTTTAAGTGTTTTTCTGCCATTCTATAATCCTCTGCAGTCAGTTCTCTTTTTAGCTCCATAC